>JAINUG010000194.1:693486-906738 GCA_029706075.1 Aldrovandia affinis | reverse complement strand
AACTGCACACGATGAACCGATACATTTTCAAACTCCTCTTTTAAAAGAGAGAGAGAGAAAGAGAGGGAGGGAGGGAGGGAGGGAGGGAGGGAGGGAGGGAGGGTGGCCTGAAGGAGGAGGGAGAGCGGGCTGATGATGATTAAAAACAGAGCGAGGAGCCCCTCCCTCGCTGATCCTCCACACAGTGACACAACAGCACAGGAATGCTCACCCTGGTCCTGATTCATGAATCAATGGAAGAGCGGGGCGCCATAGTGGGATATGGGAGGAGCCAGAGGTACTCACTGGGGCTTTTTCAGGGTACACGCCGGCACGCAGCAGAGAGGCCTTCCAGCTGTCCACTTCCTCCTGGGTGTCGCAGGCCAGCTCGAGGTATCGGTAGTCCTTGTACACGTTCCTGAAACAACACCGGCCAACGGTCAGCGGCGTCCGGCAGCGACAGGCCCAGAGGCCCAGGGCTCAGACCCAAGGCTCCTCCCCCTCGCAGCCGTAGATGCCGCCGCTGTGAGGCTGCTGCGGCTCCCTGAGACGCAGGGATTTGGAGAGCCTTCTCAGGCCGCCATCTGTTGCGCATTCCCTCTAATTACTCTGTTGTTCTTGCCCTCTTTTGTCTCCCTTTTTCCGCTTTTGTTGTTGCTGTTTGTTTTTTCTTTTTTGCTTTGGAGAAAATGCTCTCCAGTCTGCTGTAGAGAATCATCTTCAGGATGCCTGGCAATGATAAGAAACCCAATCTCTCCCTGTCCTGAACCAGAACAATGATGTGGAGTCCTGCCAGAGAACCCCTTACCCCAACCCCCAACTTTCTGAAGTAACTTTCACCGCAGACCTTGAGACTCAAAAGGCTGAAACCGTTAAATGCTCTGTATATTCGATACAGCTTTCAATGCATAATTGAATCTGGCTGTAATGCAGCTATATCCATGCCCCCATCGCATGTTCAGTGGGTATAGCTGATGGTGGCTGCCTGAGCACCGTGCTTGTGAAGGGAAGTGAGATGTTCTTCTTTGCTTTGTGGTGTCTCCCCAAGCTATTGCCTCTGAATGCAGGATTTCTGGACCCAAGCACCATGGTTCTCTTTGTATCAGCTGGATCTGAGACTGTGGCTGACCGGTGATTGTCAGGCCATCTGGGAACTGGCAGTATTGTATCAATGTAATCATGACGCAGGCTTCGTAGCTGGAGCCACAGTCAGTTATGATGAAACTAGAGCACCTCTGGGTTCACGGACTCAGCCTATGGCGTTGCCTGACGAGTATATAACCGATCACAGTAGCCAGGAGAGAGGCACAGTTACAGAAACAAACTGTACTTATAAACGCACTCACAATTTCACAATGACTGGATTGTAACCAGTAATTCAAATACATCCTCCATCCTCCATCCTCCACTTTCTTTCTCTCTCTCTCTCTCTTTCTTTCTTCATCTCTCTCTTTCTCATTCTCTTTCTGTAATAGCCAGGGTTTTTTTTTTGTGTGGAATTTTTCTGCAAATCCCAGTCTGTTTTTGATTTTGGGAGTTTCCTGAGGTTTTGATTACTGTCAGACAGGGACAGCGCACTGGAGTCAGCACTCACAAGGCTGCACACAGAGACAGCAAGGGAACAGGGGGCGCCGTAGGACACGGTCTGACACATTCCTGGCTGATCTCTTACTCTCCTCTGCTCCTCCCTCCCACCACCCTCTCTCTCTCTCTCCCTCTTGCTCTCTCTCTTTTTGTGGCGAGCGCAGAAATTCTTTCCTAACAAGAGAAGCCTCATTTCTCAGTCCGGACAGGCCTGGGTTTGATTAGCTGCTTAATTAGCCTGCCGTCGGTATTTTGCGGTCCATTCTTTTAGAGAAGCGCAGGACAGAATTATAAACAAACTCCACATGTTCCCTGCAAGCCAAATTACAATCACTGAGACTCCCTCACACCCAGCCCCTTCCCCCTCCTGTATATTCTCTGTGCCAGGACATCCTGAGGGGCCGGCGTTACTGTACAGGGCTGAGCTCAAACTGCCATGGACCCGGGCGATTCGAGTGCCCTTCGGCCCGTTCCAACACATCGTCTCGTTCGTCTGAATCCTCCCAGATGTTTGTCAGACACAATATTCTCTTTGAGATTCCCCACCCATCTCAAATGCTCTGTGTCAGGATTTGTGATCAGGAGACCGCAAATGGACCATGTAAACTGTACGCTGTGCACATAGATGACTGTGTTTTTGTATGGCAGTAAGGATTCACTCCATTGGTTGACAACAGACAACTCCAAACGATGGAGCCCTTTCTTTAACCTTTAAATGGAGGTAGTGGTGCAATTATGGTGTTAATTGTATTTGTACAGATTAATATGAATTTTCACAACGGAATTGAACTCGTTTTAATTATTTGCCCAGTAAGTCGGTTGTGCATGTGGTGTAGTGGTTAGAGCCTTGCACCTGTTCCTGAAGGATATGGATTAGAATTGTAGATGAGGCACTGCCGTCGAGCAAGATACTTTAGCGCAATGCTTCAGTTAAAAAATGTTTGCAGGGTTAAGTCCCAAGTGGGGTATTGTTGTTGTACCCTTGAGTAAGGTCCTTGAATTTTTTCAGTAAATATAGCCAGCTGTTCAAATGTAAAACATATAAAAATGTAAGATACACAAGTCCCCCTGGATGAAAGATAGTCGGTTTCTGAAAATGAATAGTGTAAATCATGTAACGAGATGATCCCTTACATTTATTCAGTGTGTTTATGCTGAGCTGGCTTACACATAAATGGCAAGCCACATGGGCATTACATACAGATGCAGGAAAACTTGATTCCCTCAGGGGTTCAAACTACACAGAGCTTCGTCCTCTCCGTGTACGTCCACACATCATGTTGTCCGAACGCTCAAATGTTCTATTTTTGACGGACACGATGTATAGTTGCACCCTGAGTCCAACCCAACTTCAACCTCATTGGTCACATTCTTCGCTCTCTCTCGCTCCCCGTTTCCTGTACAGTACAGCCAGTGCTGCCACTAAGATGGACTTAAATCAGTGTTTGATTTAAGTGCACAAATGTCTTCTAATACTGTTGCCCAAAAATCTGGACAGACACCTTTTGGCAGCTGCAGTTTCTTTATATTTCTGATTGAATTCGCTCCACTAAACATCAGTGGGTTCACTGACAAAATTTCCAAATCATATTTCAACCTCCAATTTTGAGCATTTTTGTTTGAAATCCAGCAGTCACATTCACAGCTTAAAGCTGACATTTACGGATTCTTGAGAATTGGAACAAAACTTTTTTTTTCTCTCAATATTTTTACAATACAATTAGGCAAATAGTAAATTGATATTTTGACAGACAAAAGTATAAGCTATCAATCAATGGAAAGGGACAACTTCCTGATCAAAGCATTTTTTTGTAAAAAGCAAATTTTGTATAAATTTTATCTTGGCACTGACAACCTAGAGCATCTTTAGAGATTTAAACATGTATATATATATATGGATAATGTGTTTTGTATAATTCAATAAAAATGTTCTGTACACATTCATTATGAAACCTACACCTATATGGAAACCTCCAGCACAAAATATTATGACATTTCAGTTCTATTTCAGAGAAGACATATTTCACAAATTATACTTTAAAAAATAACGAACGGATTTGACGGGTCACTGACTATGTTGACGATGTATTACATAATATAGCATCTATTTAAATGTAGGCCATTTAATTATGTCAAAATGTGTTAAATATTTACAGAACATTGTGAAACTCTGATATTGAAACAAAGTGATTATCAAAACATAATAATTTTGGTCCATCTTTGCAGACATTACTTCATTATGATTTGGCTTGCCAGTGTTGGGTTTGCACCAGATGTAATGCTTTGCTTTTAGAACAAAAAGTTATAATTTTGTCTAATCTGACCACTCACCTAAATGCTTTGTGCAAACTCCATATGGGAATTGAGATGTGTCTTTTCAGTAATGGCTTCCTCCTTACCACTGCCATACAGTCCAGTTGAGGACTGACTGGGATATTGCAGACATATTACATTACATTACATTACAGACTTATACGTTTTCCCCCAGCTCAGCCATTGAACACATTGGCCTCATATTGGCTCCCCTAATCCTTTTAAATTGAGTAAATTAGGGGTAGCAAATGTAAAAACATTGAATTCATGGAACATATTATATGTATTATTATTTAGTTATATAAAAGTAATATAATAAAAGTGCTCTGACAGTAAATATACTTTTAATTTTGTTTACGGAGTCTGACGGAGTTGACAAAATACCACATTTTACATCTTAACTCAGCATTAAAGGCAGCAGCTATTTAGCTTTTCTGCAGTCTGCTTACTGTTACTAAAACCTAATAGACTATAAAAATATATCTTTGTGTTCATTATTCAAATATCAATCATGTTTTTATGGCTATTGGAGTTGACAGTTTGTGGCTGTGACCATGATGAAATCAATATATTTTGTTGAAATAATTAATAATAAACTATTATTACCATTACCCGATCATGTGCAGTCCTGTTTTTATTTTTTAATTTTTTAAATAATTAAATATTTCCGATTTTTATTGAAACTGCCGTCAACTGTAATTCCGGTACCCCAGAACCACTCCTGTGCACAGATAACTGTGTGTGTCGGCTTCCCTCCCCCCTCCCTGGGGCGGACAGCCAATTGCCGCCCCGATGGCACTCCCGACCAGAGCCGACTCTGGTGCGATGGGGAATCGAACCCCGGTCGCCGTAGCCAGCATCGGACGTTGAAACCACTAGACCATGCGGGAGGCGTTTGTGCAGTCCTGTTTCATCCAGTGGCAAAAGGAACTGAGTTTGGGGCCTTCCAGAAATATTGTTCTATAAATATTCCTGATTTATAATACTTAAAAAAAAAAACTGACATAGCTGACACAAGGCTGGGACACATTTTGTAGCAATCCCTGTTTTGGCTTAAATCAGCATGATTTTAACCATTATAATATGTAGTACAATTGTAGTTTTAGCTCATGTCTTTTCTTGAAGGATTTGACCAATTTTAGCTATTTAGTTTGAATGGCCATCAATTATTTTCTGTTGCTTAGGATAGGGTGATTTCAGGGAGACACAAATGTTTAAACCGAAAATAAAAAATAGAAAATAATGGCATAGACCTACTAATTAGAACCATTGTAAACATATATTCAGATCACTTAAATGTAATACTTGACTTTATTTACTCATGAATAAATGAAAAATCTAGGGGCTGCTGGGAGGCTCATCCTGTTAAGGCACTGTTGTGTGGATGAGCCCCATGGTCTGATATAGAATCCTGACCGTGTTGGCCAGCAGCTCCACGGGGTCTCGCACAATGGCCAATAGCGTCGCCCAGGAAGGGATTAATTCTGCCAGGTGAGAGGAGGGCACTTGCTTGTCTACACTCTCCCGAATTGACAGCAGTGGTTGCAGCGAGCGTGCCTTAGTATAGGATTGGGCATTCCAAATTGGGAGAAAAAGGGGAAAAAAGCATTTAAAAAACAACAAGGCATCTACAGTAGACTACAGTGTTTTTATTCACACCCTTGATAAAGAGGAACAAAAGAGACCGTATAAAATAAACTATATAAGTAATGAGGTATATTTCATGCTCAAAAAATGCAATACTAATACAATATTTTGTTTTATGAATATTTTTTCTCCAGAAAACATCTGGATCACAATTATTCACACCCCTAACTATTTTTTTTCATTTAATCCAACAAAACCAAATCTTATAAATATATAATTTATATATAAATATACAAGTTAATTCGAAGATTATGGAACTATACAGTAGCCTACAATGATTTCCTGTTTTCCTATGGTATAAAAGGAGGGAACACACATTTGAAATACTGTGGTCCGCCATCATCATGGTGAAAGGCAAAGAACTCCCTGAAAGCATCAGACAAAAGGTTATTGACCTCTACAGATCAGTTAAAGATACCGCTTTCCACTGTTGTGTCAATTATTAGGAAGGAATGGAAGAGGAAGCAAGTCTATCTTGCCCCCACGTGTAGTGAGACGGATGGTTCAATAGGCAAAAAAAAGTCCAAGGGGCACAGTTCAAGATCTCCAAAACAACCTGGCATCTTGGGATTACACGGGGTCTAAAGCTACCATTCGACAATGTCTACATGACAATGGCCTTATGGCAGAGTTGCAAGAAGGAAGCCTCATTTGAAGACAATTCACCGAAAAAGGCGTCTTCAATTAGCCAAACTACATCTGAACTACAATTGGAAACGTGTCCTGTGGTCAGACTAAACAAAAATCTAGCTTTTTGGACATGCACATCAGCATTATGATTGGCATCCAAAGAATGCAAGTAATGTTGAAAAGCACCTCATGCCTATGGTGAAACATGGTGGTGGATTTTTTATGCTTTAGGGTTGTTTTGCTGGATGGAACCATGAACTCCAGCATGTACCAAGACATTTTGTCCAAAAACCTTATTCCCTCTGCCAGGAAGCTACACCTTAGCCACAGATGGACCTTGAACAAGACAACGATCCCAAACATATTTCCAAAGCAACTAAGAAATGGTTGGCAGAGCACAAGATCAATGTCCTGACATGGCTATCTCAGTCCCCAGATCCGGATCCAATTGAACATCAAAAAAGCAATCCACAAACATCAACCAAGGATCTGAAGGAACTAGAACAACTCTGCATGGGGGAATGGTTGAGGATCCCCCCAAAGAAGTTCCATAACCTCGTACGACACTACAGAAGGCGACTACTTGCTGTTATAGTGGCCAAGGGAGGCCACACCCCTGTACTGATGACAGAGGTGTGAATATTTGTGATCCTTGATTTTTCTGGGGAAAAAATTATAACTTGTGAGCCATTCAATTGTGGTTCGTGCCAATGCATTATTATTAAAGAATATAATTTCCAGCATTTTGTGAGCATAAAATAGAGTCTACTGTAAAAGCCAGAAAGGTTTTGTCCCAAGCTTTGTCCCTTCAATGTGGAATCACACAATCCTAAGTCTGTTCCTCAATCTAGTATATGGCATAGCCTGCCAGGTGTAGATTGCAACACAAACAGTGCATGAAGGAGAGTTGTGTGATGGAGTACCATGAGCAAGAAAACCCTAGAACGGTGTCAAACTCATTCCAGCATCAGGTATATAAATAATTTCAGCGGGTTTAAAAGCAGCAGGTTAAGTCATTCTAGGGCAGGGCTGTCAAACTCATTCCATCGATGGGCCAAGTGTATGCAGGTTTTTGTTGCGACCAATGCACTACACCAGGTGCTTTCACTAATTAGCTCCCTTCTTCAACCAAGGAGGGGAACTAATTGAAATCACCTGGTGTAGTGCATTGGTCGCAACAAAAACCTGCATACACTCAGCCCATCGATGGAATGAGTTTGACACCCCTGCCCTCGAATGACTTAACCTGCTGCTCACTAGGAATCTCCTCTTCTATTCCTGATCTACATGCTAAATCCCCCCAGGGAGAGACCACAACCCATTCGGACCACAGCGCATTCACATGTCCATTCCTTTAAAAGGTGAGCATCTGACCTCTGCTCTGTGTTGAAGATGGCAAATATGTGCTTGCTGGACATGAAGCTCTTCTCCACATCCCGAACCTTCAAGTTGTCCAGTGGGAGCATGTATTTCTTCTCTTTCTCCTAAGGAGGACAACAGGAGACACCAGCACGGTTAGTACTGAAGACTGGAGGCCACTGATAATATACCAGTCCTTGATTGGTAACATTGAGTAGGGCAATAAAGACAACATCTGCTGTGACCAACATAACGAAGGAAGACAGCATCAAGCACCACCCTTGAGGTTTTTCATTAGCAATATCGAATAACTGCTTTATTTAGTCTGTTGACCAAACAACTATTAATCAGCAATTAAACCGAACAACCTAGTCTGAAATTCGAGGGACCCAGTGCACTGAAGAAGTACGATACAAGTAGCTCTGTTAATAATCGGCTTTCCCCCCTCCTTCCCTCATACAGTGAGCATTTTTGTCACTGTATCTCTCTTCACTGTCAGTGTTCTCTTGGCAATGATCGGCTGCTATACTGGGTGTTATGTCATTCTGGAAGGGTTGGAACGTGGGAAAACCTGGGTGTCACTGACAGCTGGGCCATGTCTGAGGCAGGGCGAAGGAGACAGAGAGAGGCTGAGGGGGCCAAAAGGAGGAGAAACGTAGAGAGAACAATTTGCAGGGAAGAGGAGAGGGTGCAACCCAGAGAGAAACTGAACACGCAAGGGGGGAGAGGGAAGACTTAACAAAGATGGCGGGATGAGTGTGGAACAGCCTCTTGGTTTCGTTTGCATCGTTTACTGATACGTGTCACTTTAAAATGTAAACGCTCCGTGCAGCGGCTTTGCGCAGCAGATTTAACAAGGGCGGCACAAAATAAGATCATAAATAAAGTGACAGGAAAGATCCACATCTGAAGCTGGCAAACGCCAACAAGCAGGACGTACATCCCTCAGGTCCTCGTTTTTTTTAACCCCATAAAGTGCAGCAGTGGAACCGCAGGAATGCAGGGCACCGCTAGCAAGGAATACGCTGCTGTGGCTAATGCGACGTGACCAAAGCCTTTAGTGAAACGGAACCTTCCATTTACCATCGCGAACAGAACCAACGCGTGGAGTTAACCTCCACCTGCAGGAAAGGGCCTCATCAAGGAGGCCGGGGAGAGAGTCTGAGAGAGCAAGCAGGGACACAGAGGGAGCGAAGCGGGAAAAGGAAAGAAGGAGAGCGGGAGAGAGGGAGGAAGGGCCCACATGTGGAAGTCATTACTCAGGCTGAAGCTCTGAAACACAACATTTCTCCAAAAAAAAAGAAAAAAAAGAAAAAGAAATCCACCCCCTCTCCTCCACCCAGCTCCCCCCTGTTCTCCCTTCCAGAGGGGCTTCGGTCTCAGGAAACGGTTTCAGTTACAGCACGAAGCATGGAAGAAAGACTCTGGATGGGTAAGTAGAGAGAAAGAGGGGTGAAAGGAATGAAGAGGTAGAACGAGACACACGGAGACATTGTTGGAAGTGGGAAAGGGTTGAGTTGAAAAACAGAAAGGGAGAGAAATAGAGAGGAGTAGAAAACCGTTATGTCTGTGTGTGTGTGAGTCAGTGTCCAGCTGAGAAAGTCTAATTCCAAGTCTAGGTAGGATGAGTCTCTGCTAAGTTTGAGAGTTTGCATGTCCACTACTACTGGACACAACGCGGTCCAATCACTCTGCAAACTCTGTGTGCCCCTCTCTCTCGGTTTCTTTCTTCAACCTTTCTATTTTTTTTCTTTCCATTCCAGAGGGGCCCACTTCCTGCCTGAGTTTTGAGAGAGAGAAAAAAAAGATGAAATGACTGCCTGGCGTTAAGTCTGCAACATCTGGTACCGCTTTAGTGCCCAGAGAGAGAGGGAGAGGAAGAGGGAGAGTGGGAGAGCGAGAAATGGAAAGGGGGGAAAGAAGCCAGAGGAGAGGGAAGATGGGGGGAAGACGGAGCGAAAAGCAGAGCAGAGGACCCATGAAAGAGGTATGTTCTGACAGAGAGGGATGGATGGGGAGAAAAAGGATAAAGAGAGAAAGGCGAAAGAGAGAGAGAGAGAGAGAGAGAGAGAGAGAGAGAGAGAGAGAGAGAGAGAGAGAGAGAGAGAGAGAGAGAGAGAGAAGCTACAGATTACTCCAAGTCGTATTCCCAAGGGTCGCGTCAACCCATATATGGCCACTTGGTCCCTCCCTCTCTCCCTCTCTCGCACTTTTTTTTAATATCCCTTCCCTAAATGCACTGCCAGATTCCCCAGTCGTCTGAGCGAATGTGCCACGTCAAGGCTGGATATTCTGCACGGCCGCAGCCCTGGGACGGACAGCGAGAGGACCAGACCGGGAGCGGAGCGCACACGGAAGAGGACAGGGAGACGGGGACAGGGAGACGAACACCTAAAGGGGGTGTCTCTCTCTCTCGGTTTCTAAACGGCTCCGAGACGGGGAGAAGAGAGATGCCGACTCTTTATCCCCCTTTATCCGCTTTCTCCTCCTAATAACTGGAACGGCAGAAAAAGAGAAGGAATGCATCCTGCTCCGTCATCCCAGTGTTCAGACTACCTGTTCAGGATGATACTGGTGTACAGTAGTCTGCACATTGGTTAGACTGTGCAAGGAAGGACTTCGTCCACATAGACACACACACTCACACAGGGGACCAGATCAACAGAATTCTCTTCGCTGGTTTGTTCTCGGTGCAGTTTTTCGCCTGTCTCCGGCGCTCTCTCCTACTCTTTATCTCTCTCTCTCAGACTCCTGGTCTTTCTCCATGTCTAACCATTTGTGTTTGCTGTGTGAAACAGGCGTCAGGCTGTAAGGCCCGATGGTCACTGTTCCGTTGAGGAGAAAAAGGGGGCTACGGGGTGCAGTAAACGAGAGCGTACGCTAAGTTGAGACCGTGCAGACCCTTTACACAAAGGCAGTCTGACACCTTCAGCAAATACGAGCTCAGTATATTAGCACGGGTGAAATCCTATTCCTGCCTTTGCGCCCAGTCTCTAATCCAGTGCATTAGCAATTTCTTTGCGTTTTTTTGTGGTTTGAAATTCTTTGGGTTTGAAAGCACGACAAATCCTGAGAGTATATGGCAAGTTGCTCGTTTCTTTCTAAAAACATCGGCATCAATGTACCTCTGGTGAGATCTACACAATCAACCGAAATTAAGAAAATATAAAGGCCTCACTCTGTAAAAGTGTGTTTCCATGTGTAAAAGTGTGTACGAGTATAGCTGTGGATGATTATGTGAAATTATTTATATATACGTGTGTGTGTGTGTGTTTGTACAAGCAATCTTTCCTAACATGGAAGCCTTTTAGTGTTCTGTGCAGATGCACTTTTACGTGAAGTTAAACTGTACATACATGCAATGTGCATTGTGGGTAATGGGGCAGGTTACAGAGTTAGATCACTCTAACTGTGAACGTGAGCCGTGTGCAAGTGTAATGACTTTGTCTGGAACTGAATGTTGGAGAGACACCGAGGGGAGGGGTCCTAGAGCCAGGCCTGGCTAGGTGATCTGTTGTGGGGGCGAAGGGTGTGGGGGATGGGGGCGGGGGACAGAGAAGGGGGAAGGGGGGTACATGTGTGGAAATATCCGTGAGATGTGGGATTTCTCTTCACAGGCTCTTGGAAGCTGGTGTTTGGACAAAGCCTTACGATTTTCCAGCCAGGAATGTGTGCAGTCCCAGGGAGACTGCCAATGGCTCAGAGAGAGAGAGAGAGAGAGAGAGAGGGGGAGGGGGGTTGGTGGGTTGGGGGTTGGGGGCAGAAATGGGGGAGACTGAGCGCATTAAAAGGAGGGGAAAAGGGGAAAATGTAGGAATTGGAGAAAGAAAGTGAGACGGTAGGAAGGGAGGTGGGGGTTGGTTTGGAAGACCAACCATCTGAGATGTTAGAAGATGCCTGCAGAAGTGAGCACTGACACACAGTGCACACACTACATACTATCCTCAGTAGCATTTGTGAGTAGTTGTATCACATTGATTAATATAGCAAAATAGCGATAAGCGCGTATGGCTATCAAGTACAGAAAAATCCACAAAGACCAAATGGCTACATCCATTAATGGATCAGCAGCCCGAAGTGTCAGTGGACCAGTGTTATTCGGTGAGCCAGTGAGCCAGTAAGCCAGTAAGAATGCGACGCATTCGGTAGAAAATTGACAACACTAAATCTGGATCAGCAGACATTGTTTCACGTTGTGCCTCGGTTTGCCATCAGACCTTGCATGCTGGGAGATGACACATATGAAAGAATGCGCTTTAGCTTGATTTGTCCATGCCATTTGCGCCTTATGTAATCAAGTGAGTTATAATGTGTAATATGAGTAATGAATCGCACAGGCGGGAATGGGGAGATGTGTGTCCGCATATGCTAGTTTAGTTTGTTGAGTTAATGTGTGTGTGCGTGTGTGTGTGTGCGCGCGCTAGTTTGGCTTGGTCTAGTTCCAGCTGTGTCAGAGTGAGACCATCCAAATGCCTCTACTCTCAATGGAGGGGAAGGGGGGGCGGCAGGGGGGTAGAGGGTGGAGAGGGAGGGAGACACAGAGGGAGCGAGAGAGAAGGGGGAATAGGAGGTGATATATGAGACTCCCAGAGTTAGAAGAAAAAAAAAAAAAAGGGGGTTACAAATTTGAAGACCCCCAGGTGCTAAGCAGTGGGACATAGAGTAGGGTTTACTGCTCCTCTTTATTACGAACGGAACATGTGCCCCTCTAGGTAAAACCCAGCACAGGGGCATATAGCAGAAGAAACGTTATACATCTCCAAAGTGCTGATTTGTCTAAGTGGGCTCGAAACCTTTCGTTAGCACCTAGGCACTAGTGCGCGAATTGAATTCCGTGGAAGGAGAAAAAACAAAAAAAACAAGCAACTTTAAAACTGTCGAAACGACACATAGTCCATCATTAGGAGCCTCTTGACCCCCGCTATGACTGGACAGTCTCTCCCTAATCTCTCTGACCCAGCCTAAAAAAACAGAGAGAGAAAGAGGGAGAGAGAAGGGGAGGACATTGACTGTGCATAGCTGACCCTTCTGAGACAGAGGGAGATGAGTGAGTGAGCCTGTGAGAGGCTCCTGGTGCTCTGGAATCCCCGCCCCGTAACAAACGTCCCGTTCACGCAGTGTGATGTACAGTACTTCACATGCAGGAATGCAGTTCAGGCCCACATGTGTAAGAGGGTGAACACTGTTGTGCACGCAGAGGGCAACGGCGAAGGGCAAGGGGCTACTTGGACTGTGTGTGTACCGCGTCTGTGCTCGGTTTTAACATGTCTCGAAAGTTTTGCTTCGCGTGCGTTTGTACGTTCGGCATCACGGAGGGCCACGGAGCGCGCCGCCCCGCCTCGCGATGGGACCGGAGGAGCCTGCACTGCAACGGGCCAAGGGAGTTGTCGTGTGTCTGCCTGTCTACACTTGCTGTGCAGAACTTCCTGCACCTGTACAGCAGGCACAGACAGGCAGACAGACGGCAGCCCGCCAGGCAAACAGAAAAAGGCGCCGTCAACACCCTGCCCTTCCATCAAGACGCCGCACCACCGCCGCCCTCCCCGTAGACCTTGTTGAGTAGACGCAGCGGCCAGGGACCACTACGGAGCCATTTCTGTGCTCCTTCAGGCGGTGTCAGGTTTCGTGCTGTATGATGTAATGTACACAGATGTTGGAACGTCCAGTCTCACCGCTGGACGCGAGCAGCCGGAGTGTCTTTCCTGCTCCACTGACAGTGCTGAGGGGAGACTTTGACCCCTCCGTACAACACTCTCCTACGGGCGCCTCCGACCCGCTCCCCTGCTCCAGCTGTAAGCCCTGGCGCTGAACGCTGGAGACATTTGCACCCCCTTCTCAGTATCTTCTCAATAAAAATCTGTGTTGCTCTGAAGCGTGGTCAACAGTGGGTTTTTTCTAGGGGTTTTCTCTCAACAGGAGGATTGAACAGTTATGAGGAAAAAAGAGCGTGTTGTATCACAATAAATAAACCAAACGTGGAACAAAATCAGAAATTTGACCCCTGTAAAAATATTTGGATGATTACAAAATTGTACTGTTTACATCTAAAAACCCAACCAAATGAAAGAATCTAATGTTTGGTTTTTTTTTGTAATATAAATGCTGATGCAATATAATAAGAATGTGATATGGGACTAAAATAAACAGAATGACAGTAATGGCAGAAAGGAGGGACCCGATTCACACCTCACCTCATCATCTTTGAACCAGGACAGGCTCTCTGCAGACAGCACAAACCAGTACTCCTTAGCCCCTCCCTTGATGATGCTGATGTTGTTGATGGTCAGCCAGCCCTTGCGGATGACCTGTAAGGGGGTTGAGAGGTCACAGGTCAGAGATGGGGGGGGTGAGTGGGGCTAAGAAGAGTTTCAAGACAGTGGTCAAGGATTCGGGATGTTGGTCCAGCAGAGTTACTGTAAAGAGTATTTAATGAGTGTGTGTGTGTGTGTGGAGATGTGGAGACTTGTGCTGCCGAGACAAAAAGAAAGATCATCACGGAGGCACACAACCTAAAATACAGTAAAGAATCCTAACATAATAACAACAATAAGAACATTTCACATATGGATTACTCTTCTTCAGCTTGGCTCTGATGAAAACTGATTCACAATCTGGATGATCTCACTCCATGTCCATACTTTACCCAAACAAGTTCGAAGTTCAATCATAAAATGTATGACATCATTAAACGATTCTCACTGTTACAACTTCATACTAGTGGTCAACAATCTCCATCCATACAATCACACATACACGGACATTTCTTGTTGAGAGAGACAGAGAGAAAGTAAGAGAGAGAGAGAGAGAGAGAGAGAGAGAGAGAGAGTCACGTTCAAGCGGGCCACAACGGGGAAAACGACGGAGCTGTCAGTTAGAGGGGTGAGCAGGAAAAGGGAACGAGGCGAATGGAAGGAAACGGAAGGGACAACGGCTAAAAAAGACACTCGGGCAGGGGATGAGAGAAAAGGCACGGGGAGAGTAAAGTGGCGAGGGGGGAGAGGGGTGGGAGGAAGCAGAGGGCCGAGCTGACACACAGGCAGGGTAGAGGTGACCCAAACATCCTGCTCCACGCAAACATACAGCGGATCCCCGCTCGCGAGCACTTACACGCCGGTGACTCACTGCACACTCAGCAGCACCCCCCCAGGCCACAGTGACACAGCGACACCGCAGCGAGTCCAGCCACGTGTCCGCCCCCTCTCGCACAGCCTACAGCTGTTTGTGCTTCACCCAGGCCCGGCGTCTGTACGCTCTACCGACCGTACGGACAACACCACACAGTGAGAACAACGACCTCAAGACCGTCGACTCGGTGTACAGAGGTGTACAGAGGTGCACAGACCTTACGGTCGCTTAGCCTCCGACAGGGACGAGCGCTCCTCCCCTCTACGGTGCCTGGGACCCGTGCTCGGGTGGGTTAGTCGGTGAACGGGCGGCTGGGTTTGCGTCCGGTCCGAGTTCGCAGCGCGGGGCGCCACGGCGTCCGTGACGCATCGCACGTCCACGCGGTCAAGGTCACCGTTAACGGCTTAATGGCAGTCGCATCTGTGGGCCTGCGTCTGCCGAGCCGGGACTGCTAAAGCCATCAGACGTCGGCTCGGATCAAAGGCCGAGCGCCCGCCAAGCGCTGCGAACCGCAGACCAGCACAAGCACAGCCGCGGTGGGGCGGGGTGTGGGTTAAGGTGAGGTTAAAAGGAGCTGGAGTTTTACAGCGAGGACGGAGAGGGCTTGGTGATGTCAGTGCCATCAGAGTGCGCGTCTGGATTAAAACTGATACAGCCACCTAAATGCAATATGGATGAGCTTCTGGAAAAACTGGTATAGCCTTTCATCTCATTCGGTGAATCAAATCAAAGTAACCGAAAAGTGGTTCGATTCACATCTTGAAGAGCAAAAGATCTTTGAGAGACTCAAATTTGAAGAGATTTTAGTAGGTTAATTAGATCTGGTTCTTCTATAAAAAAATAAAAAAAAATTGTGGATAGGTCTGGATATTCACTCAAAAAGTGATAATCACATAACCACTGCATGTGGGTATTCACACATTCATATCTTTCAGGTGGTAAGTGCAGCAGTCAGAATCCATTGCCGTGCACGTCTTGAGTGCTCGATTGAGAGTGCAGCTCCACAAAGTGTGGCGACGACGGAGGCAGAGTGAAGGTGGTGACGGTGTTAGTGTCCCGGACGGCCCCCACACACAGGGTTACAATGGAAAGCAGCAGAAGGCTTACAGAAACTGGGCTCGTACAATTTGGCTGGAGGGTGGAGGTGCCGCGCCCTGAAACACCAGTAGAGAGGGGAGAGAATAAAAGATGGCGTTAAGGTGGTGCAGACGAGCGGATCCTCTGGTCCCCACCGCACTGTCCGCGCGTGGGTTGCGCTGCCCGGCCAGGTGCGTCGCCATCTGGCAACACCTCCTCGGGCACGTTGCGAGCGCGTGAGGCTTTCAGTGATGTCGTTAGGCAAAACTATTGTGTGCATAACGTCTTTTCCACTTTTTTACCTTCGATTACAGGAAATAGCAAGACAATACACTTCCGAGTCGGATCTGAAAGAACGTCATCACAATCGTCTATGTAAGCCGTGGATTAATACTCATTGCAGTGGCCCCCGACTGTCTCGCTACACACGGCAATCCAGCCACAGTCACTTAACGGAGTGTCCATCTTCAACAGTGTAAGGGACCGTGAGGGGCATTTTGTGGCAAATACATCACATCAATCCTCACCTGCCAGCTTCGCCCCCTAGTTTTACCACCAACCCTGATCCCCAATGCCAGGATTACTTACCAGAACCCCCCAGCAGGACAGGCAGTGTGGCAGGGCTGCTCAGACAGGTACAACAAGAGGGGACAAGCGCGAGGGGCGAGGGGCAGGAGGGGGCGAGGGGCAGTTTGACAGATGCATGGGGCACATTCCAGGTGGGAGGGGGTGGGGGGTTAAACACAGGGATCACCAGAGCGAGGGTTTAACAAAAAAAAGGGGGGGACAAAGGAAAGAAAGGAACAGACGGACAGACAGACAGACAACAACACAAAAAAGGCTGTTGTTAATTTCAACGGAAACAAAACCAACAAACTCAAAAAAAAAAAAAAATCCATCACGTAATTAAGCATGCGCATTCCAGCAAATAAACAAAGCACAAGCACAAACTTAAACCAAAGCAGACAGAGAGATGGACAGCTGAGCTTCTGACCACACTGTTTATCGATTGTCCCACCCCTGACCCCTGACGCCTTTGCCCAGCTTCCTGATGGGCTTGGTTTGAACGTTCACCTTTTTGTCACATTGTGGTCTCAGGTGCAGCACATGTGTTCAGCTCACCTGGTTTCCTGCAGAACTCTTCTTGCTCATCTGGCTGCTTCTCTGTTGAGCACTGTGGGAGAGGGATAGGTTTCACTCAAAATTTAAAACATATTGAAAATAAGGCAGAGCTGAAGTAATGCTTGTGGCAGCCAGTGAACACACCCCCAGGTGAAGTATTATTACTGATGTATTACTGATTTAACCAGGGGTACCCATTGAAACCTTGGTCTCTTTTTCAAGGGTCCCTGTAATAGAGAGTTCAAAGGACAGATAAAATATAGTATATATATACAGTACCAGTCAAAAGTTAGAGTACACCTTCCATCTGGACTATGGCTAAGCGGGCACTCCTTCATTCTTGAGCAAGATAACGACCCGAAACACACCTTGAAGTTGTGCAAGAACTATCTGGTGAAGGGGGAACGTGAAAGACAACTCAAACTAATGACCTGGCCTGCCCAGTGTCCAGAACTCAATCCCATAGAACTTGTATAGGATGAACTGGACAGAACAGTCAAAGCAAAGCAACCCACAAGTGCCTCTGGGAATTGCTGCAGGAGAGCTGGGAAGACATATCGGGTGATTTCCTGCTGAAACGTATTAACCGAATGGCCCGTGTTTGTGAGGCTGTTATCACGGCAAAGGGTGGCTATTTTGAGGAATCCAAGATTAAATTTTCAATATAATTTTCTTGAACATTTCTTTGATGTTCATTTTGTTCATTGTTACCTGTGTTTTTTGTCATTTTAAAGTATTTACAGAAATGTATATGGTGTAAAGCATTGTCAATTATGAGATAAACCTAGTTTCCAGCAGGTGTACTTTTGACTGGTACTGTATATATATATAAACAAAATCTAAACAGAGCAAAAGTTGCACACAATGCAAAGTTATATACAGTGCAAAAATAGTTCAAAAAAAGTTCATCTTAATGTAGCGGGTGAGCTCTGGTATGTGAGTGTGATTCGTTCCCGGAGTTAGAGACTTGAATCTTTAGCTCAGCGAGCTAAATCGCTCTCTTGTCGCGTCGAGATCTCTGGGTTCGAAACTCGCTGCATTAACATACGCAGTTTCAAACGGTGGAACACTCACTTCGCAAAACCAATGAAGTCTTCGTGGTTCGTATTGATGTAGGAGAGCTGGACCTCAATTACCAACAAAACCTGCAGGGAGAGAAGCCAATAGACACAGCAGGAGAGTGTCAAGATGTCTGCATTGTGCATGTCCAGTATTGAGTGAATGAAGAGCAATTAGGGGTGTCGACGATTAGGAATGTCTTACACGACGGCTATAACGGTCATGGATGGATATCTGAGAAAGTGTGTGCTGATCAATGGTCCTGATTTAAGCGAATATAAATATATTTCCATGTTGGATTCAGGCCACAGACATTTACAGTTAATCTTGACCACTCACCCAATTGCAATGAACTTGCTACAACCTGGGTGTTCACTGGATGAAGGGTATAGCCCGGCATTGTGACCGAGCGAGGCTGCCCTCTGTGAGCCAGCACAGAAGGTGACACGTGGCATCGCAATGTTCCTTGCTGAAGGCCAATGCCGCTCATGTCTGACGGAGCGCGGACGAAAACCAAGCACAAACACACCTCACAGAGTCTTGGCCCTCGCTGGAGCGCAAACCATTCGATTGGAGTGTATTGAATAGAGAGCAAGAATGTAATTTTTATACCAAAGCATAAAAGCAGGCGCCGCAGAATCTGAGCAGTATTCCCAGAACATCTGTGCCCTCGGAGTGTGTTTTATCCATTGCCAATCTCACAGCTAAAGGACTGCCAAATCAACACCAGAGCATGTGAACATATGGATTTCCTTAAATAAGAACACATAGCTAGTTTAGCGCTCACATTGACGGCTAAATGAAAAGCAGCAGGTCTATTTATTTGTATTTGTTACTCGGTTTTTGAAGGACAGGACAGCCTCATGACACAGCAGCCATGTTATTGTAAAAAACTTTCCAGAAAGGATTGCAAAAAGTATAACAAGGGCAACATACGGGAATTCTAACATGATCATCTATCATTAGTTTTCTAGGCTGGATAATTGCTGTGTAACTGAGTGAACATTTTTATTTTGTAAACTGGCAATTCATTTAAAAGTCTGTCAATCACAGAAATACATTATCAATATCAGACCTAGGTCAAATAATGCATTTGAAATACTGAATTATATATAACCCTTTCAACACAAGTAAAAGTCTGAAGTTACAATTTTAAAAGAAACATGCATTTTCACAAATATTTAATTTTTTCATATGATTGTCATTTTGGTTTTCTTTAACAATTTCAGGGATCTGCAGTGTTTTCAAATTTGACCAATATCCCAAAAGTTAAAGTATTTCAACTACATATATTGATCATACTTGACCTGGGTCAAATATTTAGTCAGCAAATTGAAAAAAAACGTAGCTATAGCTATAGACAACATGGATCATATTGAGTATTAAACTTAAAAACTCAAAATTCACAGTCAAACATTTATTTTTGGCATTACACATTTACCACTTATTCTTGTATTTGATTTGTACATTGCATATTTAAGCATTATTTACATCCTTCATTGCAAGTGATCAACATGCACCAGCTTGAACCTGTCTGTGCTAGCTTATATATGTATGCGTCAGTGTTTGTCCGTCTGCATATGTGTACATGAGTGTGGGTGTATGACCTGATCTTTGGCCCGGCTCTCTCGGTCCCGGATGTGTGTGGTCACGATTCTCTCCGTCTCCTCCCGCAGTCTTGGAAAAGTCCCCAACTGAAATGATACACCACAGATTGCACACGGCGAAAGATCCTAATGCGCCCCACACAATACAATAACAGACCTGCTTATCCGCTTACTAACCAATAACTAAAGGACATAATACCAGCAGCATAGCTCCACATATTAAAGCACCGCCTACCATTTGTCGTTAAAAGAAGGGCATCTTTGATATGACAATCACGAGATTCTAATCCAAGGTGGTCGAAACTATTACCTTAACCGAGACCAACCAAGAATAAAGAGTGGCCGCAGTGAAATCCCAGCTATGGAGCTGCAAGTTCCCCTCGGAGGGTCCTCGGTGAGCCAATGGCTCGGTCTCTGTTACTGGAGGGTGGCAGCAGGTACCTTGGTGGTGCACTGGCGTACTGTGTTGATGAGCTCCTGGATGACCATGTCCACACACTTGATACACGGCTCCTTCAGCTTCACTATCTGCTTCTTCACAATGGCCTCAAATGCCATATCAGGTGTAAACAGCCCTGTCCTGGACCAGGGGAAAGAGGGGGAGGAAGGAGAGAGAGAGAGAGAGAGAGAGAAGGAAGCAGAGGGGTAGCAGAGAGGAGGGAAAGAGGGAAAGGCAGGGGTGAAAGAGTGACAGAGCTTCAGAGAGATGACTGCAAGGTGGAGGGAAATGAGGGAAGGTGGAGGCTGAGAGTAAGAGGGACGGAGCGAAAGTGGTGAGCTCTGCGCTCAGACGCTCACCTGATGCCGTGGATGTTCTTGATGGCGTAGCTGATCTCCCGCCGCAGCTCCTTCTCATTAAACTCCATCTGTGGACGGAGAGGTTGTGGTGAGGGTGGGCATGAGGAGAGGGGAGCCCGGCTTCCTCTGACCCAGCTCGGCTGTATGTGTGCTATTCCAATGAGAACAAGAACGGGCGTCTGTATCTTGACTAAGGGAGTCTCATCAAAGTGGCGCAGACTGTGGAAAACGTTTAGAATGCATATTTTCCTACACAAACTCCCCCCATATCGTGTTAGTTTATGAAAAAATGAGGGAGATTGCTTGCCAAACGTGGTGTGGTCGCGCCCTGGCTTAGGACGGACAAAGAATTTCTGATGCTTTAGAAATGCTATTGCCGTTTTGAAGAGGCAATGAAAAATATTGGTGTGTATAATGCTAGTTATATGCAGATCCAGCACACAGCTTGGGAGTGGACAACAGATGGAGTACAGATGATATGTAAACAAGACCAGGCTAACCAACTAGGAATGCGCACAGAAAAAGTGTTTTTGGCTGTGGTGTTTTACACAGGATAGTTTTTCTTCACTTGCCTGGGCTTTAGGCCAAGCTACCATCATATGTGGGAGTTGCCTAACATACTGTTGCTCCGGGTCAGTTTGCCACTGAAATGCCTCCAGCTCGTTTCAAGCAGAGCTGATCTACAGCTGAGGCAGGACTATGTGACTATGGACACACACAGTGAAGCAGAGCCAGGAGTCAGAGCAACAGCTTCATTATAGCAGAGACGTTTCTGTGAAACTCACAGCCCATTTATCTCTCACATTTTATACACCCTATACTGGCCAGTATCAAGTAGCATTTGGAATACGTAAGACTATCTTTCCAATGGCTTCTTCCTCCAATGCCTGGGCACAGAGGTCAATGTAAGACGGTGTGGGCATGGACACAAGGGCACAGGAAGGAAACAGGAAGTGGGTATGTCTGGATCACCTTGATCAGCTCGAAGGGGAAACGCTCGTGAAAGATACGGTTGATCTTGGCTCCACCCGAGAGCTCTACTGTGTCCACCTGGTCACCAGAACCCTCAATCCTTTTCTCAAAGTCCACTGAGAACTGCTGCACCATTCTGCAGGAGAAGACATGAGGTGCAAATCCCCAACAAATTCAGATAGGATACCCCTCCGAAAATGCACACAAACCATCAAACATGTACTGCTTTTGTGGATGCAGTGGGGCAGGCACAGGCAGGCAGACAGACAGACAGACAGAGACACTCACTGCAGCAGGGCCTTGGTCTTGCGAGAGGGGTCATCCGGGCGGAAGTGCCGGTACTCCTCGGCCTCCTTTTCCAGGGACAGCAGCTGCGTCTGCAGCTTGCTGCGGAATGCGGGAAGAGTGTCCCGGATGTGGTTTGTCAGTTGCTGGGGAAACACACAAGCCGCGTGACAAAAGAGAAGGAGCTCTTCTGAGCTTCTGTTTATACTGTTCAGTAACCCATACATAGAGATGTTGAGTGATGTGCAGAAAATAGTCTGTGATAATCATGCCCCTCTCTTCCCAACACCCTGATCCTTACTCCCCTCTTCCTTTTATCCCTCCCTTAGATGAGAAATCGAATCTTACGTGAGATTCGATTTCTCATATTATGGATACCGTCCTCTCTTCTACGTGAATAAAACCAAACCTTCAGCGAAGCAAACAGGATAATGTTACAGTAGTGTGCACCCCGTAATTTGAGAATCTGGCAATCCTTCCACCACCAGCCCACTAGCGTTATCCTCCCTCTCTCCCCTGCAGTATTTCAGCCTCACCTGGTTGAGCACTTTCTGCAGGTGTGGCGTGCCCATGCTGTCGGCCATGTGTCTGTAGGACGGGTGTGACAGGAAGAACTTCCTCTCAGCTCCCAGGGCAGCTTTGATGTCCTTCTTTCCCTCGATATCCTTCTGACTGCGGTTCACCACACCGATGTACCCTGAGGACCCAACGGACACAGTGAGAGCGTGATGGCACACTGGGATACGCGCTCTGACTGGGACACAGTGGAAGAGCGTTTAAACTTTAACCTCTGTGTTTGAAGTTACTTGATTTAGAGAGAAACTGCTTTTCTGCATTTTATTACAAATGTACATTATGGTACTTGCCATTTTTATGTCAGTTAAGCTACATGAAATGTTGCTTATTATATGAAATGTGCTAGAGCATTGGATTATTCTTAAATACACACAAATGAAGCAATAACTTAAATATGACAAATATGCTTGCTAGTCAGCGGTATTGGCTCACTAGCTAGCGAATATCGTTTAAGTCATCAATCTAAAAGCAGTTTTTAGTCATGGAACAAGCTCGCAAGCTACTGTAACCAGGTTGTAGTTACCTCATATATAAGATGAATATACCTGGCTAGCTAACGGGTCATACCAATTGTCAAACAGCTAGCTAGCTGTGTTAACCTTATTACTGAGCTTATCCACGGACATTATTTTTTTATACCAAGCTAATTAAGATAGATAGCCAGCTTGCCATGATAAAGTGTATCTATCATTAATTAGATCATTAATGAATAAATACAACTGTGTAAACATTGGATAATTGGTCATTACATAGCAAGCTCTTCAACAATTAATAACCAAATACAATGAATAAAATACAATTCTGTAACATTTGTCAGTCAATGTTGAACTAAGTATAAAGTATGACCATTATATTTATAGTGTTATGATACTACATGAATGTTAAGAAAATTCCTCTCACAGACATGGAGACAAAAATGTGTTAATGCAAATATTGCAAGGTTCCACCCTGAGATCATCAATTTGTTCATGAATCATCCTGACTCGGTCAACTGTAACATGTTCACTGTAACATGTTGGGCATGATTTGAGAATAAATGTCAAGATACATGAAAGTTTCATGATAGTGTCAAAGTGTCATAGTTAAACTACAGGTACCTGCCAAAATAAAGGAAACACTTGAGTAAATAAGGTGCTGGCGGTTCTGTTATGGTGTGGGATGCATGTTCCTAGCATGGTTGAGGTCCACCCAACCCCTTAGAGGGCAAAGTAAACACCAATAAATACAAAGCTATTCTGAGTGATCACCTTCATCCTATGGTGAAGATGACAATGCTCCATCCACAGCAAACGAGTGGTCATTGAATAGTTTGACGAGCATGAAAACGATGTAAACTCGATGCCATCTCATTCACCAGATCTCAACCCAATTGAACACTTATGGGAGATTCTGCAGTGGCGCCTGAGACAGAGTTTCCACCACCATCAACAAAACACTAAATGAATTTCTTGTGGGAGAATGGTGTTGCATCTCTCCAATAGAGTTCCAGACACTTGCATCTATGCCAAAGCGCATTGATGCTGCTCTGGCAGCTCGTGGTATCCCAACGCCCTATTAAGGGACTTTATGTTGGTGTTTCCTGTATTTTGGCAGTTACCTGTATATTCTGAGCATGATGTATTGCTATTATGGATCGTTTATGGGTCTATGGTGCAGACCATAGACAAGTGAGCTGCAGTGCAAATTGCATGAAAGTGTCCAAATCAAATAAAAATGTCAACATGTTCATCAACAGGGTTTCAAGCAACCATGTTGCTCAACAACAAAATAATATCAGCCCAAATCCATGTCCAATGCATTTAGGCTGAGAGAAGCAGCATGAAGTCTCCTGCACCTGGTGGTATATCCAGGACATCCGCTAGCCTGAAGCTAGTACCACCTGGAAGGTGTCCAACTCCTACGCAACAGAACACCAGTATCCTGCACTGCGGGGGCCCCCACTCTACTGTAGCCACAGTCACACAGTGCTACAAATCTTCTCATAATACCCTGACAATGGTTTTATGGTAAATAGGGATATCTCCAAAAAATAGTTACATTGCTGGCCTCCCGCGTGGTCTAGTGGTTTCAATGTCCGACGCTGGCCACGGCAACCGGGGTTCAATTCCCCGTCGCGCCAGAGTCGGCTCTGGCCGGGAGTGCCACCGGGGAGGCAATTGGCTGTCCGCCCCAGGGAGGGTGGAGGGAAGCCGACACAGTTAGCTGCGCACAGGAGTGGTTCTGGGGTGCCGGAATTACAGTCAACAGCACGACGAGTGCTGTCTCGGAGGAGGCAGCGCTTCGCCATTGTCACTGCCGGTCACAGGGCTATGGCAGCGAACTATGAGGGAGGGGATTGAACTAAGCACAGCAGGAGTAATTGGCTACCAAACTGGGAGAAAAACGGGGTAAAATCTGAAAAATGGAAATTAAAAAAATAAAAATAAAAAATAGTTACATTGCCAAATGTAGTGTAGTGCAAAAGTACAAGGTAACACAGTCCGTTTGTGTGTACCGTACCTCTACGCAAGGGCAGCAGCTTGTTCTCCAGTATGTCACGGGCGTCAGTGCCCTCGTCCATCAGATCCAGCTTGGTGATCACCCCAATGGTGCGCTGGCCTGGTAGGAGAAGGAGACGGCAGTCATCACAGCTGTCCACACAACCAGACTCCCGCCATGACATCATCCAGAGAGGCCCCCCACCGCCTCACTAAAGCGACTCAAACAGTGTCCCAACAAAGACCCAAATAATCATTCCTCCTCGTTATCGTTCCCATCATCTGCATTTTCCTAGCGTAACTGTGAACTCTGAAGTGCTACTTTAAAAAGACTAAAAACCCTTGACGTTAAGAAATGGCAGCACCGAGTCTATGCCGGCTCACTAACCGTATCACTTTGCAGCTTTGAAACTCCTGCCCAGACATTCTCGATTGCTACCGATTTTCACTGGCATGGCCATTTGTGTGCAGAAAGCGTGATACTTTAAGACGAGCATATGGCTAAAATAGCGAACACAACCTTGAGATAGATACCTTCACTCCTGGATGTGTCACTTTTATTCTCCTGCATCAATCATATGTCCCATCTCAAGAGCCTAAAGTGAAATGGGATCTGAACACACTTGCTCTGCTCTACTAAAGAGAGAACAGCGCTGTTGCGTTGACTTCAGTGCAAATCTGCAGATTCTCCTCTCCCATACAGACCATAGCCCATCACCCTCCGCACTCTCACCCTGAGGGTCCACATCCTTGGCCAGTTTGAGGGCGTCCGAGTTGGCCAGGTCGGTGTTGGCGGGCGTGACGGCCAGTATCAGGCAGTTCTCCCTGCAGATGAACTGCATGATCATATCTCTGATCTGGTACTCGATGTCCGCCGGCTGGTCTCCCACCGGTACCTTGGTGATCCCCGGCAGGTCGATCAGGGTCAGGTTCAGCACTGCGGTTTAAATGGGCACACACGCGTCAGGGTCAGCGACAGCGGGTTGCCGTGACACCTACGGTGTGATGGGACGGGTGGGGGTGGGGGCGGGGGCTACAGTACCGTGTGGGGAGTACACGCGCAGGTTGATGGGCACGGGCGAGATGCCCCTGTTGGCCCCCGTGACGCGGTCCGTTTCCGCCTCGATCTCCAGGCGAACCTCCTCGAAGTCTGTGAACTTCTTCCCCTTACAGTGCAGAAACTCTGCATACTCTGCATTGAGAGAGGGAGCGAGGGGAAGGGGGGGAGAAATTAGGGATGTCAGAGAAGACAAGGATAAAGTGAGGGAGAATTGGAAGAGGATAAAAGACATACAAAGAGAGCTGTCCATAATCTATTTAACATCTAACCTAGGGAATAAGAAAAGAATAAGACAATAAATCTAGGCCAATGTCACACGGTGAGATAAACAATTGATACCCAAAGAGTTCCATTATAGGAGAACTCTATAAGAAAAAATGAAAATTTGATATGTTTTATGATATGTATGAAGGACATAAATGCATGACTGAGCATTCTGAACCACATACTGGAAGCCCACAGAGCTATTTGTGGACAATAATTTTAAAAAAATCAGTTTTAGTCATTGACTGAAGGAGGAGAGCTGGGCTTTTAGCTCACAGAACAGTTACCTGTACTTGTCCCTCACCCACTCATGAGCTACTCTTACAGTCAACATCAGAAGCAGGGTGGGTTACAGACTCGCCACTTCATCGGCAGCCCACACCCTCTGTCCATCACCTTCCTCCCAGTTCACCCAGTCGCCCACGACCAAGGGTGGGGACACAGACAGACCTCTGTCCAGACAAGGAAGTTTTGATTTCCAGAGGAATACATTCTTCAAAGCTCTGCAGGGACCCAGCTATTACCCTGACGACACGAAGAATGTGGCCCTGTTCTCTTCTTTGTGGCAGAATGTAAATAAGCGTCACTTTTTTTTTATTGACGTTGGAGACACTGCCCCCTGGTGGAAGCTGCTTCAAACATGTGATTCCAGGAGCTCTAATTCCAGTGATCTG
Source organism: Aldrovandia affinis (assembly GCA_029706075.1). NCBI lineage: Eukaryota > Metazoa > Chordata > Actinopteri > Notacanthiformes > Halosauridae > Aldrovandia > Aldrovandia affinis. The sequence goes on along the minus strand of JAINUG010000194.1, from coordinate 880,130 downwards.
TCACTCCGCAGGCTGATGAACGACGACACCGCATGCAGTACGACAGGCAGCGTTAGTGTTTTTGACCTGCAGCATCGCGGATGCGTGTGTGTTTTTGCAGTGCAGCGTATATATGTGTATTCAGCAGAGCAATACATTTGTTGCAGCGGGCGTAAAGTATGCAGCACTGGGGGTGTGCTCTGTAGTGCGCTCCGTGCCAGTGTTTGCAGGTCTGCAGCGCACAGCAGTACCTGTGTTTGTGCTGATGAGCTGCAGGACAAGGGGTCTTCGGGTGACAATCCCAGATCCTCTGGGCAGGAAGTCCCTGTGAACGGAAAGGAGCAGTGAAATCGAGACCCTAGTGAGACTGAGCTCATTGGTGCGCAACCCACCCCCCGGGACAAATCGCGAAATCCCCTCCCCCTCCCGTAGCGCCATTCAGACAGTTGTGCGGCGGGTTCCCTGGCAGCGCGATGCCCTTGGAACGCCCACGCAGCCCCCCTTCCCCGGAGGCAGGGCACCACGCCAGGGAAGCTAGCGCTCCGGTCCAAACTTAGCCAAGTCAGGTCAGCTGGTGTGGGTGGACCCTGAAACACTAGACCACCCCCAAACTGCATCACCACCCCCAAACTGCATCACGGCTTACCGTTAGTCATCTTTGGTTATTTTTATTGTATGTTTGAATATTTCCACAGAACATTGTCTGAGTAATGGCATGCCATTGTTGTGAAAATATATTTACATATGCAATAATGGAGATCTAAGGGTACAACAATCATAACATCCAATATCAATAGTGGAAATAAATGTGATGAAATGGGCGATTATCGCAGCAAAATTTGATCTGTAAAAAACAAGCCTACTGGTTGAAATACCCTCTTGCCATCCAAAATACCTGTATCATTCAAAGTCTCTCATAAATCCATCTATGCTGTCTTGCAAATGAATGGGTCCTTGTCCAGGAGCTGGGGGTCACATTTGACACAAATGCACGCAGAAGGTTCTGGCCCTTTTCCTGCTGTCCTCTGTGGCCGCATGCTCACATGGCAACAGCAAGCCCCGCCCTTCGAGCCCCATTGTATCCCGACTGCCACTCAGACAAAGGGCTCGTTATGGAAGAGTCAGTCAGTGTGATGGGAGGTCAGGTCTCAGAGCTCTTACATCTCTCACTGCCCAGACACCAAGCCCTGGGCAACATAAAGGATGACAAGTCAGGACTAAATGACTTACTATGTATTACTACGCATACTTCAATGGGGTGGATTAGAGATTTAAAGATTTATACGAGTCCTTCATAGACAGAACAGCTGTTGTGACATTCACTTGTGGTCAGTGATATATATATATATATGTATGTAATATTGTATTCGTTTTCCACTGTCTGATCCTGCAAGGATCAATTCACATATTTCTGATAGCATTAAATAAAAGCTGTTACAGAATCGCTAATCCATACAGGAGACAGGAGAAAGGATCAACAGGGCACAACAATGAATGCGCTCTGAGGAAAAGGACACGCAAACTTACGTATGCATACCATCTACAGCTAGAGTGGATGACTAAGGGATATGCATATCCCATTACGCTTTCTCCCCTCGGTTTTGGGGTAAGGAGGAGAGCAGAGAAAGGCTAATTAAGGAACGTCAGCATGGCTGTAGGAGAAAGCCCAAGGGAGGAGGCCCAGTTTACGTGCACGACGAGAGAGGAGGGCCAGACCCAGCAGGTAAGGACTGCCCTAAATAGACTGACTCCAAAGGCACTCTACGTGATCAGGCTGACCCAAATCAAACAGACATACTGCGAGCAGGGCTCATCGAGTCCCAAAAGGAGATCGAGGTTTTGTCATCTTGTTTTCAAAACGCAGCTACACACGTACATTATAGTTTGGCTGGTAACACATCCGCAAAGGGCATGTCTCTGTTCATATATTTTCATCGCTTTTCCATCTGCCTGATGTGCTATCAATTGCGCTTTTAATCAGGATGGTGGAAGCTGATAACCCTTCCGTGTAAAATGCAGTAATGTGCGGAGCGGAGAGCCAGGCCAGTGCGATGGGGTGACGGACAGATCCAGCAGAATCCCTCAGAGAGAGCAGGCCCCACATCGCACGCCGCATGATCAGCTGGCCGATCCTAAAGGAAGGACAAAAGCCGTGATTCCAGCCGGTCTGCGTGATGAATGGGCGGATCTGTGTGACGGTCAGACAATGACCAGCCAGAGGGCTCAGGGAACCGCTGCCATGCTGTGCAAAGCTTCATTCCATCGATAAGCATACCACTGGGTACGTCTTATTTTTTCCAATTTCCCCCTGTTTTTCTCCCAATTAGGTGGCCAATTGTACCCTCTTCAATTCACCCTCCCCCACAAGCCCACTGCTCGTCTCTATGGGATAAGCCAATACCCCGAGGCTAGAAATGATCCGCCTCCTCCAAGACGGACCTCGCCCACCTGTCTAGTGACACCCTCCGTGCTTCCTGGCGAGCCCATGCCGGCTCTCCCTCCCCCCCCCCCGCCCGGGGTGGACAGCCAATCGCCCGGCCAGAGATGGCGCAGCCGGGTATCGAGCCTGCACTCCGGGCGTGTGCTTTTACCGTTACACCACAATCCTTTCACTGCGAATCGACATCCACGGTTTGAGTGCCTCTGGGTAAGTCATATACAGAAGAAGAGTAAATAAATGTTTCATGTAAATATTTAATCATTTCTTTTTCTTTCTTAAATAATGCCCATTATAATGAACATCTAAATCGCTTGCAAGGCATCTGGAGTTTGTGAACGAGAGTATCCACACCGTTAACATTCCCAACAAAGCCATTTGGGAGAACAGGTAGTACTTGAAACAGAGGCCAACCCCAAGTCAGCACTAGGCAGAAACAGCTGCAACTGTCTGAGCGTCAGGCAGTGCATCGCACCGGTAGGAAGATCTACACCTGTTTGCACAAAAGCAGTCATCCATACAAACTGCTCACACTCCCATGTGGGAAAGTTGTTTCCCACATGCAACCAACCAACCCTGCAACCAGCTCTGAACATGTAGGCTTATCTTTAATGTTACACACAGAATGAACCTCTTGCACACAATACAGAACTCTGCATGTACACCACACACAGTCCCTCAAAGTACAATGGAACCTTGCTAGGTCTTTTCTTATCGTATTGTATATCAAGCTAATCGTATGATAAGCACTGTGCAGGGTATGTAGCAAATGTCGTGATACTTGACCACATTTTACATTTACATTTTAAGCATTTAGCAGATGCTCTTATCCAGAGCGACTTACAAGATGTGTATTAATACATGGTAAGAACAATCATAGTTTGCGCAAGAGATCAGTGGCAATTTAGGCAGAGGAAAATGTGAATGTGGAAATGGAGCACGTACAATTTTTTTTAAAGCATGCCACAAATCTCTCCTCTCCGCAGCTGCATGCGGAATGCTAGCCTGCGCTGACGGTCCTTGAGGCAGGGTTGGACTGACTCACACTGTGGTTGTAACATCAAGTCCATTCCACTCCCTGCTATGACGATGTCAGGACTGCGGGGAAGATGACTGGAGTTGCAAATCATTGTGGCGGTTGCCTAGTGACAGAGGTAAATTACGTAGCTGTTGTTCCTTTCCCCTTTCAGGCCACGGCAAAGTGAGTGCAGGACGTGCTTTGCTGCAGCTCTCGCCGTTGGCCGGCGGAGATGTCGCCATTAGATCCAGAATCTCATCAATTCAGTTATTGAAAAATCCTGGTGAATCAGCACTCTCGCTGCCAAGGCTGGGCGGCCACCTCCGTGCGTCTGCCGCACCCCCCCCCCCACATCTTCTTCTCCATCTGGAGAAACAAGCCTGCTTGCCATCTTAAATCTCAAGGGCGCAGTGATTGATGATGTAGTCAACAGCCAATGATTTTGAAGACAGATGGCTCAGCCATGGTCCCGTATTGGTCTAAGCATTTGGGGAAAGACTGCTGAATAATTAGCTACATAGCTTCACCTTAAAACTCATGACTTGCATTCTGGGTAATATGGCACTTGGGTCAATGCAGAAGAGCCAGCCTCTGGAGTTATTGAGTGACAGGAGGCTGAGACTGACAATTAGCTGAAATCCAGTATGACTGGTTAAAAAGTGATGTAGCCAGCCCGAAGTGCAGGAAACAGCCTGTAGCTTTATTACAAATACACTTGTAGCTCATACCACGTTTGCTACATCAGGACTACATGTAGTGTGGCCCCCACTGTCAAACTGCTAAGCAGCTATCATCTTATCATTCCAGTGTTGCTCTAGCCATTTCAGGAATCTGAGCATTTCTGTCTAATCACAAGTACACCATGTCACAAGTCTCAGATGAGTGTCAGAGCACTGGGTGCTCCACGTTTTCCACCTTGAACTTGATATTCCCCTCATTTTAAAACACTACACGCAAGAATGTTCAGTTATTTGGCCATGTTTCAAATGTTTATTAATTAACAAAACAGGGAGAAAAATCCAGTAATATTATGTCTCATCGATAGCCATGAAGGAAGGTCAAAGACCCCTTCGTAAAGTAGCACGTAGCAGATAATTCATTGAGTTTATTCATTTTCCTCCCTGAATATGTAAGTGAATGCGGGTCTCTTTGCAGTGAGCTTGATTTACCTATAACTGGTTATTATCACAAAGCATCGTTTGATTATTTGAATATCTGATCTTGGAAGCCATCCACTATTTGAAAATCAAATTCATTTAAATGCATATTCCTTCGTAGAATGCTTCCATGATGCAATATACCTGGTCATGTTAATGAGTGGCCACTGTGAGCAGTTACTGCAGCAGAGAGATGATAGAAACAGAGAATTCACTCACCAAGCCTCAAAATGTAACGTTTTAGTAACAGTAACCAAGACAGGTGGCAATACTAACTGCCCAGCACCTTTTTCTCTAGTGCCTGAAAAGGAATGATTAGTGTGGCCTGATTTCTAAAAGTGGGTCACACGATTTGCATTCATTTTGTAGAGAATTTATTCATTTTGTCTGTTTTCTGCTCCTCAAAGTAAATCGTTTGGCCTTGCAAATCTCACCCTTTTGAAGGCTTAGAATCTGTTTTTTGACGCCACAACGATTCACTTTATTCTGCAGGGAAAACAACAAACATAGGGTAACAGTTTAAGTGGAGCGTATGATCGTTCAGAGAGGGGATCCTGCGGTGCTGTGTACAGTCCGATTATCTCCTTTCGCAGTTCGGAGATGATTCAAACGCTTGAATCAAAAATTCTCAAATCTGAGGGGTCTTTCAGACCGCCACATCAGTCACCTTGTCGGGATTCTAAGAACAGAGACCCACCCCCTGCGTCATAGCGACCAAAGCAAACATCGGAGTTGGAGACACACCACAACATAAGTGATCGTCTCAATCTGTGATTGTGAAACTGCACAGTTTATGAGGGCTTCATGCTCTGGTTACTAACTACAGCACTATGATTTCGTTATGCTGGTACACCAGGTCTACAGTATTCTTCGCTGACATTCCAAACTGGCGACTTCGAATTTGTGCCATTGGTGTCAGGTTGGTGTCTGACAGTATACTATCTGATTGTGTGTTAATAGTGTACTTTTAATGAGCAACGATACAGGGAGAGTAATCAGTAGTAGGTATAAACCTGTTCTGCACATTTGTCCGGAATCGACTGGAAGACATTGCTGTATGAGATGGCGACATAATAATCTATAACATTTCCTGACCTCAGAAGAACGGAGCCAGTGACATCACTGGTATTCTGTGGACATATACTCACCTCTGTAAGTGTATGAACACATCTAACACACATCTGTAGTGAGTTTGCCCCCTACAGGTGGGAGTTTGCATGTTATGAAGAATTTCCATCAACCACTCTTAACAACTTTTAAAGAAAAAAGCACTGCCTTTGTGTCTTTATAATGAAATCAAATCACAAAAAGTTAAAAAGGTTACCTCTATTTGCCCTTTTCACAAGATGCATTGTATCACAACAAGAAATAGGTTATTTTAAAGCAGTTGTCATTGAGGTTATTCTCTTCTACGGCAGCTGTACCTCCCTGTTCATTATTGTTCTCCACTGTTACCCTTTAAAGTGTTAGGTCATCATTAGCCAACAGCTGCTTAGTGCTGCCGACACTTTAAACTACCTCCACAAGATAAGACTTCTGGCCTGTTCTCTCTCACAAGGCCATTACCACCACAGCCAAACAGAATTCACGTCTCCCCATACAAGCCTTTGGCAGGACACACCTAAAATGGTGAGTATATCACTGCCCTGGCCCGCATGGTCACACTTTCTTCTCTTAAATCTATTTAACTCTGAGATATAGTAAGAATATTCTTAAGTCGATTCAAGTTCCACTGTATCAATGCAACAAACACTACTAGAGTTCCAGTAGGGTCTGCCCCTTCCTCACAAGGGAAGCAGCACAGGTGCTGGTCCAGGCTCTTGTCATCTCGTGGCTGGACTACTGCAACTCCCTCCTGGCTGGAGCTCCTGTCATCAGACCCCTGCAGCTCATCCAAAATGCTGCAGCCCATCTGGTATTCAACCTTCGCAGGTTTTCCCACATCAGCCCACTCCTCAGCACCCTTCACTGGCTCCCTGTAGCCGCTCTCATCAGATTTAACACACTGGTGCTGACCTACCGGTTTGTGAATGTGGAACGGCCCCTCCCTACTTTATGTCCATGATCAAATCCTACACCCCAGCCCGACCGCTCCGCTCTGTTGCCTCTAGGCGATTGGTTACTCACTCACTGCAAGTGACCGATGGCCACTCATCCCGGTCACAATTCTTCTCTGTCCTGGCACCATTGGGGTTGAATGAGCTCCCCACTGACGCCAGAACAGCCGAATCACTGCCCATCTTCCGCCACGAGCTGAAAACGCACCTCTTTAGACTGCACCTTGGACCTTAATCCACCCATCTCTATACATTTTTTAAAATCTACTTGTTGCACTTATTGTTGTCAATTTCCTTTAGTACTTGTGTTGTTTATGGCTGCTTATTTGAGGAATTATGTGCTTGGAGATTGTAGCGTCAAATGGTTGTTTATCAACTCAAATTGAATGCACTTTCTGTAAGTCGTACTTTTATTAGCGTCTGCTAAATGATTGCAATTTAATGTAATGTACTAAAACCCCAAGGTCCCTGCTACAGCAGGAGATAACCTTGCTCAATATTCGAGGGTGACATCACCATAACAGAATGACGGTACACAAATGAGCCAAGGACTCAAAGCACGCACACAACTTCTCATAACAGAAAACGTCAAGGAAAACTCTATATTTGAATTCAATGATTTGATGCTATTCATCACAGCATGCAATAATTTCAAAAGACACGTGAACCCTCTTTCAAAGAGTTCACGGGCTGAAAAATAAATATCGACTCTGTGTGCCTGCCCACTGTGACTGTGACGCAGAAACACCCAAAGGCCACATCACTCCCCTAGCACCTCCACTCACAACGGCATTCCCTGCAGTGTGGCAAGGAAAGGCTTAATTGAATCATCTGGCTTGGTCTTCTATACAGACTCTCAGATGTGGATTTGGCAAGCAGTGGGCAAAGAAAATAATGCTGACTGCGGCTGAATGATAACAATTTGTAAGAATATAAATGACGCGCTCAATCCATATTTTAAAACAACCTGCATCCAAGATCAATAGACCAAGACGCTGCTATTCATAAGTGCATTCGCAAGAATACAGTAAACCGGTCATGTTGTAAACACTACAACGTAGCTTAGTAACGTACAAAAACCTGTTTGATTTTAATCTAACCCACTTATCTGCCAAATCGTATGGAAATAGCATTTGGCAAACCAAAAAGAGAATGAATGCAAATAAGATAAAGCTAATGTTTTTGAAGTTTTTTTCAGGCGGTCGCTGTCATCACCGAGTTAAAAAAAAGGGGGGGGAACAGAAAACACTGCATGCTTCCCTTGGCAAAACTGAAGTAGGATTAGATAAACAATGCACTGCTAGTATGACGAGCGCTGACGGAAAAGAATGGGCTAGCTGCGCTTGCAGTATCACAGCTAAGGTATACACTTACAAGTATCCAGCTAAGTAACTAGCTACGTAACAAGGCAAATTGGGACGACAGTTGTCGTTGTTCATTTGTGTCTAACGTTAATAGCGGTTTGACACACACTATCTGCGCAACAAAACAATTTATTTAGCTATGTGTATGGGCTTCTTCGTTGAGTCAGATAAAGACAGTGAGTCATTCATTTGCATGGGCTTAGCTTACTTGCTAGCTGACTTGAGTTTATGGTCTGCGTTATTATGAAGTACCTGGCGCTAGTACTACGTTGTTGTCGCCGTTCCCATACCTGCCCACGAAGTTCTCCAAAACCGAGCTCTTTCCTGCGCTTTGTCCACCAACAACGGCGATCTGTGGCAGGTCAAGATTGCAGCTCTGGCCGATGGTGCTGAAGGCATCCTGTAGTCTATTCACCAGCGGGATCAGGTCCTCCATCCCCCGGTTACCCATGGTGACAGCGCCGGGGGGATGCAGGGGATGGGTGAAAGAGGACCGGGATAGCTAACTAGCTACCTAGATAGCTAGACGGGAATATTTCAAAGCAGGGTTCGAGGTCCAGTCACCCAGCTGTTCTCTCCACCATCCACGTTTCAATGTTCGGTTCGACTGAGAAGAGACAATACAGGAATATGGAACACTCGCTAGTGCTAGCTCGCTAATGTTAGCTAGAAGGCTAGTTAGATATTGATGCTAGTCTTGCTGTCATTAGCGAAGCAACGAATCATTTATAGCTAGCTACGTTACCAACCGAGTTATACGGCTATCTAACCAACAAGCTAGTTAGGTAGCTAAGCTAGTTGTCGAAGAATGATAAATGATTTTTTTTCATTGTTACCTGTTTCGAAATATCCGTTTTGCTGCCAGTGACAAATTCGGTACCGTGTGGTCCGGTTCTGGACACAGAACAACAACAAGCACTGGCCCAGACCCCGGCCCGGTACCAGTGTATTTTTATAGTGAGCTGTACTGTTCTGTCTGATTATGCGTCTGCAACAAAAAAACAATCATATATAGTTTTCCCCGCGGCTTCTCTGGTATTGTGAAGAGTCCAATTGATACTGTGGGTCTAGTTCGACTCGGTTCAACGCAAGTCTGTCACCTCGCTCCAGAACTCCTTTCTGACAGCTAACGGTCCTCTTTCTACGCAGGCGCGTTATTTGCACGGCCAGACCACGCCTTGTTAACAGACAGGCACTTTCGTGGCCAATGATAAGGGGACAGTGGCGCAAAAAAGCACCGGGGCCCTGTCCTCGTGGTAAAACACTATATATATCACACCCACTTACACACGAGCTGTCCCGCCTAGTGTTTACAGCGGCTGTGGGTCTGCCGCAAGCCTGACTAGTATAAATAACACGGCCGGACTTTATCGCATGCCAACGTAGAACTCATCCGTGGAAGAGCGAGAATGTCGCCGTAGATAGAGGTCTGCAGCACCACAGTGTTGTGAACAACTTCAAAAACAGTGGCCATAGTGTCGCAGCGATGTGACCGCGGTAGCCCATTAATGAGGCTGTGATCCTGACTGTCTCCATTTCGAAGTACACGCATGATGCATTAACCTTGTTAGTTCCATATGCCAATCATGATTTAATGTTATCATAGCAGAGAGGGGGGTAAAAATAAGGAATAAATGTAATGACGGTATTACTGTTGGAGTGTTGAAGAAAGCAGACGTCTTACGCGGATGACTGTGGCAGCATTAGACAGCGTTGGGGACAGAAGTGGCAACTCTGAACGCCATTAATTTGTAATCAATTTCAGGCGCAGAATCGTAAACAGAAACAGCATAAGAAGCAGGTCCCCGTACTTAAGGTTGCTTTCACGTATTGACCCTGCACGAAAACAGTCTGCGTCCATCAGCATGCTACAATTGGCTTTGTCAGAGGTCTGATCTGTGGGGCTCCATTGTTTACAGAAAACCAATTTGTGTTGTAAAAATGTGTAATTTATAGGATCTGGACAGATATACTTTATGTACCATTTACAGGTAATTGCCAAAATAAAGGAAACACCCACATAAAGTGTCTTAATAGGGCGTTGGGCCACCAGAAGTCACCAGAACAGCTTCATTTGATTTTTGCATAGACTCTGTCAGTGTCCGGAACTCTATTTGAGGGATACAACACCATTATTCCATGAGAAATTCATTATTTGAACAGGAATTATCTATATATTTACAGGAAACGCTGTCTCAAGCACAGCTCCAGAATCTCCTATAAGTGTTCAATTGGGTTGAGATCTGATGACTGAGACAGCCATGCCTTATGGTTTGCATAATTTTTATGCTCATAAAACCATTGTGACCACTCCTGCCCTGTGGATGGGGACATTGTTATCCTGGAAGAGACCACTCCCATCAGGATATAAATGCTTCACCATAGGATGAAGGTGAACACTTAGAATAGCTTTGTATTTATTGGCATTTACCTTGTCCTCTAAAGGGTTGAGTGGACCTAAACAATGCCAGGAAAATGCACCCCACACCATAACAGAGCCACCAGTATCCCTAGTTTACTGAAGTGTTTCCATTGTTTTGGCAGTTACCTGTACACCCCACATCATAACAGAGCCACCAGAATCCTTTCACCGTGGGAAACAAGCACTTGGGCCTATAGCTTTCTTTTGGCATGTGCCACACGTGCATTTGTCTCCTTGTTGATAGCAAGGTGAAGGATGACTCATCTGACCATATTTTTCCCCACTGCTCAGTAGACCACTGCCTGTGTTCTTTTCACCACTTTACTCGCAAATTTACACATAAAACCTGCAAGTGCATTTTTAAGTGTAATAAGTGGTTTATGCACTGCAACCAAACCATAGTATCCCTCTCTGTGAAGTTCTTGACAGACTGTTCTTGATTAAACTGCATGTTTACACCCAAGATTGATATTTGCAGCCATGTGATTGTTGCTCGTCTGGTTTGCCTTGCATCTCAAACCAATGCATGGATATCACAGTAAAGGAGTATGCATCACAATTGCTGGTTGGGGAGGTCTTTCCCTCAGACTTCAATGGTAACATAACCTAAGCCACTGTTCCTCATGAAACATCGGCAAGTTCAGCCATCTTCATCACTGAATCTCCTGGCAAACGTGCCCCAAAGATCAAAGATCTCTTCTTCTAGCCATGGTAGCCACCTTGGCTAGAAGGGAGCTGGGCTTGAGGGAGCTTGGGCCCGAAGCGTGATGTGATGTTCATTTCTTAATTAACCCAGGAACCACACCTGTGAGGGAGCACCTGCTTTCAATATAATTTGTATCCCTAATTTACTCAAGTGTTTCCTTTATTTTGGCAGTTACCTGTATATGTACAACTTGGCTATGAATGCTTGTCCAGACCCATGGAACAAAGCGTGTTATTCTTTTTACAGGGATTTTGATGGCCACACTTTAAAATAATGTTTTCATGCAATCAGACACATTTTTTATGATGTAGAAATTATGTAATTCCTATCAGTTTACTTGCAGGTCATGAACTTCAGTTCTATGCCAATGTCATACCATTAAAAAAAAATTCCATCACAAAACGTAATATTCTTTTTACAGTTTTACAATATAACTATTACCAGACAAGTGGAGATGGAAGCCTTCTATACAAATGTAGATAACTCAAAAAATCAAGACAACAATGTAATCTAAAATGATCTATTGGACTAGTATAGTACTGAACTAGGAAATTAAGCCAGGTCTCTCATGATGCACACAACCTAGTTATTTGGACACAATTATGGTATAATTAATACTTATGTGCCATTTTACACTTTTTTCTTTAGAACATGCTCTGGGACTGTACATGAAAAAATGCTCTTCACTAAACAGTGTGGCCCGAGCCCATCCAGATATAAGACACGCATTGAGGAATACAAACTGAGATTAACGCAATATACTTTTTGGAATCTAAAACATTTCAGAGTAAATTTGCTTTGGGCTGGTGTTGCTTCTGAAACTGAGGTGGACTTTGAGAGATATTGAGAAAGCATATTTTCACCAGACCACAGTTCTGTAGTTGCCTCATCAAGGCATCAGATCATTTTGCACTGTTGACACTTCTCCACTACAGATAATGCGGTGGAGCTCAAAAATGTAAAAAACAAAACAAACTAAAAAACAGTTAGACATCAAAACACCTGTTTGGTCCATCACTCACACATTGACTAAAGATAAATTAGCCTATATTTTCAATTGGTTTGTGTAAAGATGCCAAAAATCCATTGATAATGTACTAAATTAACTTTTTTTTGTCAGTGTTTCAGTCGAATCCAATGTGCTAGGAAAAAATAATCAATGCCGGACACAAATCACAAGGTAAAACACTTTACTTTTTTCGGTGCAACCAGATGTACATCAAGATTTCTTGAGAAAACAATTTTGAGTCAAAGCAAGCAAGAGGTGAGCATTTTTTTTCTGCTTTTCCCATCACTAAATTCCTCAGGGACATCAACTTTGTGTATTCTCCGGTCACATTTATTCTTCATCGTCGCCCCCTCTAATTTACCTTAAGCAATCTCCTGCCTCGCAAGAGCCAAATCTCTCTCATTACCTCCAACCTAACCTAACCCCCCACCGCTGTTTGCCTCATGCAATTTTCATATCTTCCAGCAGGGCAGAGATGTCAATCTGTGGGTTACAGGCTGTATTGTGTCCCTGTAGCGCCCCCTGCAGGTTCTGAGCTGCCTTGTGCAGGGCCGGGAGGCTAAAGGGGGAGTGTTCTCCTCGCTCGTCCTGTCCTCTCACACACAGGAGAACCTCATTGACCTCTCCCTCGATCCTTCGTGACAGCACGCGAGGGAACACATCCCGGATGCGCCCCAACACACTCTCCCGCAGAGCAGAGTCACGGCACACCAGGTTCAACATGAAGACACCTAGAGAGGGAGAGAAAGAGAGTGTTGAAAAGCGAAAGAAAGAACTCACCATGAGAGCAGTGACAGCCAAACCCACAAGTCAGGGGGAGTAACAGAGCAGGAACTGTTTCTACAGTTTTTCATAAAGGCCCTGGAGGTATCTGACAGCATGGTCCAGGCAAGGGGAAAGAAATCATACATCATCGGCAAAAAAAAGCAGAATTTGCAGTATTTTGTTATTCTTACTGATATGTATAAGCACAGGTCCTGACTAAATTATAACCCACTGGAGCTTGCAATATTTTAATTTTGGCAAATACAATGACAGCTTGTCTTCAGTAAAATGTTGAGGATCATATACAGTATAAATACAGAGTGTCATTCATCACTCAGCAGGAATGTAAAAAAAACATCTACCAGCACTCTGAGATAATAGACCAAAAATAGCTTGCTTGCTCGCTATTTCATGATGTCAGTATTTCTTTAACCACCGAAAAACAACTGTTACTTGTCAATGCAAAAGGAGCCCCAGTTATTGCATAAGAAATACTAAAACAAACAATACGAATGGATTGGCGCAAAATTATATTTCCACTTCAATTTCTACTCAGACGGAAGATGTGAGTTTGTCTGCACACGTCTAACCGAGCTGGGTCACAGATGCCTTGCTGTGAAAAAGAAACCACGGCTCGAGGGAAAGGTCTCAAGACTGTCAGATATCAAACGAGAAAATCTGCTCTTTTTAAACCAGGTTTAGTATTTAATCAAATATTAATATTAATATTAACACGTCAAGTATACTGTACGCAGCCTGAGAGGGTGTGTTTTTCTATGTAAACTTTAGTAGGGTCTTTTGTTCATTTATTCCTAGCATGCCATTGCACATGTATAACGCGCCTTAAAGCAAACACATTTTTTAAGTTGTCCCTTAACATACAATTTAGTGCACGTCCGGGTGAAAATTGAGTTGGAACTCTCATGAGTTGGAACTGAACGAATACTTGATTTCAAAGTTCCTCTGATCTCGATATTAAGCCTTCAAACCATTTTCAGGTTGCTGTCCAATTATGCAATTTGATATTTCCAGGAGGAAGTTATCACTCTTGTATAAATTCCAGTGAAATGGAATTCGGTGCTCAGGATGAGCAGCTCTGATCGAGCCAAGATCTGAAGTGCTTGTGTGGAAAACGGGATAAGGTCAACTGAAAATGAATGCCTCCGATCCAAAGAATGGAATCCAGCAAAGTGTTTGCTGTCAGAAACACCCCTCTGATGGAAGGACTTGTTTGCTGGATCACAAGAGCTTCAGCACCCATGATGACCAAGGTGTACTGCTACACAAACTGTTGCCATCAGAATAAAGACCATAAATAACCAATTAGGCAGCTGTACGGTGAATTATATGGTTAGCTAACTCGTTTTAGCTATCTTAAATTAATTTGGTTGAAATGTTAGGAGTTGAAATTTTGTTTAATGGCTTGCTGCTTATTGTTACTTGCTAGTTGCTGCCATATATAAATACAGCAAGCAAACTGCCTTATAAATCACGTGTGACGCAGCCAAGCATTCAATTCTCCTTTTAAAATCGTCATGACTATGGCGTTAATAGTCCACTGAGACAAGTCAAAGTTTCACACTCTGATAATAGCATCTCCATTACGAAAATGGAATATAGCACATTGTTGAATGGTCAAGTGAACAAAGCAGACCTTAAAACACAAAGCTGATAACTGTGATACGGAGGCAGAGAACTGAAGACGCCAGATGGACAGATCAAGGGGGAGCAGCAGGGGCCACTGTACCTCGAGGAGTAAGCAGACTGCGCACTTTCTCCAGGAAACCAGTTTCCACAAAGGCAGGCGGAGGGCAGCTCATACCGAGGGCAGCATCCTTACTGTCTACATCAAACATTATGACATCATAGAAATGTCCACCTACAGGGAAGAGACAAAACGATCTAATTTGACACATAAGCAGGGGAAATTAAAGACAGAAAGGGAGAGCAATTTAGTGAAGGTCTAATCCTAGATGGCCAAACTCTGCAAAACATTTTCTACAGAAAAGGAGAATTTCTAAAGAAATGCATTCTCAAATATTTCATAACAGATTATTATTGAGCAGCGGTGTGTAAATTTCATACACATATTCAAGGGGGCTGCCTTGCTTGACTTCACACAATCAAGCCATCCCAGTTCTACCTTGTTACCTATCTCTCCACTGTTGAGATGAGCCCTATGAACAGGAATACTCACCAATCCCAGGTGAAGAGGTGTGCTTGTTCAGTTTAGCTTGTTAAGCAGGCTTCATGGCAATGAGTTTTACATTCTAAAAATCAGCACATCATCCACGAGCCTCGTTTACACTTCATGGAAAGGTGTAGACTCAACCTCCCATCTGTGACTGGTGCTGCTTACTGCTAAGTGTGTGTCTAATTTGCACTGACCTTGACTTTCAAGCTTGTTGATATGCTCCAGTCCATCACCCAATGTCACCTTCAATCTGTCATCTGAGCGGAACCCAAACCAGTTCTGGGCCACCTCTAGAATTGTAGGGTCCAACTCAACCACCTCGACGGATGCCGCAGGGACAAAGTCCCGCACAAACTGGGGCAGTCCTCCTCCACCCAGGCCCACCAGCAGAACAGATACAGGGAGGCCTGCAGGACGGGAGGAGGCAGGCAGAATCATGAATGGAGTAACAGATTGACATTAGATGCACCGATTGACAAACTAACGCACACAGACCAATGCTTACCTTTATTCTCCTCGGTGCCAACCCCCAGCAGGGACAGCCCAGCCACCATGACTCCGTGGTGGGCACAGCACAGGAAGCCCTGGTCCACACTGGGGGAGGGTCCACCAGGGGCTGGAGGAGGGGCGGGCTTTGACTTCTTTTTTCTGTTCTTCTTACGAGACGAAGCTGCCGACAGGAAGAGATGACCTTCAGCATTGATTCTTAGCCTGTACCACAATTCACATTCAGATACCGAGACCACTTAAAAGCTTAATAACTGAAATGTCCCCCAACCTTGGTTCCTCTGTGGAGACAAGTAATTTGTCACATAACTGGCTTGGGGTGTGCTGTCCATTTTAGGACACTGACTTAAAATAGACACCATTCCCAACACCATACATCACACAGACCTCATTCTAATATAATTAATCTAATAAATAATTTGGCTTAATGGCCCAATCGCAAATACTGATGCAGGTGATTGAACCTCGACAGCAGGAAATGGGGGTCTTTCTGGTCTTTCATCATCTGCTTTTGGCAAGGCTGACGTCTGCTTACAGTGGGCTCTGCTCTCACCAGTGCCCTGTGTACTGAGCCGACTCTCAGACTGCACCACCAAACTATTGTCCAGGAACACCAGCCTGCGATACAGCTGACCGTCCTCCCCACGCACGTCCTCCACAGAGTACTCTCCACTGAGCGCGCTCACGCCCCTGCTGACCACCCTCCTCCAGCCCAGCTCCCCACCCACTGACAAGAAGGGCACCTGTGACAGGAAGAGACCACAGAAAAGGGGGAAAGAGTACGTGAAATTTTAGTATGCAAACTATGTTTCTTCATTAGCTATTCCACTCAGCACCACTGATCTCTGAGCAGTGCTGATAAACAGTTGGCGAAATGAAGAAAAGCAATTATAGAACTTTATAACATTAGTAACTATTCCTGAGGCAAAACTACTCATCACATGCCCTTATAGGCAACGTCCCCTCCCCGCTACCTGTTGATTCGCTGGCATTCCAGGTGGAGCAAGCTCCATCACCATGGGGGAGAGTTCTGATTGGACGGCCTGCATGTCCTGGTACTCCTGATCCCGGTGCAGAGCGACGACAACCAGCCGCCTGAAGCCAGCGCTGCAAGCCAGCTGGCTGCGTCCCTCGGCAGAGCTGTACAGCCAATCTGACTCCCTTCCCTGAGGCACTGTGGATTTATGTCACAAATGGTTTGTTTGGGCCATCTCCCCCCAGTAAAAACATAGCAAAACTGGACGTAGTTTTAGGGAGGATGCGTTTCAAGTTGCAGAGGGTGTTCATGTGGAAACATTTGCAAGAAAACCCAAATGCTATGACTCTCTGAGTGTCTTGGAAGAGCGTAAGTAGTGTGTGAGTTGAACTGTGCGTGGCAATGTTCAGCACTCACCGATGAAGATGGCAAAATGGTTGGTACGAGGCAGCTTGGCAGCGGGGGCTGTCCTGT
The DNA here is from genome assembly GCA_029706075.1 of Aldrovandia affinis. Taxonomy (NCBI): domain Eukaryota; kingdom Metazoa; phylum Chordata; class Actinopteri; order Notacanthiformes; family Halosauridae; genus Aldrovandia; species Aldrovandia affinis. The sequence continues at coordinate 863,065 of JAINUG010000194.1, read as the reverse complement.
ACGGTGAGGGTGTAGCGGGGGAGGCCTGTGGTGGCGTGGCACAGGGTGAGGGAGGAGCTGTGGGCGGCGTCGGTGCCGGCGCGGAGCCTCTGGCGCAGCAGGGTGTAAGTCTGACGCTCTTTCACGGCGGACAGCAGCTCCAGCACAGTGGCCACCCTCCTGGGAGGGTCGTCCTCGCCCTGACACATCTCCAGCACAGGGAACGGGGGCGGCTGACGGAACTTGGTGCAGACCATGACAAAGACGGGTAGGGTGAAATTGGAGGGATCAGTGCCTCTGTCCTCCTCTTCATTGATCCCCATGCAATGCAGCCGGATCGCCCAGCCCTCCTGGACAAAATGCTCCACCACCATCTTCACCACGTGCTCCTGGGCCAGAGACACGCATACGTAGCGGCCGCCCACAGCAAGCACCCGCCCGACCTCCCCCAGCATCCTCCTTGCCAACGCCCCCTCTTCCTGGGCAGCAATGGCGTCCAGCGTGCCCTTGTCCAGCGCGGCCTGGAAGCTGCCGCTCTCGAAGGAGGTCTGGGTGGCATCGGCCTGCAAAAAGGCCAGGCCAGGTCTGCGCTCGGCGTTGCGCTGGTTCATATGGGCCACCACCGTCTCGCTGATGTCAATGTTGGTGAGCTGTCGGTAGCCCACATCATAAAGCCGTTCACTCAGCTCAGAGTTTCCACAGCCCACCACTAACACCTGGGAAAAGAGGTGAAATTACTTCTGTCAACGTGAGGGTGGGAGCCGCATTAATTATCATTGCGTAATTTCAGCAGCACAACTGATTACAAAATGATAATGGATGCCTTTACTGGATATTAGCCTCCAGTCAGTAATAGCCACCATTGAGACGGCTGACACGCCAAGTCAAATGCAGTTGGCATGTGTACAAAACGAAAGAAAACTACCTCTGAAGGTGTCACAAACTACTTTGATTGAACTGCCCCTTTAAGAATAAAAAGTCATTCCAAACGTATGCAGCTGTTGAATACAAATAAACTGAGATGAAGAGGGAGAGATTTATATACCCAATTAACTTTGTGAGTAATTACAGACTGCGATTTTTTTTCAGTTAACCCCTACAGTTTTAATAGTTTAAGTTTGATGGGATCTCAGTGGAACGTCTCTTGCTAAGGATGGTATCCCCTGAAGCACACTGTCCCCATCACATACGAGGGCTTTCGTTTTTTACTAGCTCACCGACTTTCAAATACCAGCCCCACTTAACTTCAGCCACCAGTCAGCAGAAAGTAATACGGTACTGTTGCATGGCTGCTGGCAAAAATGATTTATAATCACCTATTTCATTGGACTTCGTATTTTGTGAATATGAATATGCATCACTTTTATATTGGCACACTAATTGTACAGTAGAGACAGTGAATGCATTATGCTATTGTTGCCTAGTCGCAGCGGGTCATTACCTGATCACGGGGTTTGATGTACTTGTGCAGCACACCGCAAAGTTGATTATAGTCCCCGTACCACTCGAAAGCTTTGTCCCCACGCCGACGGAAAAAGCGCTCCCAATACTCTGCTGAGCTAAACTCATCAGCTGTGCGTGGCAGCAGATCCATCTTCAGCTGCGTCGATCCAATATTGCGGTGGTATTTCGCCAATGTTGGCTTCGTTCGTCTTTGATTATTCAAAAAGATCAACCACAGAAATCTAAAGCCCGCATACTTATTCGTCCATTAGCTATGTTGTAGATATTATCTATATTGTAACTTATCAAACTAGCTCGCTTATTGGCAGCTTGCTAGCTAGCTAAATTTCGAAAATTCCATCTCTCTTCGAATAGTTTACGACCGTATTCTTTGCCTGTAATATCCTCTTTTATATTACTGTAACTGTATACTTAAATCGAAAAATTAAGGCAGTTAATACAATTAATATCAATAATTCTCATTTCCTCAGCTGGACAGCTTCCACATGTCTAGTTTTGACTGTTTCACCCGGACAACATTAACAGTCGCGCAGAGACGCCTGTGCTCTGGTTGGCTACAGTAGGTTTTGGGTTAAAGCTATTGGTTGTTCTGTAGCTGAACCGGATACTACATACAGGAGGACACTGGGCACTGAAGAAAAAGCATGGCGCTGTCATCTGGAAGATCCGTGGTATTCGTGACTGGAAACGCGAAGAAATTAGAGGAGGTGAGAGAAGGCTGAAGTTTTTGTTTTTGTTCTTGTAATTTAATCTTATGCGTCCACGCGGGCGACTGAATGGTCTGGAATTTCTCCATCCCGCTATGGCTTTGATGAGCAGATAATAATTCATGCTAGTACTGTTGATGTTTGTGCCTTGTCTTAGCCTTTGTAGAGCTGCATCTTACCTTTGTGTTTGGACAGGTCATTCAGATCCTGGGAGACAAGTTCCCTTACAAGCTGATCTCCAAAAAGATTGATTGTGAGTAGCTTTTAACTGAAGCGTGATGCCATATTTTAATTGAAATATCAAAACCGAACTGTAGATTGATTTAGGAATCCATTGTGTTTCAGTACCAGAATACCAGGGAGAGCCAGATGACATCTCCATACAGAAATGCCAGGAAGCAGCCAAACAGGTCTGTAGTCTCTTCACATACAGGTGTAATGAGACATTTAAAATTACATATTTCAAAGCAATGGTATTGTTGTAATGTTGCATCATAACTTTCTTTCATTTGCATATTCTTTGGCAACACAAGTGTTGGTGGGCCATGTCAATAAAAGTGACCTATCAAGTTTTATCTAAAGTTTCATTATGCATTACTGCACATCTTGTAAGTCGCTCTGGATGTGAGCGTCTGCTGAATGCCAAAATGTAAATGTAAATGTAAACTTTGACCCCACTCATTAATAAGTGTGCAGAGAGCTAACTGACACTCATGGAGAACCCATCACAGTCTAACTAGTAAAACACCATTGGCTCCATTAATGTGATGTTGTTTAATATTTTTATAACCAAAACCAGCCATACCTACAAAACCATAAATAGGGTGTTCTTTGCATTTGGAAGGGAAATGTCATTTGAAGACCCGTTGTAGAATCTGTTTGGAATCTCTTCAGCCCACTCAGGTGATATCTACTCTGTTCTTCTCCCCCACAGGTGGATGGGCCAGTTATTGTGGAGGACACCTGCCTCTGTTTCAGAGCCCTCGGTGGGCTGCCGGGGCCTTACATGTGAGCATATCCACACAGTTCCACACTGTTACAGTACAGTGGATTACAGCGATGGGACATAGAATGATTCTTCATTATGAAACCAATTGGTGCAAAAATTGCACTTTTGTATGGCAGTGTTCTAATGAACAGTAATAAGACACTGAGATTATTATTTCTTCTTCTTCTTCTAGAAAATGGTTCTTAGATAAGCTTAAGCCAGAAGGTAAGAGAGAGCCTTGTTCTGTGCACTAATGTGTTTGCTCTTTCTCTTGTCTCTGCAAGTTTGATATCAATCAAATCTGTCTCCCTCTAGGATTGTACAAATTGCTAGCAGGGTTTGAAGACAAGTCAGCCTGGGCCCTGTGTACCTTCGCTTTCTGTGCTGGGAAGGAGGAGCCAGTGCAGCTATTCAGGGGGAAAATTGAGGTCAGCATCTGTCCAGTATGCACACTGATAATGAGAGAAACACACTGATACTGAGAGTAACGCGCTGATACTGAGAGAAACGCACTGATACTGAGAGTAATGCACTGATACTGAGAGAAACGCACTGATACTGAGAGAAACGCACTGATACTGAGAGTAACGCACTGATACTGAGAGTAATGCGCTGATACTGAGAGAAACGCACTGATATTGAGGGTAACGCGCTGATACTGAGAGAAACGCACTGACACAGAGTAACGCACTAATGCTGAGAGAAACGCAATGATACTGAGAGAAACACACTAAACATGAGGGAACCTTGTGATACTGAGATCATGTATTACACAATGAAACTGGGTAGCACACAATGAGTTGTGTACACTGATATTAAGATGCCATGTGGAAAATGTCTTATAGCTAACAAATGCAGATTTAGTCTCTGACTGTTCTTTGATTTTAAGGGACACATTGTGGAGCCCAGAGGACCACGAGACTTTGGGTGGGATCCCTGTTTCCAGCCAGAGGGCTATGACAAAACGTAAGTAGTCCCCAACTCTATAGTGCAGTGTTTATACAGTTTTTTTAATTTTATGTTTTTGAAAGTGCCACTAGAGGGCAGTTTAAACCAAGGTAAACAAGTAATCTATCTTGCATTAAGCTGTCACCAAATACAGCGTAAAAACTAAACAACCATTAATACAGCCATGCTCAAGAAGTGAAATCTGGGGCTCTGAAGTGGCGAATCCAGCTAATGTACTGATTCCTAATGCAGTGATATGCCCTCTGGTCAAAAATTGAATCTTGACCATGCCAGCGTGAGTCGCATGAAGCGACGCAGAATTGGCCGTAGTGTACATATAAATTCTACCCAGTGCATCCACTTATTTTAAAGGCTTCACTTGCTCATTTTAGAGCACTGCCAGGTCTTTGATCCAACATCCAACCTATCTGCCATTTCCCACACTCTTCTCCTTCTGTCCCCTTCTTTGCAGCTATGCTGAGCTACCCAAGGAGTTAAAGAACACCATCTCTCACCGCTATCGGGCTCTAGCGGCTATGTCTGAACACTTCTCCCAGCTGAACGAAATGCCAGAGAGCAAAAAGATAAAACACAGTGACTAATCACCTGCGCTTCTCTTGACATCAGCAAGCAGAGTCGGCCAGTCAGACTCGCCGAAGCACAACATCGCCAGGGCATTCAGTCGGTCAGATGCGTCATGCAGTGTAACAGCTCCCTCTGGACAGCGAGCCTCTCGTGAAAAGATTCATTTGATGTTTTCAAGATTATCCAGGAACCCTATGTTCCGTCCACCACTACTTTAAAATGACTAATTTCTGTAATCGGATTAATGTACAATTAGGTTTTGTATGAAAGGACTGCTTTACTTTTGTATGAACAGATGAATGTGTATCTCCAAATGCAGATGTCGATATTTTCTCAAACTTACACACAGTACAACTTGTTTATGTTAAAAATAAATTTTAGTTTATTGTGTACCTCTGCTGTAACATGACTATATCCAGCCCTACAGTTTTGCTTCCTGTAATTTCATAGCTTTATAAAGTTATACATTTCATGTCACCTGTTATCATCACAACGAGATAGAATTCACTCTTTCTGTCCCTGTAAATTGCCCCCTGATTGGTAATGAAGCAAAAAATCATGTAAGTGAGTGTGACGGAGAGATATCTGATATACTGTATTACCATGTTACTTCCTGCCTGTACCTCCCGTTACAAATAAAATGCAATGTCCATTTTCTCCTTGCTGACGTTCTTACCCCTTAACTAATTTTCTCACCCTTTCTCTTGTGGATTTGACATCTGATATTGTGGTGTTGGCACAAATGTAACTATATGCAAATATATAAATATATGCATTAGTATATGCATATAAGGTAAACTGTAGTATTATAAACCTAGAAGTCCTCAAACCTGTCACTCACTGCTGAGTAAATATGCATAGCAGTGGTGACTTGCTATAGTTACCTCCACAGCCACTTCCTACAAGTACCTATGCAGTGCTACAATAACCCCCAGTTTCCTGGCCCAGAAGCTTCTGGAAGCCACATTATCTCATTATCTCAGACTGACTGGCCGAAGCAGGGAGGAACTGGGAGACCACGATCAAACAAGAATGTGGATGAGCCCAACGGCTTTCAAAATATTTAAATATGCATCTCATGTTGAAATGATTTCTAAGAACACTGGTGTAGCACAGATCGGAGAGGCCTCATCCAGGAGAGAATCACCCAGAAACTATACAGTAATGGAGAACACAGGAGCCACCCGACTGTAAACTTACTTAAGCAGTTTAGCTGCCACATATTACTATGCTTGGCTCAAAATAGATTTTCCGTGCATTTGCCTTCCTAATGAAATCCATTGAGGCTGTGCAGTCCTCTGTGCTACTGCAAAGACAATGTGAAAAGAGAGGATGTTGGCATGACAGTCGGTGATGAGGCTTCCAAGCTCTCAAGCTTCAATTCAGGTTGCACCAGCTTACGATTAAGTGTCAGCACAGACCTCTTGAGACGTTCCAGACATTTCCAGGCATTTGCAAGGCCCAGCCAAATGTCCGGTTAAAGCCACATCAAACTGGCTTCAAATTGCCCGCCCTGCCCCCTGATGGGGTAACGAGGGAACCATCATAAAGAGCTCTGCAGACAAAGGGAGCAATCTTTCCTCTCAGCATGCCCGTAATCTCCCCCATATTAAGCACAACAACATTCCTAACCTTTTAATACACTGGAAATACTTGTCGTCTGTGCGTTTTATTCCTTCCATGTTATCGGGTTGTTTGTGTTATAAACTGTCAAATTGGGGGCCCCTGAGTGGAGCAATGGTAAAGGCACTTGCCTGGAGTGCAGGTTGACCACTGCAGTTGGGGCTCAAGCCCCGTATAAGAGTGGCTCTGTGGGTACCAGAGTTGCGGTCGATGGCTTGGTGAGTTCTGTCTCGGAGGAGGCATTTATTACATTTAACGATTTATTTTTTTTGTTTGTTTTTTTTGAAAGTTGTAAAATCGGGTCCTGTCTATCAGCTTCCTGTCTATGCTCAGGGGTCACTAAGAGGTGGGGCAGTATGTTTTAGACAGTGAGCTTCTGAATTTGTCCCCAAAAAAGGGGCATGGGGTACCAGGTGCCTCTTGTACACCTGCTTTAACTGCACTTACAATGCCATTTTTACTATGTTGCTGTAAAAAGCTAATACAACTTAAAGATCACTCATCTATTAAATCTCAACAGTAAAAATTCACATTGAAGGAAAACACTCATGCAACAGCAATGCTTATACATATGGCTTTACTTGAAATAGCTTGAATTAAGAGACCTAAAGAGAATCTTCTCATAGCAGGGAAAGTTTAAAACAATCCACCCTGTAAGAAAGAGTTGCTCCTCACTTGTTAGAAGTGCGGTGGCAGCAAAATCTGTGGAATCTAGTTAAACAGGTCGTAATGTGCAGCAGCTTTAATGAGCTGATGACACAGCCTCATCCAATCCATCTACATAAACACCTGTATTTCCAGTTGTTTTTTGGACAAAGCAGCAGGGGGGATGTTTGCCGATGCACAAGACTGGAGAGGAAGCTCTGTGTGTGCTTCTTGTAATAGGGAAGAGGTGAGAAGCCTTCTGAAAGCATTTTAATTCTGTTTGTTTTGGAAAGTCTCCCAAAGTATTTTTTTTACTCCCTTCCAATTAAGATACATTTTTGTTTTTGCCCATCAGCTTGAAATTATATACCTCAACTGTCAATATGCATTGATATCTATCTATGCCAGCCATATCGTCCTTTGGAATTAACACCAATGTGAAGAGATTGCAGCACAAGGATTTCTTACCATATTCATTGCAATGGTGATAGTGGGTCACTCAGTTATTGCTTCGTCAGTTCCTTTAAGTAGAGCTGATGTGACCCAAAAGCAGGGGTTTACTTTGATCTGCAGGAAATGGCTCCATAAAATTTGTGAAACTACAGCCAACGATTCTCCCTCTAAACATATACAGTAAGCACACCTCCAGAGCAACCAGTAGGGTAATCATTTTGTAGACTGTGGAGTACATGCTATGTGAAACCAGATCAATCAGTAGACAAACCGATCTGGAAATAAATTAAACATTAATGTCTCCATGAAGCAGGAGCAATCATATTTTACAAACCCAACTGTTCCATCTTCATTCTGGGCTCACTAAATTTTCCTTTGCTCCACTCGCATGTAGTTGGCCAATACTAATTTATTTCACCATTAAAATGCCAAGTTCAGCTCCCAAGAGTTGCTAGCAGTTGTGTAAGGGACACAGGTGACTTAAGAAGAAATAATTTAATAGCTATTTTGTCTGGAAGGGGATCCCTTTCTGGAGCCCCAGGTGTGACATTGCAAGTTATAGTCAACTGAAGCTTGGCTCAGCCATGCCAGGGTTGGAAAGAGGAACTGGAACCAGAGCCAGAGTGGGGCCAGCATATTCATGCCAGTGAGTCCCAATAATGGAAAGCACATTTCAGAAAAGCTGTTCATTACTGCAGAATTTATTTTGTGTGTGTGCATGGGCGAGTGCATGCACATGTGTGTGTGTGTGTGAAAAAATGCACATGTGCAGATAGCCAAGATCTGAGAGAGTGTCTTACTAAAGGAGAGACACCAGGGATCGTGCAGGTTTTGTCTGTACATCTGGGATGCATCAGTCACAGTGTTCGCCACAGTTCCTCCGGAACGTCACCATTCTCCAGAGTCATTTATTATCTTTGCTCCGCTGCTGCTGTGCGCTTGGACAGATTACCCATGCCCCCCCTCGGTGGTCACTCCCACATCCCAGAAAGGTCCAGGAAGTCTGCTGCTCTCATCAGAGCTCCGGCTCTGGACTTTATTTCTCCCACTTTCTCAGATTCACGCTCTGGCCCTCATCTCTGTAAACATCAGAGCACAAAGATATGCTTTATTGACATGTCAGGTCTCCTTGCTGTGTTACTGTCTGTACACGTGCAGAGGTACACCAACGGAAACCATCACTTCACAGTGACCCTTAATGATGCACATGTAAAAGATTACAGCAGAATAAATGTACAGTCCCAATTCTGATAAGACCACACTTGTCATCATAGCTCAGGCTTATATTCAGAGTTTAAATTCAGTGTATTACTTCACATTACAGATTAATTCCAAATTCCCCTAAAACTATCAACAAACTGAAAGAACAGTGATTAATGTATAGTATGTATGTATACCACTGAGTAACAGATAAAACATTATTATTTGGTGCAAATAAACTCAGAAGGTAAATGTAAATGTAAAGGTAAATAAACCTGAGGTAAATGGGGAAGGCACCTAAAGCTCGTTTGTGATTGGCTGTGCAAAGTCTTACAAGGAGTGGTGAAGGAATAAAGCTTTTTTACAATTATAATGAACAGAGCGGCCATTATGTGAATCCTGAAATGCATCATTTATTACATGCTATTCATCATTAATGAACCATATTTACAAAAATACTGAAAATAGCATTCATTTGAGGAGGAATATATTCAATATTTTATCTGAAGCCTATATATAATGGGGCCAGAGGCCCAGTCTTATAGTTAAGTGCCACTTCTGACCATACAGCTTGGATCAATGTATCCAATGTAATTGCTTATCAGCGTCGCATCAGGTAATGCAGGTCTATGTAGGGTGTCCCATTTTTTCCCACCGCATCTCTGTGATGCTTGTTTCTCATCTCTTACCCTCATCTCCTTGTCCCCTACCCTTGTCTCCTTCTGAAATTGCATGCAATCGATGAGGGTAGGAAACGAGGAGAGACTAATGGGACGGGGCCATACAATATCGACATTGATCATGATCATTGACTTCTCACATCTTTAGGCTCTGGAAAATTGGTTCAAGTTCCCCATACAGTAGTTCCAATGGTTCTTCGAATTAATTGTTACCATACTGTTTGTTCATGTTGGATTGTGCCATCAAAAAGCAGCAATATTGTGTCAGATGGCTTTCCAGTTGTTGACTTGTTGGTTTGGCTTTTTCTTGAAAGTTAGATGGAAATCATTATATTGGATGTTGACTTAGAGAGTACGTAGAGCGTTCTGGAAACTATCAACTTCAGAGGCTTCAGAAAAGCAATTTAAGTAAGTGGACTTCCTCAAGGGTACAGCACCAAATGCAAACACATACCTTGGATTTTTGCCCATTCTGACCATGTGTGCATTGCCCCAGAACTCAGACATCGCCGTACCTCCAAAGGAAGCCACCGACAAGCAAAGCTTGGATGGAATGCAGAGGATCTGTGGTGAGGAACATGTCACGGCAGGCATGGGGGCATTTAAAGTGGGACCAGTTGAAGAGAGCAAGAAAGAAAGGGACTTGCTTTAGGTAGTCAGTGCACTAGCAGTGTCATCTAAGAGGGGCATACGTGACAAGCAGCTGACACTACTTGGAAATGCAATTGCTTCTATGGACATGAAGGACAAATGCATCCATAATACCTCACGTTGACCTCTTCTCCATTGTTTTTAAAGGGCATGATTACAATAATGATTCATAAGCTCGCAAGATATTATTTGTGCTTCCTTTAGTTCAGTGGCTCAGTTGGTAGAGCACGGCGTTGGCAACGCTTAGGTTGTGGGTTCAATCCCCACTGGGACCACATATGCAAAAAAATTATGCATTCACTACTGTAAGTCGCTTTGGATAAAAGCATCTGCTAAATGGCATATATTATATTATATTATATATTAGTTTGTGACACCAGCTATCCCACCTTGTCAGAAATGTGTGTGTGACTGTGGTGTCTCCTTTATATACAGTATAGCAAACTGATGGACTGTATTTTCTTTTTTTAAGAAGCTAATCACAGGACAGGGAGCTGAAGAACTTGCGTTTCATGCCAAGGCATGTCTTGCACACATTCAGCTGGAACACACAGGTGAAAGTGTTTAGCTGTCTTGTGTATGAATGCACATGTGTGCGTATGCATGTGTGTGTTTGTGGGAGTGTGAGTATGTATTGGATGCGAGCAAAGTCATCATCGTCGTCTGAGCAGCCTTTTGCTTTACTGTTGCAATGAGGCTTGAGGTGTAATGTGCGACCAAATAAAAAGAAAAGAAAGCTCATAGAGGGGGGTCAATTGAATTATCTCTCCAAATACTATTCCCCTCTCCTTATTAACCAGTATGATGAGCCAACAGCGCTCAGAATATTTGCAGAACTTCTTCAAGGGCAAATAAAGACTACTTTTTTTCCTGGAGCAGACAAAACACCCTGGAGACAAACATTCTGCTGTAAAATCTGCTCCATTCTGGAATTCCCTTCATCCATCCATTCCATCATCCATCATCTTCCTCGCCCACTGTTATCTCTGGAAGGCCATATGATTTTATTTTTCATTTGACCAATGGAATTATGGATTCAGGTAGGAAAACTGAAAAAAGGGTCCCCTGAGTAAAGATCAGATTGTTCCAGTTACTCATTCCTGTAGATCCCAATAAATCACAACCTTCAGCTACTCAGTACATTGACTCTAGAGATAAAACCATGCAATGCTTTATCTGCATGATTCCACCAGCTATATAGCTAATGCATGTAATGTTGATTATGTGCAATGCTTTACAAGGACTGCAGTCATTAAATACAAAAATATATAATTTTGTTGACATGCCTCAATTAGGCATGTCTTTGGTCCACTCTGTACCAAAAAACAGTAACAGTGGATCTGTTGCAATTACATAACGTTGCATGGCAGAAAATGATGTGCTTATGTTGTGCTTTTATGTTTGGCCATTAACAGACTTGTTAAGGAAGTGTTCAGCTATAAACAGCTGCATCGAGGATCAAGACTCTTGCAACTGACTTGAACTAATTAACATTCCTAGAAGAGGCAAAACTGCTGTGGATCCTGTTAAATATCAAATGTGTACAGATTCAACTTAAAATCATTGAAACATTAAACTTCTCATCCCTAAATACTGTAGTGTCCCTTGGGGTGGGGTGACACTCAAGGACCTTTTCAGAGGGTGTAGGCACTTGAATAATCCAGAGGAGGCAGTATTCAAAACAAAACAATGATTTTATTCAATGTATTTCTTTACAAAACATAAAAAAGGATGGGGTAATCGGGGAACAAACAAACACATACAGTCCACAATCCTTCTCTTTGCCTTCCAACAGTCGGTATACAAAACGGGGTCCTCAAACTAATCCAAATCAAATCAAATTAAATCAAATCAAATCAAAATAGCAATCCAAAACAACACTCTCTCACTCTCCAACCTATTCTCTCCCTAATGTGACACAAAACAGTCTCCCCAACTGACATCAGCTGCCATCAATCTTGATTGCCTTACGGGCTTCAGCTGGTATTCAGGTGTGGGACTGCAGGCTGCAGGGAACTGTAGTCCTTTTTGGCAGCCATTTCCCTGTGCTGCCCCTTGGTATGCCACAATACATTAACATATCCTAAAGACAGCACCTAGTGCTTTATTACATTTTCACTGTTGTTACTTTCATGTTGGTTTTGTTGTGCCAAAGCATCTCTGTGGACTCTCTTGACAGGTTTATACTCATAACAGCTTTTGTGATATCATGCCTTTTCAATTTAGTTTTTAAAGGGACAGGAGAAAAGGCTGATAAAGATTAATCTAATAATGTAATAATGTATCACAAAAGATAACTAAGACAGAGGCCCCCAGGTGGCTCAACCGGTTAAAGCACTTGCCCAGAGTGCAGGTTGCCCACTGCATCCAGGGTTAGAATGCCTGGCCCTGGGCGGGGAGTCCTGCTCAGAGGGTAGGGAAGCCGGCACAAGCTTGCCGCATGTACAGAAAGCTTCCCTGCGTGTATCGGATTCATGATCAACGGCTTGGGGTCCGTCTCAAAGGAGGCGGTTTGCTCACCTTCGTGACTACCGGTCCCTGGGTAGCGGCTGATCCCGTAGTTGCAGGTGGGGGGGCTCGTGGGGAGGGTAATTAAATAAATAGAGGGTCAAATTAGCCACCAAATTGGGGAGAAAAACAGGGGGGGAAATCTGAAAGAATTTTAACAAAAAAGAGATAACCGAGACAGGTTAAAAATATACAGGTAATTGCCTGAAAAAAAGGAAACCCCAGCATGAAGTGTCTTTATAGGGTGTTGAGCCACCACGAGCTGCCAGAACAGCTTCAATGCCCCTTGGCATAGATTCTAGAAGTGTCTGGAAATCTATTGGAGGGATGCAACACCATTCTTCCATGAGAAATTCCATCATTTTGTGTTTTGTTAATGGTGGTGGAAAACGCTGTCTCAGGCCCCACTCCAGAATCTCCCCTAAGTGGTCAATTGGGTTGAGATCTGGTGACTTGAGATGACCATGGCATATGGTTTACATCATTTTCATGCTCATCAAACCATTCAGTGACCACTCGTGCCCTGTAGATGGGGGCATTGTCATCCTGGATACTCCCATCAGGATACAAATGCTTCATCATAGGATGAAGGTGATCACCCGGAATGGCTCTGTATTTATTGCATGCATTTTTAGGTTTAATAAAGGGTTTATACACTGCAACCCGGCCAAACGTGCCCCAACAATTTACCCCTCTTAATATACTTTGTATACCTAATTTATTCCTTTGTTTTGTTAGTTACCTGTATATACAGTGCCCGTTTAAAGTCTACACCCAGTTTCAAAAAATGCACCTTTTGTTGCTTTACAGCCTGAAATTAAAACATATTAAATCAGACTTTTCCGCCTTTATTTGAACATTTTTTCCATACAACGTACGAGTGAAAAAAAAACATTTCAAAACATTGATTAAAAATTAAAAAACTAGTGCGAGGCGTGCCGCAGCCTGTACGCCCCCATAGACGCGCACCATTCCACTCCATCTTAAAAGCGATGGCCTTATTGAGCGCTTCAACCACACGCCCATCACTCTCTTCTGCTTCTATCTTACAGGTCGGCCATGCAGTCCACCGCGGCACTCATGCTGGGACGCGAGCGGCGCACGCGGGTCACCTGATCTTTGGCCGGCCACTGAGTACAGTATAGCAACATCGTATCACCACTCAAGTGGTGATAGACAAAACCTACAAAACCCATCATGTTATTTTTTATATATCATACTGTGCCAACAAGCTGCGCCAGTAATGTTACGACTACTTTACTGCAGACTATTTCTGACCACATTAACAAATAATAGTGGATGAACATAGTTTTACAAAAACAAATTGAATAAATTGAAGCCAGTAAGAGGTTGATAATGTATCAGAAAACAAAATGCATTAATTTGGTTAGTAAATTCAGTAATGCATGGTAACGTCATTAAATATGTGTCTCATTATTAGCTAATTCCATCTAATTCCTCTTTAAATATGTTATCATCATGCAAAACAGGCCGCAAATCTGCCTTACACCTTTTTCGTATACCCATACGCATAGGCTTCAAATAATGCCAATACTTCGGAATAATCCTTTGAACTCAGATAATGGTGAATACCCATTCTGCGGAAACAGCTGTTTAGCTTCCTGGTCAGCAGTGTGGGTGCAAGAAGGGAAGAAGAGTTAACTACGGAGAAATCGCAGCGCTGCTGATGGTGAAACGTTTCTGTAATTCCGGAAAAAATACAATCAAATATTTGTACACCGGGAACAAGAACTGAACGAAGTCCGCGGAACGGTAACTAGATAAATAACTACGTTTGTTCACAAGAGTAAAAGAGTGGAAATCACACAATACTCGTTGTCAGTCAGATTGCGGATCAGCGAAAATAACACACCGAGAGAGACAGCGCTAGCTAGCTGGCTAACTAAACATGACTCAGGCCGCCTGAGATGATGCTAGTACTGTCTGGGCAACTAACGTTAGTTAGCTAGCTAATAGTACGACGTTGCTGGTGTTTTGATATGATTATGTAATGTGTTATATGTGTTATGATCGTCTGTGTTGTTGTTTTCGCTAACTAACACTTGCTTGTCGATCAGCGTTGCTAATTTAAAATGCTAGCTAGCACAAACAGGTATACGACTGAACGGCGCTGTTGCTATGCAATTTCGGTAGCTGGCTAAATAATCAGCTGTGATATTAAAAAACACGATTTAACCGAACCACAAAAATGTAGCTATACTGCTGCTCGTCAATATAATATATTTTTTAAAGAAAATCATTTTGTATAGGGCTGATGCGAACGACTTCAGTTAGCACTAACGTTAGCTGAATTAAGGAAGTGAAATGCATTACGGGTTTAATAACGGTAATTATTAAATGTATCTATACTTTAATTTTTAAATTTGATTTAAACCTTTATCCACAGTATAGCGGCATGTTAGCTAAAGCATTTGACGTTTTGAACACGTTTGTTTTTGTTCCCATTAAGCTCATGATTAACTGATCATTTCAAATAAAGAACAATAACTTTGTTACGTTAACGTTATACTGTTTAATGCTGGTGGGCTTCTACCATCAATTTTAAGTGTAACGTCTAAATTAGTAAAACGTGTATTGATATTCTGAAAGCACGGTTCCATCTTTAATCATATGAGGTGAGCAATGCAGCTACGGTCACCTTTAACGTCCTCGTGCTTGCAACCGTAGACGTAATACTGCTTATTTATTGGAGGAGGTGGATGGTTATCAAAGCACTAAGCCACAGCATCACATTCCCGCTTTTGTCACTACCAATAATTGCCAAATTGAGATGCCCAAAAAGTCAATTGATAGTATAAAAATCGAGCTATAATATGTAACCGAGATTGTTGTTGATATCTGAAGTGGTTGGTTGGACTCAAATTGAATAGTTTTTTTCCAATTGTGATCAGAATAAGGAGAACTAAAAGTATGCCAGCTTATTTTGCGGGACTGCTGTATCTCAGTTACTGCAATTTTGGTTACTGGTAGTGTATTATTTAGTCAGTTTTCCTTGTGATCAAGTGAAGGACAGTTTTAACCCTTAAAGTGTTACTAGCCAGGACCTTGTAGACCGACAGGTTTGATGTCATGCAATAGGACAGGGGTGAGTGGCGACAGTTCCCAGACTTCACACTTGCTATGAGTGCTAGTGTACTTCAGCTGAAGGCCATTGATTTGAAAGAGCTGCGTTGACAGAAGCCAGAAAACCTCAGCTCCATGCCAGCCACCAACTGCGAGATCACTCAAATCTCCAAATGTCCACATTTTTAGATAGGCTGTCAGTCGTCATTTGTAGGGCCTTGGACTATACTCTCTCTGTGGCATGTCCCCTGTCCTCCTAAACCGTATGAATAATATGGTGTATTTATTCTTCTCACCAAGGAAACTTTCTCAAAACAGGCTGAGAGTTGCGTTGTCCAGCTGTTTCCACAAGGGCATCTTAACAAGTATCTACACAAAGCCTGAGTTTAGTAGGCAAAACATTGCAACAGAGCTAGTTTAAACATACTGCGCAATCTGCAACTCTGGACTTAGGGTCAGCACCATGGGAACCGTATGGCCGTAAATATTCAGAAAAACAATTTCCGACATCCTGTAATGCAATATTTCTAACAGGAATGGATTTGTGCTAAGAGTTAGTTCATGGAAACGATCTCCTTCGGTGGACAGCGGCTCCAGCCTTTGGTTCCTGTTTCTTCTTTTGCCCCTCAACATATAATTTCTTAGCATTTGGTGTGCTGGCCCCTTTCCCATTTCTAGCTTTATGAAACTTGCTAAGGTTACACCTTTAGCTGGATAGACGTGCATATACATACATTTCAGGAAGTGCGTATGAAAAATGATCAGTGTTTTTGCGTGGTTGCACCCCAATCTGTTAGACTCCTCTTTCTCTCTCTTTCACTCTTTCTTCTTTCTCTCCTTTTTACTCTGTTGTTACCTCAGAGAGACCTCTTTCCGCTGTTTACTGGAATATTGAGAGCTGCTCCTGGCTGGGAATAAGCCTTTTTCCGACCAAGCTTCCAGGAGGAGAAACAACAGTTTCAGAAAAGTGGATACAATGGTATCAGTTACTCTGATGTAGTTTGGGGGGGGGGGAGGGGTTGACTTTAGGACGACAGGGCAGGCTGAGCTCTCACTGAGTTTAGTGGCATGGGGAGACCGAGGAGTATCACACTGCATGGGGGTGGATGGAGTCAGCGCAGAAAGACAGGGACAGTCAGCATATACCATCCTGTAGCTGCAGGCTGCAGCTACTTGTCCTGACAGTATAGCCATGTGGATAAGAATGGTCCCCTTGAGTAAACGTTACTGTTCTTGCGGCAAGTTCCCATGGCAGTGTTAAATCAAGACCTGCCCCTCACGAGGGATAACATGAAAATGAATTAGTGCAATGAATGAAGGGGACAGCTGCTTAATAAAATAATGTTTCAGAGAGCCCATATAGAATAACCTACTCTTAATTTTGTTACAAGACCATGATTATTAACCCGGAGGGTTTGACGTCTCTTAAGTGTCACTCCAATGAGTGGGCTTTGCAAGATAAGGATTAGCCTCAACTCAATTTATCTCAGTTTGATTTACTTCCCTTTATCTTTATCCAGATAGAAGTGAGGGTCTTTTTGAGTTGTCGATTTTTTTCACCCACCAATCTTTTTAAAATTCTGTTCACGCATCAGAACAGCTGCCTTCTTTTCATTGCTTCTTGGTTCTCACGCATGTTTCATGAAGGGTTGAGCTCCAGCACCTGAGTAGATGACCTCCAGAATTGTTCCAGCAGTGCTGTGGGAAAGGTCACCCCCATCCCTCCCACAAGACTAAAATATTAAATGATTTGCTCAATTTTCAGCAGTTCTCTTGCCACACTAGTCCAGTATTGCTGTTTAATTTCTATTTCTCATTTGATAACACTGCAAAAATAGCTGGTTCAATTATAGAAATCAAATAAATATACACAAAACTCGGCCATGGTCTTACTATGTACGGTATGGGATATCGAAGCTTGCATACACAGGTCATCTATGGTGTCATAACAGGAATGTTCAGTATGTAGTGTGTTGCAGGGAACTAGATTACAATGGTGATAGCATAGTCAGTTTGAACTGACTGAGTCACTGTTTTCAATGTTTTTTTTAAGTACTGTACTCTGATTCATATTTAACCCCCAGTAAGCTTCAACTTATGCGATGTTTTCAATTGAAAGGAAAAAAAAAATGTGTTAATTTTCACATTTAAGCTGTATGTTCTGTTTACTTTGGAGTCTCGTGGGAATATTGGGTCTCAGGGAAGTTTGAGAAGGCTTGAGACATTCAAGTAGGCCAGAATAATTAGCCTGTTCTTGCTGTGTTCCCATATGTTAAATACCACACTGCTGTGTTGTGCTCCATCCACTTTCATAAGTAAACCAGCAGCTTGATTTTTCAAGTTGAATGCACTTGGGATGTGGAGGGTTAACTGTGCATATGCCTGAAACTATCAGAAGGTGCAACTTTCAGTTCCTTAAGCAGAAGGGACTGGCTTAGGCCCACTTGAGGTTCATGGGCCTGATATTTGTGAAGATATGCACTGAATATATGCACACATCTGCTAAAGCTTGAACCATCCCTTGGTGAGCCCCTCTAATATACTCAGGTGTCCTAATGGCCAGTACTAATTGCAATTACACAAAATCAATGCAGAAGCTGTGCTTCAAGCTTTAAGCTCATAGGCTCATAGATTTGGAATGTATCCTGTGGTCTAGGGTGTAAATCAACTTGTTGTTTAAGCCCATGAACAGGACCACAGTCTATACCAGGGCCATTACCCCCAGTATACTCTTTTGTAGGCTAATGCTGAGTGCAAAACGTAGAAGCTATGGGTGCCTTTATAAAAAATAAAAATAAAATAAAATAAAAAGTATTCTGTATGACCTGGCTAGGGATTGAATTCCCAAATGTCCAGGGTCCAGGCTGGAATCTAATCACAAGACCAGGAGAGAGCTGGGGTGGGGGGAACCAACACCCAGTCAGTGTTTTGAGAACATTAGATACAAGGAAACAGGTGCTGAAGCACATTAGTTGGCATGCATGTTTCTTGTCCATTTTGGGAGTGTTGATAAACGATTAATGCGTTTTATTAACATGTGCTGTTTGACTGCAGTTGTTTTTTGTGTTTTTTTCCCACCTACAGAGGGAGCCAGAGAGAGGGGAGCAGCCCGGAGAAGCTATGCCCCCAAAATTCAAACGGCACCTTAACGATGACGAGGTCACAGGTTCTGTTCGCAGCGAGAGGGTGAGCAAGCCTTCGGCCTTCGACCATTGTAACGCTTGACAGTAGAGGGGGAGGTTCGAGGGAAGATTTATACGGGGGAGGTTAGAACTGGAGTCTGGAAAGAGAAAACAGGAAGGGGCCCTAATGAAAAAAAGAGAGAGTGCTTCTGTAACATCAATGGCCTTCCGGCCTTTAGTTCCCCTCATTCTGTCCTCCCCTCCTTTTTGTTTTGACGGTAATGGCTGTTGTCCCCCCTCCCGCTCTGCCCCGACAGAGCACAGCGTTGTTGAGCTGCGATCAAAAGGAAAAGCATGGGGGTGCTTACGTAACCAGCACATTACACTCCCACCTGATCCTCCACGATAATAACATCCAGCTCTCTCCCGATATGTTCTCTGGCACTGGAGAAGGGCCAAAGCAGCACAATGGCATGTGTTTGTGAGAGAGGGGGGGAAACAACTACAAAACGGAACAAGTCTTCTGCTCCGCACGCAACGAGCGAGATAAACAGCCAGGAAAGGACA
Source organism: Aldrovandia affinis (assembly GCA_029706075.1). Classification (NCBI taxonomy): domain Eukaryota; kingdom Metazoa; phylum Chordata; class Actinopteri; order Notacanthiformes; family Halosauridae; genus Aldrovandia; species Aldrovandia affinis. The sequence goes on along the minus strand of JAINUG010000194.1, from coordinate 843,861 downwards.
AGTTTAATGATGGCTTAGGCCATCAGAGAGGCTGTGATGTAACGTGTGCTGTGGAGTTGCCGGTTTGTACTGCACGTATGAGGGGAACCTCCCGAGACATCCTGCATGAAGCTCACATGGTTTGAATTGTAAAGATTTCGCAAGACCTTTGTGTTTGGCGATCGTGCAGAGCAGTGAGGGTCGAGCGTTCAGGAGTGACCCCGCGAACCTGGAACACGATTACCACAAATGAGTGTGTTTGCAAGGAAGACTCAAGCACACAAGTCTTGTGCTTGTTTTTGTTCTGCTCTTTGGTTTAACAAAATTTAAAAACATGAAGGTCATTCTTAAAATATCCACTTCTGCCCATTTCCTGTACCGTACTACAGTGTGGTAATGTGCTTACGTCATTGTAATCTCCACGTCTCGTTGTTTTTATGAATGAACGCGCGAATGGGAGGCGTGTCTGGATGGCTTGTGGGGTTAGTGTTTATCCTGATCCCTGTGGGGAGAAGCAGAAAGCTGGTCTGTTGCAGACTCAGGACCCTGGGCCATCTCTGCAGGGCTTATTGCCTAGTGAGATGTGGCTTTGGTGTGATTCAGCTCATGTCACATTACTAGTTGCTACTATTCAGCATTCACAGATGGCTGAGCTTTTTCAGCAGCAGTGTCCAGTCAGTGTGGAATTGGAAGCTTGCTGTAAGTGTTTGGGGCAGGAATACAGTCTCTCATCTCTAACTTGTTACTTGTATGTTTTGCAGAGGAACCTGCTTGAGGAAGACTCTGATGAGGAGGAGGACTTCTTTCTGTGAGTGTGTGAGGTGGTTGTGTGTGCGTGTGTGTGTGTGTGTGTGTGCGTGCGTGCGTGCGTGCGTGCGTGGTGGTTGCCCGTGTGTGTGTGTGTGTGGTGGTTGCCTGTGTTGTGCGTGTGTGTATTGTTTATGTTGGGAGGGTTTCATGGAGCCTGTGGAGAAAGGCCAACAGGGGTTCTCAGAATAAACAGAAATCAATCCAAATTAAAAATCTAGTCTATTATGGTATCATTTATAAATTGCATCCATAACATTGGAATAATAGCAATAACAACATATGCAATGTTATATAGCTACATATATTATGCACAGGTATGCATGCATTGGCAGGTCACAGCTTTCATTGTTTTACTTCGTGGGTCTCTCAGCACACGGAAAGTTTCAAATTGTCTTCCTATAATATATGGCTCAATGGATCTGAACCATTAGACCTGTATGTTTATTTGTCTTGGGTTGGGTTTGGTTTTTCATTCAGATTAATCCACTTCTCTTCCATTTCAGGAGAGGGCCATCTGGACCAAAATTTGGACCAAAAAATGACAAAATCAGACAGTGAGTATGTGTTTGTCTGTCGTCACTCCACTGCTCAAGGGGCCTGATTAACAGAGCTACTAGTTGGGAACAGCTGTGCTGTCAGCAGTGACATGACATAGTGGTGTGTGTGACTATGTTGCTGGCCCTTCAAGATTACAGCTCACTGCTGCCCTGTAGCACGCCGGGTCCTCAAAAGGCCTGCCTTTGCTTCAGCAAAACAAGTTGGTTCGCAGCGCCACATGCCAGCCGGCTTGCCTTGGGCTCCTCCCGGTCACTGACAGCTCTATCCATCGCTTCATCCCCTTCGCCTATTACTGCCTGTTTGTATTATGTAATATTTTTTCACAAGGTGTAGCAAAACAATGCTCTGTCTGAGTGATGTGTTATAGTATGTAATTCATAGACACAGGTAATGGGGTATTTTAAAGAGGTGGGCAATGTAGACACACAATCAAAAGTAGTGTCACCACCTGATATCTTCATTTTCGCAAGTTAAAATTGTGAATCAAACAGTGGTTTACACCTAAATACATTATCTGGACAAATGACATCCTTCGATGGAGTTTTAATACAATATAAATACTAGTTTTGGGATGTTAAGAGTCCAAAGAATGGTGTTAGGCTAATTGGAGAGTCTAAAACCCAGACATGGATCCAGGGTGTATTCGCTCTATGAACTGAGATAGGCTCCACTTGCCCATGCGGCTTAGACAATGGATGGATGGATGGATGGATGGATGGATGTTAAGAGTAAACAGCTCCCATTTTGTTCTCCATTTTTCCTTTCTATCAAAAAGCACACAGTCGGTATAATGAGTATATGACTTGTCACTTGAGATTAGGGAAGAGTGAGGATCAGTACAATGTAGGTCTACCTGAGATTAGAGGTGAATGAGTATTGAGCATTCACAGGTATTTAGAAAAACCGCAAGAGCGCTTATCACTTGATCTTATCATAGGGGGCGGCAGTGGCTCAGTGGTTAGTGACACGGGCTGGCAAGTGGAGAGTTGCTGGTTCGAATCCCAGGAAGGCCAAATGAAAAACAATGAACTGGAAACCGGAGGGAGGCTAGTTCACTTCCTGAGGCATTGCCGAAGTGCCCTTGAGCAAGGCACTGAACCCCTAACTGCTCCAGGGGCGCTGTACTATGGCTGACCCTGCACTCTGACCTCTGATGGAATACATATGTATAGTGGTCTATGTGTGTGTGTATCTAGGAGAGATATGTGAAAAGACAAATTCCAATTACCTTGTGTAACATGGCAATAAAATATATTCTATTCTATTCTATTCTATCTTTTCATTTCAGTTCAAAATTTAAACTTTTTTTTAAAGATTGCCAGCACATTCAAATTCGTTCTCAAATGCAGCAAACGCACATTATTATGTTTTCTTTATGTAATTTTAGATGATAATGCTCCGTCCACAAAGCTGTGGAAATTCAAATAGGGCAGATATTACGCGTTTGGACAATAGTTTGGGGTATTTTCTCCGTGACTGTGTGTTGGGGTATTTGAAAGCAAAAAAAATAAAAACCTAATTAATTTTCCAGACCTCGTGCAGCCGAGCAGCACCCCTCTTCCCCCCTCTCCGATGTTTTTATGAGTTAATTGGCCCGAAGGGAACACTGTGTGACTCCTGCGTTCGAGATTAAAGGCATGGAGGTGTGCCTGCCCAGACGTGGCTGCAGGTGTCAGAATGTTCCTGTTTGCACTTTAATTTGGTTGTTGTTCACGGCACTAAATCCACCAGATTCCCAGCGAGCGGACTTGTCCTTGGCAGCGCTCATTTTCCTCTCTTTTACTCCTGATACCTTTGAGACAAGTATGTGCCCGCAAGTAAGTGACCGGCTATTGCAGAACCTGAAAGGGCAGATGTACAGGTAGCTGCCAAAATAAAGGCAACACTTTGTAACCTTGGGGGCTCACTCATACAGGCCTGGCCCGGGCTAGGAGAGTCCCATCTGGGTGGGGGGAGGCTTGTTGGAAAGGGAAGAGCCGGGCCTGTCCGCCAGTACTGGTCATGGCACTCACGGTACTGCACCCTTTTAGCGGATTCCTCATTTACTCAAGTATTTTGTGGCTCAGTAGGTAGAGTATGGCATTGGCAACGTTGAGGTTGTGGGTTCGATTCCCATTGGGGCCACATATACTGAAAAATGTATGCATTCATTACTGTAAGTCGCTTTGGATAAAAGCGTCTGCTAAATGGCGTATATTATATTATATTATTTTGGCAATGACCTGCACAACAACATGGAACACAGTAGTGCTTTCTTACTACTGCATAGTGCCTTCATGCCACAGTGTCGTCAGCCACTTCTTAACACACTTGTCAGCACAGTGCTGCACCCAGGGTGGATTTTTAGTGTTGATGGATCCGTCTGTTCATCCTCCCCTGCCTCCCTCCCTCCCTCCCATAGAGTTCAGACCCAGGTGGACGAGGTTATCGATGTCATGCAGGAGAACATCTCCAAAGTCATCGAGAGAGGGGAGCGTCTGGACGACCTTCAGGATAAGTCAGGTAAGACCGAACTGTGTTGAGCTGGCTTGCACATCGTGGGTCGAATGGGTTGATGAGGTCACTTCCTGGTCTAGACGCGCAAATCTAGACGCGCATGCACAAACACGAGTGAAAAATGGCTTCCGGTCACTCCAGACACCTCCAGCCCTCCATGCCTGGTAACCTGCCTGCCCCACCGTATGCCAGAGTGAAGGGGACTGGGTGGGGCTGCCGTTTGACAAATATGCCATAGAAATCGACATAAAAAGGGTTTATTGCATCGCAGAGTCCAGTACGTTATAACCGGTGTGCAGAAACCTACTCGTTCGATTGCTTCTTCCGTACTTTTCAACACTTAAGAGCCAACGCTACTCTGATCTTTGTCTTCAGTCGGCCAGAGAGTTCCACATGAAAACGTTTCTCAGTGTTCCTGCCACTTTCATTACGGCCGGCAGCCTTTCGGATAACGGACATTGTATAACAGCGTGTGCACGTGTCCATGAGTAAACTAATAGGAAGCATGTCCGCAGAATAATACGGTGAGAAACATCTGGAAGAGATTGTCTCCCGTCCATGGGAAGTTTGCCTCGAGCCAGCAGTGCTACCTCTCTGTGGCCCAGTGTTCTGGGACAGGCGCAGGTACAGAGTGTTGTGCTAATGATGATAGGTGGGGGCATCGATAATTGCAGAAGCTACCGGAATGAGCTTGGAAGGGGTGGCAGAGCTTGGTAGTATAATGGTTATGGAACTGGACTTGTAACTCAGAGGTTGCTGGTTCAATTCTCAGGTGGGACACATCTGCCATTGTACCCTTGAGCAAGGTACTTAACCTGAATTGCTTCAGTAAAATATCCAGCTGTAGAAATGGATTGTATGTAAAGAAATGTAAACTGTGTAGGTCGCTCTGGATAAGAGCATCTGCTAAAATGCCAAAAATGTAAAATGGAAGATCAGTAGCAGAGTAGAGTGGTAGATTGTGCAGGTTAATTGTGGCTCTTCTCACTGGCTTTGCCCAGAGGTACTGCCCTGCGTTTTCTCCTTCCTGTGGCCCATTCTCTGCTCTCTCTCCCCCCCCTCCCTCCTGTCTCTGTCTGTGCACCACATGCAGGTAGGCTCTGGTCAACATTGCTGTTGGCTTTGAAAATCGTCATGGAACACTTAATTGAACATTTACTCTAATTAGACCCTCTTTGTTATACAGTTGGAGTGGATTCAGTTAAACAACAAGGGGAGGGAATAAATTCCCCCCATAAAGGCATTTGTCTGGAAGGAGACGGTGAAGCAATTTCTACACACTTGGGACATTTGACGCCCCCGTCCACAGTCCAAATGTCAACAGAGTCTCTAGGAAACCGAGTCATAAAAGTGATCTCACCAAACTCTGAAACCTTACGTAACAATGCCGGTGTAAACCAAAAGAAGAAAAAAAAGAAAAAAAAAAAAAGCCAGCAAACTTGTTCCACATGGTTTTTAACAGATGTTTTGCTGTTGTCCCTATGCTTTGTTTTGTTCCGTCCCTGCCCTGCAACTGTCCAGAGAGCCTTTCGGATAATGCCTCAGCCTTCAGCAGTCGGGCCAAACATCTGCACAGGAGGATGTGGTGGAAGGATATGAAGGTGAGATTCCTCAGCTGGCTTTCCCTTGTGAATAACCCCCGGCCCCAGGGTTTAAAACCAGAGGGCTTAAAGCTGCTGCGATGCGCAGCTGGTCACCCCGTCCCACAATACAACTGTCCCATTGCGCCAATGTCTCACTATGATTTGTTTGTTGTGGCCGTCGTTCTATTACATTATTTAGTTAGCAGACACTCTTATGCAAAGCCAAGTACAAAATAGCACACAATAGGATTACCAGCGCGACAGTAATTTCAGAAGGCTAGTAACTTCATCTTCTTGAGTTATTGCAAAAATGTGGGCTGGCAGCATATTGTAATATATGGTAACTGGCTCTTCATCTTTGGTTTTCTTCCCCACAGATGAAAGCAATAATCGCGCTGGTGGTGGTGATCCTGCTGCTCATCGTCATCAGTGAGTGTCGCCGTGGACACAGCTGCGTTACCCACACCTCATCCTCCAGCAGCACACCTGCAGAGGCGCATGGTGCTTTTGAAGCGTGTCCAGATAACGATTCCTCTTTTTTTTTTTTATCTCTCTTTCTCTCTCTCTCTCTCTCTAGTTCCTGTGATCCTCCAGTATCACTAACACCTGGCGGAGAGGGTGAGGCATGTGGGAGACCGACACCTCCATCTCCTCTCCCCCCGTGCCCCACGCTCATTGCCTCCCCCTGCACCAGATGGGGGGGGGGGATGGCTCCGCTCCGCCCTGCTGCAGAAGATTGCCAGACAGCACTGTGCCAGTCTCTGTCAGGGCAGGGTGGCACAGGGCCGGTCCGGGAGAGTGGACTTTATGTGTTAACTCATCATGTTTAAAAAAAAATAATAATACAACAGTAACGCGAAGGGAGGTGAGCTCTGTCATGCACAAAGCCTCTTGTGTAGCTGCTTCACAAAGAGAAGCGCTGCGCTACATTGACAATTACACACCCTCCTCCCGGGTCCCCGCTTCCCCCACAGCCAAGCAGACGGGGTACAAAGCGCCCTAATACAGTGCCACTGTCTGCTGTGTACAGCCCATTACTCAAGCAACGGTTGCATAGAAAATGATGTCATATGTCAACGCTTACCTAAAGTCCATCCCCTTTTTGGAAAAAGATCAAATAAGCATCCATCCAGTCTTCAGTGTATTAGGCCTCATACTAGGTTATTCTAGGGTAGTTCCCCTCTTGGGTAGTATTAGCAGTTTACTTGATATGCTTGCAAGTTGTTAATGTGGTAATCTGGCTCACAGACCAGTGAGTGGAGGGACTCCCAAGGAGTGTTCATTCAGGAAATGTGTGAAGTTATCTGAACATTTGATAGCCCCCCTTGGATGAAGTGTGCTCATGTGCTTACTAAAATGCTTAGATGAGTTTGAGTTAAGGTTTGCTCGGAGAGTAACACCGGGTACTCAAGTGACACTTTTATGTTTGCTGCTGCTACTTTTAGGAAGGGAGGGGTTTGTTTTGGTCTTGACAGACCATTTGGGCTGTACGTTTGTTAAATCTGATGTATGTTCTGTATTTCTGTTGTCAAAGGCGGGGCGGGTGGGGTCTCTGGGAACACTAGGACTGCTGTGCTGGCATTATAAAGTAGGTGGCAGATGGGTCACAGAATAAATCACCGATTGGTTACCGATTTTTACTACAGTAGTGGTGTTGGAACGGGTGGTGGGCAAGTATTGTTAAACGAGTAGTGACACTGGGCACACCTGTAATTAGGATCAACATCCGTGTCGTTATTTTTGGGAATTTTTAATTTATGTGTAAATATTCATTACAGAAACATTTATTCAACTACTGCATTCTCTGACTATTTTGTGTTTCTTTGGAATAAAGTGATTTTAATGGGATGTGGCTGGTTGGAAGTTGTTTTTAATGGAAAGGAAATGGGACGCAGGGGGGAACTGGGCAGTACCGGTACACACTGTTCATAGCCATGGCGCCTGGTTTCCTTCTGGTTTCTTGGTCCAGTGAGCCATTTATTTTTCTCCACGTTTCATTATTGCTCAGTTTCAAGCTCTGCCACGGCTGTTTTTTCTCAGCCTGCTTTGTTTCCGTGTGTAACATTACGTTCCCGTGTCCCGCGCCGCTGCCAAAAAACGCTCCTGCTCGAGTGTTGCGGTTTCTCCTTTTCCTCCCCTGGTCTTTCCATCTCCCACTGCCATGAAGCCAGCGCTTCTGTGTTGTGCGTAATGCTTGTACCGGTGGGCCGCTGCCATCAGATTGGAAAGGAAGACCAATGGTCGGCCTCACCCAGCAAGTTGGGAACATTTTTGGGGGGTTTGATTACATTACATTACATTACATTACAGACATTTGGCAGACGCTCTTATCCAGAGCGATGTACAACAAAGTGTTAAACAACTTTATGTTTATGTACACCCCTGTATGTAAGTGTTTCAGTGGTGTTGGTGTTTCAGTATGGTAGATGTGTTTAAGAGTCCCTCCAATCAGGACTGTTTATACTATACAGTTGAATACTGCATGGGCCACTGACACTGCAAAAAATGTCAGTGCAGCCAATTTACCCAGATCATCTAGGTCAGGCGCACCCCGTGTATGCTGGTTTTCGTTCCAACAAGAATTGCAATCCCTGAAATGTGTTGAGCTGTTGATTCTTTTTAATTATACCATTTTAGTCTGAGGCATGCCACGCTATGTAATTCATGTTGCAAAGAATACAATAAAAATATTTATTTTATTTATCAGATCAGTTTTCAGTCAAAGCAAATGGTAATAAGTCAAAATTGCATTGTGTTCAAATCTGTTTAAGCACAAAATGATGGAACTTAAATGCATGTTTTCGATGAGCTATAGTTAATCATGACATTGGTTGGAATGGAAACCAGCACACACAGGGGTACCCCAGGACTACCCCCAGGAGTTTGGGAACTGCTTTATGTGGCCTGAGCACTGTGTCCAGTACAATAGGTGACTCCTATACTGTTGGTTCGTCGATATGTGTATAGTATATATGTTTTTAAGCTATCTTTATGTGCTGACAAGTTATATACTAGTGATTCGATATATCGGCTTCATATGACCTTTTTTTAGTTTGCTATAGGTTTAATTTGTTTTGTCTAGGAACAAACTACTGGGGTCTGGGGCTCATCTGCTGTGCTCCGTTCATCGTATCAGGTTTAACAAATCCAGGCTAATCGAACGTGAGCCGGATTCTGTTAGCCTGAATTTAATTATCTTACTTTCTCGGTGGGACATGCGAGGATACAATGATCTCACTAACTCAGCTCAGACTTTTGCAATCAAGAAATTGCGCGTAGCTACCTCAAAGGGGAGAAGTGGTGCGCACCCAAACTTTATTTAGCTATGACGATGAAAGAAAGCGTCTTTTTTTAAAGCCAAATGGAGCAAAAACTCATAATGGCGAGTGCAAACAATTATAAAACTTAAATGCAGTAAGTTAAATGCGTTAGTTTTACCCTAATAAAATTATTTCAGACAAGTCTGCATGCTTGCAGTATGGAAAGAGACATGGACTTGATGTTTGTTGCATGAAAATCATTTATTTGATCATACTTTTATATTTTTCTACAGTATTATATGTTATGGTGTACGCGTGCATGGCCAACTGGGTATCTGATGTGTAGTGAGTTTGTACTGGCGCACTATGGCTGCCGTCGCGTTCACCCAGGTGGGTGCTGCACATTGGTGGTGGATGAGGTGAGTTGCCCCTATCGTTGTAAGCGCTTTGAGTTCCCTGGAGAAAAAGTGCTATATAAATCCAATATTCATTCATTCATTCATTCATTCAATACATAAACGCGTCACTAGGGAAAAAGCGCAACCCTGTTCATGGGGTCTGTGTTACTGTCAAAGCAGTAGATTTGATCTTGATGACTTGAAGGATCTTCACGATCGCTCAAAAGTATTTTCCAACGAAAATACGATTTTTTTATTGCTAAATGTCAATCATGTATAAATTAAAACAGAAAATACAAACAGGACAAAACATTTTCACATTTAAGGGGGTACAAAGTCTCTGAAAAGTCTCTGAATTTACATAAATATATTGAAAGCAGTGCATGGGTTTCTATTGTGTGTTTTTGCCATGGGATGATCTAATTGTATTCAAGTATTTTGCTGTACTTCATAATACAAATAAAAAAAGGGTTTTGTGTTCTTAAATTTAAATTTGTTTAGATGATATTTAGGAAGTATTAAGATTGTCCCTTGGTCGACGGTGTCTCGCAAGAAAGATGTCCCCATTATAGAGGGGTGTGATCCGTTATACACAGATCCGGCTAATTTCAAGTTAGGCCGCGATGTATCAGGTTTACGATGAAGGATGTGTTGGCATGGTACATTTGTAACTTGCTTCAAGGAACGGTCAGAAATTATAATTAAAGTTGTCCGGTTATCTAATCACCACTACTGCCACCCAATGGCAAGCATGGTACTGCAGTGCACTACAAGAATACAGTATGTTCCGTGTGTTTGTCTATGCATGCCATGCTGTGATACCCCCTAGAGTTGCGTGGATGCGTCATCACACATTGACCTATTTGGGTGAACAAATCAGGATGTACTCCGTCTACAAATTCAGTATGATCTGGGATGCAGCGGAGTAGGTTTGAAGTAGGTTTTGTTTATTGTAAATTTTGCACACCCATCTCCATCCACCTAGAGAAGCATGCCTGTTTTTTTCAAATTGTATTTATACTTTACGCATCTTCTAATGCCATTCCGTATGTGGTCTTGGTTTTTGTCCTAACCGGAAAACTGATAAACCTATCCCAGCTTATTTTCGACACAGTCTCCACCATGTTTGACCGACACACAATATGATGTGTATGTAGTTACAGTATGTGTAGTGTACACCTTGATCTCTAGTTCTTAAGTTAACTAGTCTTAAAATGGCTATGACTCACATCTAATATCCTCCATCTGTTTTTCATTCTTAGTTTTTCTTAGGGTACTCAGAGTGAATTAACTCTGATGTTGTGAGTGGGAGCATTCCTGATGTGAGTTCTGCGGAGATGCGGGCTTACTTTCTGCTCTGGAATGTACTCTCACATTTACGGGAAAACCTGTCATGTGCTGCCTGCCCAATATTCGCTGGAAGGATGACTGCACATTCCCAGCATGGTGAGCAAGCATGTTATGTAAAAGAAACAAACAATGAATGGAAATAATCATGCCAGTGCGTGGTTTTTCATGAGGTACAAGAAATGCGTGGTCTCAAAGAAACTGCATCTAAAACTGTGAGGGATAGGGAGACTATTGATGGCCGATTAACGAACGAGAAACGGGAGAACGGATCGCATTCAAATCAGTTTTTGTTAGCAATGCCCAGTTCATCTCAGCAGGAACATGCAAAAACCATTACCTAATTCCTAAGGGGGGGGGGTATTTTTGGCTTTGAACACGTCTCCCTCCCTCACCCCTGCTCTAACTCTCCATTTATCCTTCATAAACACGTCTGGGCCGTGTGGCTGTGCCTGGTCCAGTGGTTTCAGCCCCCAATCAAACACATTCTCAATTCACCTGCTGTATGAATACAGAACGCTGGTTCCAGCATTAATCCCAGAGGGATAACTATACCTGAGGTCATTGCCTGCAGGCTCTGGTGGCAAATACTCCCCCCACACAAAGCCAACAGCTGCAGCAGGAGTGGAAGGGCCGTGTGTGAACCTTTGAGGGGGTGGGAGGAATTCAGCCTTTCCAACTCCCACACACAATACAAGGTATTAAAAGCACAACCCATCAAACAAAGAGCAAACAAATACCTAATCTCACTCTAAGCTCACATGCATCCAGGTTGAAAGACACGGGTTTGTTCCTGTTCTGGTAAACACTCCTTAAGTGCAGCTGCCCAGACCGTTCTCCTTTTGGAGTGCCAGGGAGGGAGGAATGGCCGGATTAGAGGACCATTCCTCGCCACAGTAGGGTCCTAACGGACGCACACACAGCTCGCCGCGTTGCTCTAGTTCCAGACGGATAGCATGGAGCCGCTAGTGACGGCTCAGATGTTTGCCTCGTCGCCTCATCTCGCTGTGCCAGCGTCTCGAGCGGTCGCAGTAATCTCTCAGCTCGATGCGTAGCCCCCCTTGCCCTGGGTCTCATTCCCCGTGCGTCTCCGTGCTCGCCGTAGGCAGGGGGAAACGTCAGAGTCAGGGGCTCTCTGTCCCCTGTCAGAGCGGTGCTAACAGGAAGGCAGGTCATTAACGCAGAGACCCAGTGGCGGGCCAGGGGCCCCGACTCATAAGCCCAGCTCACTCCAGACCCACTTCAAAGAGTAGGGACGGCGGGGGTGCAGAGCAAAAGAGCAGAGGGCAAACTGGCAGAAAGTTGAAAAACAGCTCGGGAGAGATGGATAAGGAGGTCCTTGACATGAAGAGACGGACAGACACGCAGGAGAGGTAATGCATGCAAGAGAGTACAACTGACCACACACAGCGCGCACAATTTAACCAGTTACCTTCTTTCAATGTGTAAGTAAGAAGTGTAGGGTTTGTGTCATGGTGAGGAAAGGTATTTTTTCTAACATTATCCATATGTAAGGAATATGGATTCATTTCAACATGACAGAATAAGTCATTACTTTTTCCTGGACCACAAATGAATCTTATAGAGCACAGGGGGGCAGTAGTGAGTTATTCAACAGCCTGGTTCATTTGAAGTGACAACCCACGTACACCTGGGTTTTTAAACCCAAAACAGGTGAAAAACAGGCTTAATAACAATTCACTTTAGATGCTTGCATATTGGCTTTATTAGGCACCTCATAACACTACACACAATGAGACATATTACATCTACATTTGATAAACTACATTTGATAATACTACAGCAGGGGTCTTCCAATCTTCCCCGAGAAGGGCCAGTGTGGGTGCAGGTTTGTGTTCTAACCCAGCACTATAACTGGTGGACCTGGGGACCCCCGTGTATCCTGGTTTTTGTTCCAGCCAATCACTTGATCAATTAAGGTTGTCAATTCAATTGAACTTTTTAACACAATGCAGGTTTGGCTCATTGCCATTTGCTTTGTGTTTGAACTCGTCATTTTCCACAAATGGTTTAATTTCAGTGATCAGGTGTCCACACTTTCAGCAATTAGGACTCCAGTGATTTTGATTTGTCAGTCTATAATTTAATCAATTAAACAATGCAATCTATTTTTACAGGAATAATTTGCCATATAGCACATTACAGAAAATTGAAAGCATTTGTTGATCTGACAGATTAAGAATCCTGGGATGTGGATATAGGATATTCATTCTTCATGGCATGCATACAGTTAACTGCCCAAATAAAGGAAATACCAACCTACAGTGTCTTAATAGAGTATTGGACCACCACAAGCAAACAGAACAGCTTCAATGCACCTTGGCATAGATTCTACAAGTGTCTGGAACTATTAGTGGGATGCAACACATGCAACATTTTTCCACAAAGAATTCCATTATTGGGTGTTTTGCTGATGTTGGTGTAAAATGCTGCCTCAGGCACTGCTCCAGAATCTTCTATAAGTTTTCAATTAGGTTGAGATGGCCATGGCATATTGTTTACACCGTTTTCATGCTCATCAAATCATTCAGTGACCACTCATGCCCTGTGGATGGAGGCATTGTCATCCTGGAAGAGACCACTCCCATCAGGATAGAAATGCTTCACCATAGGATGAAGGTGGTCACTCAGAATGGTTTTGTATATACTGGCATTTACGTTGCCATCTAAGGGGTTAAGTGGCCCTGAACCATGCCAGGAAAGTGCATTTACTCAAGTGTTTCCTTTATTTTTGACGTTACCTATAGCTGTTTCTGACATAATGTCACTTAAGAGGGCTTAAATCATTGCTCAATAAACATTTAAAGGGTCTAATTAAGAACAATTGCCGACTTGTTACAATTCAGGGGTTGCAACTGTGGTTGGAACAAAAACATGAATGCACAGGGGTCCCCCAGGACTAAGTTTATGAACCCCTGTCATAGCCACTTGTTACCACTGATGTAAAAAAATAAATACAAATAAACATTGAGCATGCACGCAATCTCAGTGACTTGACAGTCACAATGAACTGTAGATCCCAGACAGTTGAGTTATCAATTTTTTACACGTTGTTATACATGTTCAAGATTGATTGAGAACACTTAGGTGTAGTCACGAATGTTCTTGATGGTTCAACGGTTACGAATGCTCTGATGTAATCTTAACTAATACTTAATATGGTATTATGTATGTTGACATAAAACACCATGAACTGTTGCCAGGAATATCAGACTGAGCCTGTCTGGTTGGTGGTCTAATCTACCGTGCAGTGAATATGTGGGGCTGGGGGAGGACTGCTTGGAATTAAGAGCTTGTTGTAGCAGGTGTGACTACAGGCTTGTGACTGATGTTATATTAAAAGGCAATGGAGAAACGCAACCACTGATTGGAAAAGCACCTGGCCTACAGACAGGCTGTGCCTGGGAGACCGGCCACTCGCGACCAACACTCCCTGCACCTGACTTAAAGGAGACAGAGAGGATTAAACGCAGACAAGCCGATTGTTGATTGTCCAAATCCCAGGCTTACATCACTTTTCCACTGAGACGGCCCCCCCCTCCCTGCTTGTAACGGAACACCCTGCCACCCTGGTCACTCCGTCTCCATGCGGGGGAAACTCAATCCCCCAGCACCCCTCACCCCTCACCCCTCCCCTCCCCTCTCTGGGGATATTCCGCAGAGAGGTCCCCCCCCACACTCATCCCAATGCAGCAACTGATCCCGTGCCTGGGACCTGCTGGAAAGGTGGAGGACTCGAATTAGAAACACGCAGAGCTACTGAAACTCGCAGTGTAACCAATGGCACAAGCTCTCCTCATTTACCTCTCCAGCAAGTTTCAAGCTAAAAGGCTAATGTGTGCAGACACCTGTAGCTACATACACATCTGTGCTCTACATGTGTCAAAAGAAGGTGCAAGTGCCATCAGGTCTGTGTGCAAAGATTGGATTGGAAAAGTGATGTGTGAATTCTGCATTTGTGTTTTAATAGTGGATGTGAGTACCAATGCCACGGTTAGTTTATTGTTCAAATAAACATTCTCTAAAACAGCAGTTGTAACCATTCAAATCCAGATGAATGCAGAGAGCTCGTCTGTACCCTTAGCCCTGTACCACATAAAGTCACACACACACAACGTGTGAGCACACGTTCAGTCATACAAAAGCAAGGTACACCACACCTACACAAACTTTTCGATGAAATGTTTTTTACTTTGAAAGTGGTGGAATGTTCTTGTTGTTGGGGCAATCCCAAAAACACACAGCATCCCACCACTCCCTCTCTCACCCTTCCTTTCTCCCTCCCTCCCTCCCTCCCTCCCTCCTGAATCACATAAATATCCCGCTTGCAGTCCGCTGGAGCTCAGAGACGGACAGAGCTCAGAGACGGACAGGGAACCTGAGGAGACTGACCAGAAAGCACAGATAGAGAGGGCAGGAACCACTAAACCAGAATAAGAGATTGTACGACAGGAGGAGAAATAGAACAGACAGCCAACTGAATACCTACGAGACAAAGATAGAGAAGGGACAAAAAAAGAGGAAGAGAGAGAGAGAGAGAGAGAAAGATAGAGAGATCGAGAGAGAGAGAAACAGGAGGGGATACGAGGTGCAGTGCAGCAGGTCAGGGGCAAAAAGCTCAAGAGTTCAACATTCCAGCTCAAGTTACCACGACGCGCAGAGAGCAAGAAGCAGAGAGGAGGACAGACTCCCAGAGACAGGGCGAGTGAGAGAGACGCAGGTATTGGCGAGAACTCGCAAGTATTAGTGACAAACCTTTTTGCGTAGTGCAGTTCAAACCCCCTCCAGGATGTGGCTCCAGGTAGCCGTGTGTCTGTCGTGTCTCCTGCTGGGGACTCAGGGGCAGGAGAGAGCCACGCTCCACAGGACCAATGACCGAAACGGCCGCTGCCAGTACTCCTTCACCGTGGCCAGCCCGGCGGAAGCCAGCTGCCCTACGGCGGCTGGGGGCCGGAGATGGACGCTCTGAGGTCCCGGCTGACGCTGCTGGAAGCGCTGGTGAGCCGGCTGGTGGGAGGAGACGTGGGGGCGGTGGCACCCGGGCCAGACGCGGGGCTCCGGGAAGCCTACGCACAGGCGATGGGGGAGAAGACCCAGCTGCAGAGGGACAAGGAGCACCTGGACAGGCAGGTGCAGGACCTGCGGAGGAGGGTGGAGGAGCAGCGGCAGGAGACGGAGAGGCTTCTGGCCAGACCCTGCCAGCAGCCCCAGCCTCCCAGCGTCCCGCTGCAGGACCAGAGGCCAGCCAGTGGTGAGTACACTCAGAGACATGATGCCGGGGCACAACAGAGGGATGGCGGAGGTGGAGTGGGAGCTTGGGTGGCAGGAAGCCTACATTGATTGGCAATCGAAACCACTGTACATTTATCGCTGAACCCGGGTGCAAATGCAGGAGATGAACAAACAGTTCTGTTCAAGGCAAATCTCGCATTACTTATTGAACATTGCACCTGAAAAGTCAAGGTACCAATCATGTTATAAAAAATAATATTATGTATCAATCTATAATCGATATGTCTATATCTATACATCAATATTAAATGCTGAGTTATAAGTGATGATTTTGTTGCCCTATAAAGACAAACTTGTTTCTCAAACAAACTGCCCTTGGAGCAGCCATTTCCTTGTCCTTCAGATGAGCAGCAATACAGACCCCCCCACCTGACAGCTTGCCATGGCCACATCATACTTAAATGAATTAAATAGAGTGTAATCTGCAATGACACGAACCCCAGCGTGCTCGTATAGTTGTTTGCGTTATAGTCGTGATTTTCAGCCCAACGCTGTGCACTCATGTTCAGGTTTGCTGGGGTTCAGTTACAGAGAGACACGGGGCTCCCTTGGCTTCATGCCTCGTTTTTACGGCCTAGGGGATCGGAATTTATGACAGGGCTGTGGGCTGATGGGTCTTTACTTGGCACAGAGTGGCACATGGACAGGAAACATGATGCAAACGTGTTAACAGTGTAGCAATGTCCCTGCCAGAGAAAAAAATAAAAGCATAAAATTGAAGCTCATCCTCCTGGGCTCTGGGGGGGCCTTTGATGACACGCAACAGTCAACCGGGGAATTCAGGTGTACCTCAGCGCAAGTAGGCAGGGGGGCTTTGCGTGTTTACTCAAAGACCCCTCTGTTTGCATAGCCCGCCCCCCCGCAAATTCTTTTTTTTAGTTTGAAGTCTTCAGTCGTACTTGGAATATAGCAGTCGCCCTTGTCGATCAGATGAGTTTTCATTCTCTGCGACATCTGTTTTCATCCTTATGTTTACACCTGCATGTTAGAGAAAAAAACACATCCAGGGAACACCATGTGGTGAAGAGATCACAGGGAGATAAATAAAAGCAATGAAAAATAAGGAGGGAGAAAAACATTTTTTCAGTGGCTTTACGGAATGAGGCAGCGAACCGTAGAAAAACCCATACAAGCTGAAGGTAAAATCAACAGGACGGTTGACGGACAGCTTTTAAAAGAGAGAAAACATAAACGCAGCAAAATTTCTGACTGAACACAGTTTTACGGTCAGGCACCACAGAGCCAGGGTCCCTGCTCCTACTGCAATGCATTCCACATCAGCACAACCATTCAGAAGTGGTGGGTATGTAATGACCAAGAGCCAGAGATCTGCTCCCGGAGATATCTTCATATGCACTTTACATACAAGGGGACCACTACACAGTTTTTCTACCTTGCATCATCCATTGCAAACTCTCACCATTCTGACATCAGTACACGAGTAAATACAACTGCGCTTGCTTTATGCCAAGGGAAATAACTGGACAAGACGGCAGCCAATACTCAGTAAATAAACTCTAGATTTAGTTACGATTCCCTGTCTCTTCATAATCTGGCAAAGTTCTTGGCATATTTGCAGAGCGTCATCGGTCTCCACAACTTGAATTTCATACACAACAGTTTGTTTACCTGCAGGGATAAACAGAATTGGTCTTTTTCAGCGAACGCGTTAAAGAGGGCTCCCGGGGACTGGCCTGGCTCCGCCCATACGATAGCCACCCATTAGCCCGACGTCTCCAGTTACCGCCATCAGAGGAACAGATCAACATTAGCTTCCAGACACGCCAACGATTTGGCCTAATTATATCCTGTAAACACTTTGAGGCATTGTCATCATTTGCCGCTTGATTACTGCGATCGGCACTCATTTGAGGGAGAGGCGATGAAACGTTTTGTCATAAATTGTAAACCGATGCAATTGAGACATCGCGGGAAGGGCCCAGAGATGGGCAGGGCTGGGGTTGTTCAAGTTGAGCTGGGCCCGCGCTGCAGCGTGCGCCAAGCGCTGCCGGACCGCCGCGTCGGCGGACCTCGCGAGCGTGCTGGGGGGGCGGGTCACAGTCCAGCAGGCTCCATGGCAGCTGGGAATTCGCTCATCGGTATTCATTTCCTCCTGTCACATTCTTGCCTGTCAGTAGGGCTGCCAAACACTCCCAAGTCTCAGCTGGGGGGAGAGAAGAGCTGCTCAATGTCATCAGCATTGTCTGTTTATTTACCTTGCTGATTATTAACGCAGATCTTCTTTTGTGGCCGCCGTGTGCTGCCCAGGATCGCCGCAGCGTCTGCCTGCGCCAGATTCCCCCATGCATGCGTCATCTGTACGAGCCATGCCAGTGCTGCAGCCCTTGGTGCAGGAGTGCTTCGTCTGTCCGTGCTTGTGTTCGTGCTTGTGCTTGTGCTTGTGTTCGTGCTTGTGTTCGTGTTTGTGATGATTCAGCTGTGTGTGCCTGCAGGATCAAAAATCCTCTCCCACCTGCTGTCGGGGACCAGAGGTCAGAGTGAGACAGGCGGGGTGAGAGGTAGGGGCCTTTATTCACACGCTCACCTGTCCTTGTTCCTCGTTCCTGTAGTGTGTTGCCTGTTTCCTCCTCCTTCCAAAGAGGAGGAGAATGATGGGAGCAGATCTGCGGTTCTGTCTGTGCCTCTGTTTGAGGTCATTCCATCCCCCCCCTAACTCTCTCTCTCTCTCACTGTTCCAGACCCTGCCTGGCAGTTTGGAAGCCCTGGGTATCAGGAGTTGAAGGCAGAAGTGACAGAGGTACCTGCACCCCGACAGATTCAAGAAAGCAGCCAGAACAGTACAGGTATGAGCTCTGCAATCCTACACTGCCCCCTAGTGCCGAAACATCCTCAGCACATTAGACTAACTGCAACCATCCAACTACATGGTGTATTCAAACAGTGGTCCCTCTGAGCAGCTGATACAGACCACACATTGCACACTTTTTTTTTCTACAATAGCATTAATTCCTCACAACTGTATTTCTGAACATTGACTGATTCTCACTGTTTCCGATGCTGTATTTGTAGATGTTGATACTGACACCATGTGTGATCCAATCACATCGTATGAAACCAGTAAGCATGAGCCAGCTGTTGTGGTTGTCCCTGAACACTATCCTTGGAATGCTCAGAGCTGAACCCAATTCCTTATTTTACCCATCCTCCCTCTCTGGCTCCAAGTGTAAAAGAAGCCAATGCTGGATGAAATCCTTACAGCCAGCCAGAATATTGACCATCATTAACAAACAAGGCTGTGGAGGCATGCTTCTCAGCTTGTCAGATAGTACTTTAATTCAAGCATTGTGACTTCATTTACACCTCTCAATCCAGAACCTTCCACATCAACTTCCATTTTCACCTCCTACTCGTTACACTTTGTCTTCTCTCCCGGTCCCCCCTCCTTCTCCTCTCCACCTCCCATCTCCAGGCTGCGGTGAGCTGGTGTCAATAGGGGAGCCCGAGTCTCACCGCAAGGCGGACAGCATCGCGGGCAAGTACGGCGTGTGGATGCAGGACCCGGAGGCGGTGGCCCCGTACGGCCCCAGGATGCAGTGGCGCATCGACACGGTGGGCACGGAGGTGCGGCAGCTCTTCGGCTACGAAGACATGGAGCAGATGAGCCGCGGCTTCCCCACCAAGGTGCTGCTGCTGCCGGAGCCGGTGGAGAGCACGGGCGCCACCATGTACCGCGGCTCCCTGTACTACCAGCGCCGCCGCAGTCGCACCCTGCTGCGCTACGACCTGGCGACCGAGAGCATCGCCGCCCGCCGCGACCTGCCGCACGCCGGCTTCCACGGCCAGCACCCGTACTCGTGGGGCGGCTACACCGACATCGACCTGGGCGTGGACGAGCAGGGCCTGTGGGCCATCTACAGCACCAGCAAGGCCAAGGGCGCCATCGTGGTGGCCCAGCTGGACCCCAACAGCCTGGAGGTGAAGAAGAGCTGGGAGACCAACATCCGCAAGAACATGGTGGCCAACGCCTTCATGATCTGCGGCCGCCTCTACACGGTGGCCAGCTACACGTCGCCCAACACCACGGTCAACTACGTGTTCGACACGGCCACGCGCGAGAGCAGGTCCATCGCGCTGCCCTTCCGCAACCGCTACCGATACAACAGCATGGTGGACTACAACCCCGCCAGCAAGAGGCTCTACGCCTGGGACAACTTCCACATGGTCACCTACAGCGTACGGCTGGGCAAGCCGGACGGCAACTGAGTCAAGGCAACGGAAAAGATGATCCCAGTAATCTCCAGTCACAGAAACCGACACGTTGCTGACGAACATTTCCACCGCGCCAAATATTTCCTCTCCCACCGCCCCTCTCCGGGCGTTGATAACCTGACCCCCCTTCAAGCCGTGCCTCAAAGACTGAAAGTCAACGCCCACAGCTCACGGTGTCCTGTGTGCTCAACACCACAGCATGAACTCATGAAGATTCATCCATCCATTTGAGATTTTTGTTTTGTTTTTGATCATGATAGTAGGAACTGAGCCCCTACGGTGCACTTGTCTCAGAAGGAAGGCTTCTTTGCCATTGGCATGGTCCACACCAGTGTTAAAGATTGAATTATTTTTCTACTGTGTTCGTTTGGTCTGTCTGTTGAGTGTTTTTTTTGCGTACAGCACTGAGGGGGCGGGGGAGCTGAGAAGTGAAAGGAATCTTTGTCCCGTTGAGAAAAGTATCTGTATATAGTTCATATAAACGTGTGTTATACATGTATGTATACACCCCATCTGTATTTGATGGGCCACCTGTTGAAATGTTTGATGCATTAACTTACACTGTACATAAGATACATATGTGTCCACTATAACCCTCTCTCCGTTCACCTGTACATAATGGGCAAATGGTACAAAAAAAAAAAGAAGTTAAAATCTACTTGGTTTCTTTACTCTGCATAGTATCGGTACTGAGTGCCTCTTGTTACAATATTGAATTATGTAAATTCATACTTTATGGTTTAATAAAGATTATCTAAACTTTTCCTGTGTCACCTCACTTGTTTGATATAGTACAACAGTATGTGATATCAGATTTGGTATTCAAGACCACCACTAACTCTGGCAATGTGCTAATCACAACGGACTTGGAGACGTGAGCCTACCACACTGCATAAATCTATTTAAAAACGGTCGTACACACTTCAAGACAAGCTGCATAAAGGATTTAGCTCATTTCACTTTCCCCAATTACGGCGAATACAGTTTTGACACAAGAGTGAACAAACGTAGCATTTCATGTTTTTTTTACAGCATATTATTTTATTAGTTTCTGTAACCAAACCAAGATAATGTAAATAAGACCTTACATATCTTAATACAGCGATTAAACCCCTGTACAAGTAAAACAAAACAACAAAAAAACAAAGAAAACCAATCCAATCTCGTTGCCCCTCCCTCCCCCGTCCTCCACGACAATGTTTCGCATCCTCTGGAGATGCGCGGAGGGGCCTGGCCCCCCTGCCGGGGGTGCACACGGTGTACTGATCCACCAGATTCACATTGCAGCTGCAGAGCGGAGATGAGAGAGCGCGTGGGGGGAGGGGGAAGAAAGCAGTGTTGATAAGACGGGAGCCTCGAGGACAGGCGTGGGGGGGGGTCTCTCTTCACAACAGGAAAACAAAAACAAAAATGTCCTTCAGGCCAGACACCTGAACAACCGTTCAACAACAGGGCCCTTCTCCCCTCCAGAGTTGTCAACGCGCACGGATTCTTTGCTAGTATAAAAAATGGAAACCCTCCCTCCCCACTACTCCAAACCCCTCCCGTGTCATGATTTTCCCTTGTAATCAATGACGTACAATCGCACATCTACAGCAGCACGGCCCGAGTCGTCAGCCTAACTGGAACTACGCTAGAGCAAGGGGGGGGGAGAGAGAAACTACGAAAATGCAGAAGAGAGCCGTGTGAGAACCCGGGTCGGGAGACGCCCGCACCAAAGTCCTGCGGCGGGAGAGGTGGCTTTGCTAAGGACGGGAGCGGGTCAGTTAGCGAAAGCCACGAAAAGGCGTCAAACCGATACCTTGCCGCCTGGTGGGTGATAACCGCTTTACTACGCCCGTCGAAGCCCCTTCCCGCTGACTGAGCTGGTCTCTCTCCCGTGTGGAAAAGGATGCAGGCACACTGTGGGCTTCCTGGCGCTAGATAACCCATGGCCTGTGTGCGCCAGCGAGATGTGAACAGTCGCCCTCTTGTGACTCGGGGGACCTGCACTAGCGCGCAGATTATCTCAGGTCAGAACTGAAGAGGACAGTCAGGAAGGCAGGCTTAAAGTGGAGGCTGCAGTCAACCCGCCAACAAATCAATCACACACGCGCACGGCTCCTCTGCAACTTTGCGTTTCCTTTCCAGGGCGATTAAAAAGACAACTAAATAGTTCCTGATTCATGGTGGACTCGGTTAAAACGTTCAGCCGTGGGGGAGGGGAGGGGGTGCGTGTGGCAGCTATGCTGTGTTCCGTTCAAAAGGTAAATCGACAGTGCCGGTATTATTTTTTCTTTCTTTCCTTCTCAACATTAGTTTTCTAAATGTTTCGGATTAGTTACCGGAGGAACGAGGAAAGAGACAACCTTTGCTCACTAAAACACATTTTTTTAAATTAGATTGTTTTTACTACAAAAAATTGATTCATCAAAACGAAAACAAAAAAACGGAGAAAGAGAAAAACTGCCCTCCATGTACATGTGATTCTACTTGAGAAATAAAGCATAGGGGGAGAGGGGGGGGCCGGGGCGGAAAGATATATTGCCATAAAAGAAAAATCGCAAATTCAGCAGCGGATTTAATTTATTTACTTTCGATCTTCGTTGTACACTCTCCGTGTACAGCCATCGATGCTGTGCCGTTCCTCCCCACCTTTACCGTGAAGGGGGCTCAACTCGACACAAATACAGACCCCACCATGGACCCTGGGGGAGGAGGGGTGGGAAGAGGGAGGATGGGGAGGGTGCTACACGCAGTGCCCCTCGGTATAGCGGCTGCTTTGGGACAGGTGGCCCCTCTCCCCACGCTCCTGACCCTAGAGTGGGACGGCCCGGAGGGTGGTGTGCGTGAGTCAGTGAGTGAGTGTGAGTACGTGCGCGAGCCGAGTGTCCTCCTCGCCTGCGGGTCCTGGCCGCGCCCCTCAGGGACTTTGTGACAAGGCAGTCGAGAGGGGGCTGGGGGTCCCTCTACTTGCCCTCCTCGGGCTTGATGGACTGGGGCTTGATGGGGCCGGTCCGTACGGGTTTGGCCCCGGAGAGGGAGGGGGGCTTCTCCACATCCGCGGGCGGGCCCCCCTGGTGGTTGGGGGCCACGCTGTCGATCGCCTTGCCTCCTCCGTCCACCCGGGCGGGCTTGCTGACCGGGGCCTTGAGCTGCTGCTGCTGCTGCTGCTCCTCGAAGAACTTGTGGGTGGACTGGAGCACCTCGGCACGCTGCTTAGCCTGGGGGAGAGACGGCAACCAAGCGCCCGTTAGCACAGAGAGCACGGAGAGAATTGTGTCTTTTTACAAATTATTTTATTGTATTTTTCTAAACCCAACCACTTTTCTATTCCATTCCCCATACATTTTTTCTTTGTAGTCTTTCTTATATTTAACTTTGCTATCTCTCTTACTTACAGAGTCAGAAGGTCCTGGAAACCTCACCTCACCTCTCTATGGGCCAAATATTGTTATATGTACATACATTTCCATAATATACAATTAGATAGACATCCAGTCAAAAAACGAATTACCAGAAAAGAAAATAAGCAACACAACGTAATACAAATAAATAGAAATACAACAAAAAATAAATAATAAAAATAGAATTAAGAATAATTAAATACAATTTTAAAAGAATTCTAGAATCAAACTATATATTGTGTGCTATGGGAATTCACTGTCCACATGTAGCTTTCAGAATCGATGCTTACTGAGCAATGGGATCGTTTCAGATCGTTTCCCAACACGGGGATTGCTAGGGACAGCCAACATGGGGACCATGGTTGCCGTAACATGACTGCAGTCGGGCTGGCCTACGCCTGCACTGCGCGCTCACTGACCTTCAGGTCCTGCTCTGCCTTCAGAGCGGCATGGGTGCCCCGAGGGGCCATGGGAGGCCCCGGGGGGCCGCGCGGAGGGTGCTGGGGGTGCTGGGGGTGCTGGGGCCGGGGGTGGGGCATGAGCCCAGCGCTGAGGGAGGGGGACATGGCGGGACCCAGCGGAGTCCTCTGTACCCCTCCGGGAAACGAGCTGGAGTGGGGCGGGGGGCGAACCAGCGGAGAGACCAGGCTGGGCTGAGACAGCATCTGGGGCAGGAGGAGAGACATTTACATTTTAGCATTTAAGCATTTAGCAGACGCTCTTATCCAGAGTGACTTACAAAATGTCCATAAATACATGGTAGGAACAATCATAGTTTGTGCAGAGAGAAGAGAGGGGGACGGGTGAAGATGGGATTTTCAGCTGAACCGCCATACAGAAACGGTCAGTGCATTCTTCAGATCTCCACCCCAGACGCAGCACAGAATCAGGCAAGCACATAACGACTCAAAGGACAGGAGGTGAGGCACATTTAACCTACGGTCATGCGAGTACATCTACACGGTAAGTAAGAGAACATTTTTACATTTACATTTTAAGCATTTAGCAGACGCTCTTATCCAGAGCGACTTACAAGATGTGCATTAATACAAGGTAAGAACAATCATAGTTAGCGCACAAGATCAGTGCAGTAAAACGGCAATAGACATCATTGCAGGCGTCTGCATATCATACCTGTAACACTGGGAAAGAGAAGGGTGCAGTACTGCTCCTCACCTGCGGGGTAAACTGTCCCGGGTAGTGCTGGGGGATGCGCATGCCAGCGGAGGCCGACTGGAACTGCTTCTGGTACAGCATGCTGTTCATCTTACTGCTCTGGCTGCTGGGGCTGGTGGACCTCGCCCTGCAGGCAGGGAGACAGAGAAACGACACGCTGAACTACAGGCAAAATCTGAAGCGCCAATGAAGTTACTTCACACATCTGAAAGTATGTATGTATCAGAGCAAGGAAACATGGAGCACGAACATGTTAACATTAAGAGGCTAAGAAGGAATGCTACGAGGATCTGCACATCTTGCAGTGTGGTACCTGAAGGGGCTGGAGGTGGGGGTGGTGCTCCGAGCGCTCACTGGGGGGGTCCCGGGCTTCATGTCCATCCCACTGCCGAACAGCTTCAAATCCATCTCGCACATCTGGGCAACAACAGTGCAGCTGCAAGAGAGACAACACAGAGACAGGACCTAGAGACATTCTACCCCAAACAGAGGGTCTGCTTGGCGGGACAGACTCACACAAGAGCAAGTTAAAACTGAAGTTAAGACAGCCCCTCTAAATCAACAGAGCTAAAACGACAAACGTATTTATATACTATAGATTAATTTGATTCCCAATGTACTGAACAAATTAAAGAATATAAGCAGAGCCACACTAATGCCTTAAATTAATGTAATGCAGTGTAAAGCTTGCTTGCTAATCGGAACTTATTCCTAAGAAAGTAAACCTGGCATGTCCACTGTGCACCCAGGTTGCCATTACTAGCAAACTAGCCATTTCAAAAATACTTTACAAGACTACATCGCTTGGGTAGAAATGCCCAGTATAGCGCCTACTCCCGAGAGTCCAGCCCACCATTAATAAGGAGCACGGGCGAGGTCTCATCGATCTCACTGACAACCTGACCAAGTATTTTTAAAACGTCACGTTTAATGTGAACGTTTCAAAGTTCTTTCTCAGCCCTATGCTGGACTGATTGTCGGACGGCCAAAAACTAGAGCTACTATTTGTTGCAGCGATCGATTTAACAATTTATTAGATGCATTACAGTCCCTGATGTTTAACAGATCACCATTAATCAGTCAGGACATTTGGCCGGAGGTTTATACGATAATGGGTGAAAAACTCCTGACTGCGTTCAGCTTCCATTTTGTTTAAAATACCTGACATAGTCTGAATCCCGTGTGGCACAAATCCATTGATAATTAAAAATATATGTCACACACCTGATAAATGTACCAACCACAGGTGTGCAGAAGATAAACTCTGCATGGGACTTGGTCTAATAATAATATATGCCATTTAGCAGACGATTTTATCTAAAGCGACTGACAGTAGTGAATACATACATTTTTCAGTATATGTGGTCCCAGTGGGAATCGAACCCACAACTTAAGCGTCGCCAACGCCATACTCTACCAACTGAGCCACAGATAGAGGCTTCAAATGCACTGGGGGAAAATGGCGACCCCAGAGCCCGAATGGTGGCAGTGGCTCTCCACTGATCGCAGCCCTGCAGGAGGCCTGGCCCACTCACCTTGCTTGAGGCCTGCATCATACTGTGTCCGCTCTGACCCATGAGCCCGCGGAAGGGCTGGCTGATGGGGGGCTGCCGGCCGAGGCCCTGTGCCTGGGATGGAGTGGGAGGCATGGACTGGGGCAAGGCGAGCAGAGGCTGGCCTCCGGTCGACCCAAAGTTTGGCATGGAGAGCTGGGACCCTGGGTGAGGGACCGTCACCTGGGCGGACAGAGAAACAGGAGACTCAGGCTCCACTCTGGCTTGCGCTTTAAGAGACGTCTCGTCTCCGTGTGTTCACCTGGGCTCCAGAGCACAACTTTACGATGCGTGTTTACTGGTAAAGTGTGAGTCGTGTGTGCGGGTTCGGTGTTGGGTGTGGTGAGGCTCGCTGTGTGCGGCCGGGGCTCACCTGCTGCATGGCAGAGTTGGGGGACTGCGTGGAGCTGTAGTAGCTGCTCTGTCCGTGCTGCTGCACCTGCCCGGAGTACAGGTTTGAGTGCTGACTCAGCCCCTGCCTTGCCTGCACCAACAACAACAGAGAGGAGCAGTCAGGAAAGCCCTCAGCAAACCCCCGTAGCCACCGATTTACAAACACGGTGAAGAACAAAATGTCAGGAACAAAAAAGTCAAGACCTATGCGCTTCATAATAAAGTGTTCACATGCATCCGATTGCCACAGCTGTTCACACAGAGGCGACCCCCCCCACAAACAGCAAAATGAAAGATAATTCACTTGCGATCCATAAAAGCAGTGACTGTCCTAGGTTGACTACAAAGCTTTAGTGTGAAAAGGGCCTCTGGCGTCCGGCAGAGCGACAGCTCGGGAGACGCAGACAAGCAGAGAGAGTGCACACCTGCAGGAGGTGCGTGTCGATGAGCTGGGAGCCACCCAGGCCCGACGGCTGGTTGAGCTGCGGCTCGAACAGGATGGGGATGTGCTGGGTGCTGGAGGTCTGCTGGAAAGCCAGGCTGGACTGCGGCTTGCCCAGGTCGGGGGGCTGCACGCCGGCGTAGCTGTGCAGCGCCGTGCCCGACAGCATCATGGGAGACGGCTGGGACAGGCTGTTCTGCATGAAGGCCTGCTGGGACCTGAAAACGCCACAGAGAACGGTCAGTCCTGCAGCGGCCCGAATTCAGCCTTATTGTACAGCATGGCACTGCAAATTATGGAAACATCAAACGCCATTTCAGTGTAGCAAGCGAGAAGGTAAGTCCGCTTTACATGTGCATTCCTTTCATGTGTGAGGATGGTGACCTGTAGGGCTGCAGGGACGAGCTGAAGAGGTCCTGGGGCTGGGAGACGGGAGGGCCCGCGCTCAGGCCCAGCTGGGCCTGGTGTTGGTGTTGGTGTTGATGTTGATGTTGATGCTGATGTTGGTGTTGGTGCTGATGCTGGTGCTGGTGCTGGCCCTGCAGGGGTGCGTAGATGGGGATTGGAATCTGCTGCACGGCTGTCGGCTGTAAGGAAAAATCAAACAATGGAGACTGGGCCTGAGGAGAACCGTCCCATAACCAGGAGAGAGAGAAAGAGCACAAGGTCAATGGGCACGCTCAGGATATACACTCACAACAATGTACAGTACACACACACTGCAAACACGCATGCATCTGCACACACCGCAAACACACGCACTGCAAACACACACCGCAAACACACACACACTGCAAACACACATGCACTGCACGCATGCACACACACCGCAAACACAGCACAAACACACACGCACTGCGCATGCAGATGCACTGTAGCAATAAGAGTCAAGCCCTTTAACGGTCTCTTCCAGCCTGCAATGTCTCAGCTAACCAGTACAGTACACCCCAATCCTCTTGGCTGATAAGACAAGTTTGGGTATGAATCAGCACAGGCAGCACTGACAAATGGCCAGGTAATGCCCAGGTAAAGCCCAGGTGATGCCCAGGTGATGCCCAGGTAAAGGCCCCTGCAGCCTACAGCCTATGTCCCTCAGGGGCAGGCCCACACAGACATGGCTGGTGCCTCAGACAAAGTGAAGGCAGGCAGGAGGAGATCTGGGTGCGGTTCTGGGGCGTGACATTACAGACGGGATGAACCCCAGTGTGCAGAAATAAGCACAGAGCCAGTGGGCCTCACACTGTTAGACAGCGAGGGGGGGGCGCAGCTCACACCCGACACAGCGAGACGTGTTAGCGATCACGTGGATCCACAGCGGAGGGTGCACACTAGCAGTACCTGAGAGAGGCCGGGCTGAAAGCCCTGCTGCTGAGCCAGAGAGGGGGGCGCGAGGCGCGGGTGTGCCGGGCTGAACAGGTGACTGGTGTCCATGTAGAAGGCTGGGATCTGGGCTGCAGAACCTGGAGAAACACATCCACAGTAAGCATAACCCGGCTTCGGAAGAGTCCACCAGACCCTGCCTACAATAAAGGGAGGACAACAACTCCTGAACCCGTCAAACTGCTTGCTTATTAGCAGCTGGGATAAAAGCAAATGTTTTACCGCTGTTTATGAAACCGATAGTTCCAGTCCTGGATGCCGACTGGTCAACCAGCCTTTCTTTATTCACTGTAAATATATCATGCACATTGGTCTGGATTCACATGTAAACAGATTCCCTCTGTCACGCGATGACTCGGCAGCATGCCCTGACTGTCATCCATCATCGGCCCTGTTCCTCATCGCACAGGCCAGCCGGGTCCCCGGTGACCGTTCAAGAGCCAACTGGGAGATGTCCTCCTTAATTGCTTCATTTTTTAGAGTTCGACATATCAAGCCTGCTAATGGTAATAGGGAGTGAAGACTCTCTGAAGGTTAATTATCGCTGGGTAACCGCAGCATGTGTGTGTGTGTGTGGGTTGGTGAGTGAGAGGTGGGGGCGTGGGTGTGTGTGTGTGTGTGAGGAGAGGGGACGTGAGCCAGAGGGGGAGGGGGGGGGGCTCACCTGCTGCAGCTGCAGACTGGGACACAAACACCTGCGGTGTCTGCTGCTGCTGGGGGAGGAGGGAGGGCACACAGCCCAGCTGGGAGAAGCTCCCCCCGGACATGCCCCCGCCCTGCAGCTGCTGCGGCTTCACCTTGCAGATGTTCGGGGGGTCGGAGGCCGTGGTCGTCTTCGTGCTCAGAGAGGAAGTGGTGTAGGTCCCAGACCCTGAGAGGCAAAACCACCCAAAAACACACATTTAAAACCAACAAAAAAAGAACGGAGATGTCATTTAACCAGAGGGAACTCTGCAGCTTGTTTGTTAAATATTGTGTTTTCCACCAAATATTGTAATAGGCACCAGGACTAGAAAGTAGTAATTAGATTTTAAAAATTAAATTAAATTCCAGTGCATTTAATTCTTTAATAATCACATGTATGATTATTACAACATATTATAATGATAATATAAGTATAATACTTGTACGTATATGGTAATTACTATAATTGTAATTAAAAGATTAAATATCAACTTAAATACCAACCACTGGGAAACAAAACTTCTGCATTACAAGGAATAAATCTGTGCATACAGTAAATGCACTCTATGAACTAACTGACAAACGGGCCCGAGCTGGTGATCATCGCTACCTCTGAGTCTCCCTGAATTGTGAAGAGGGATTTACATTTGATTTGAGTTAAAAACATGAGTTTACGTAGCCTTTCAACAGACACTGGGATTAAACACGATTGGCAGATAGGCCTCGGGGTAATTCTAGGGGGCATGTTTGCGGTCTTATCAAACTGAAAATATGGCACCTTAACAGGTATACACTGCAAACCTGTCAAGTTAAGAAATGTAATGATGCAACGAGCCTCAAGACAGTAAAGGGAGACGGAGAATGTTCACCTGACAGGGAGGTGCTGGGGGTGACCGAGGCCACGGGTATCTGGGGCATGGAGGCGCTGGAGAAGGAGCTGTAGGAGGCGCTGCCTCCACCGCCGCCACTGGCGATGGGCGAGGCAGAGGAGGTCACAGGCGAGCTCTTCTCCCCCAGGCTGGGGGAGTTTTCCCAGGCTTTACGTGCTGATTCCATCTGCCAGGACAAGAGAGGGGTCAGGGGGTCACACGCAGCTACACAGCAGCGCACGTGGATCAAAGCTAGACAAAGGTCGGACAATTTTTGATTCAGCTCGGTTGGGGAATTGGGGATTGGGGAGCTGGGGAAGCTACCCCAATCCCCCTGCGCAAAAAACACCCAACACAAGGAAGCCAGGTCTGGTTTGTGTGGCTCAGTTGGTAGAGCATGTCGTTGGCAACGCTGAGGTTGTGGGTTTGATTCCCACTGGGACCACATATCCTGAAAAATGTATTCATTCACTACTGTAAGTCGCTTTGGATAAAAGCGTCTGCTAAATGGCATATACAGGTCATGTAGAGGCCTGTGACTTTGATTCCTGCTCGGGAGACATGTGATCACCTTGAGAGTGAGATCCACGGTGGCCGGGGAGACGGTGGTGAGGGTGGAGCTCTGCTGCAGGGCCTCTCTGCGGGGCAGCGGGAGGGTGTGGGGCAGCGCCACCTAAGGGAAGCACAGAGGAACAGCACAGAGGTGTTACAACACTGAGCCAACCCGCCGATGCAGTGAAATCTGCGTGGCAGTGTGTGCCGTTAGGTGGGGTCGGGGCGGGGAGGCTGCCGTAAGCGTGTGGGAGCTCACATTGGTCACCAGGCTTTCCTCCATCTTGCCTCCGCTCGTGGGGACGCTGTCAGCCAGCGACGAAGACGGGGTCATGTAGTCGGTCACGGACTCCTAGGGCACACAGCACAGAGGGCACACATCAGCACACAGGAACTCACGCCTGCTCAGCAGCAATCGCTGCATTTCAGCGACATCGCTGCAGCAGGTATCCGAAACAAGAAAAGAAGAATCTCCGTCCACTTCCACCTACATATCCATCCAAGTCCAAACACAAGGCCTCAATACTCGACGCCACAAAGCATGGCAGCCGTTTAAGATGAACACAGCGTTTGCTGGAATCAGGTTAACTTTCAACAGAAGGAAAGCAGCAGATCCCCTTCTACAATTTTACATTTTTTTAGGCATTTAGCAGACACTCTTATCCAGAGCGACTTACACAGTTTACATTTCTTAACATACTATCCATTTATACAGCTGGATATTTTATTGAAGCAATTCAGGTTAAGTACCTTGCTCAAGGGTACAAGGCCAGATGTGTCCCACCTGGGAATTGAACCAGCAACCTCTGAGTTACAAGCCAAGCTCCCTAACCATTACACTACATGCTGCCCTGCGTCTGCGGCGTGCCGAGGCCTCTCTCGCGCTCACCTTGGAGCCGCTGCTGTACTCGGCCGAAGGGACGGTGATCATGCCCTCGATGTCGCCGCCCAGCTCCGGGACCTTGCTCTCCTTGGTGGGCGAGCTGGAGTCCGCTCCCCTGCTGCCCGCCGGGCCGCCTTTGTCGGGGCCCTCGCCCTCGGACTGCCGGCCGTCCTTGGCCTTGCGGTTCTTCAGGGAGCGCTCCTTGCCGATGGGGCCAGGCTTGTACTCTTTCGTCTCTGGAGGACTGAGGTCTGGGAGCTGGGCATGAGAGAGCCGTGCACAAACAGGGCGTCAGTTTTACGTCTTGCACGAGCCAAAGCGCTTATGGTGGCAATACATTATGCGCAGTCGCTTACTTTCCGCATGTAATTAACGGGTCTGACACATTTTGCGTTCCCTTTGAATAGGAACTGGTTTTTCGGGCACTTAGAAAGGTGTTGGAACTGGCAGAGTGTAAATGAATGGCATTAAGACTGTGGGTGTCAAAGAGAACGGTGGTTTGGACAGTGCCAGGCAGAGAGGAGAGGGTCCAGTCTGTACCTTCTGGGTCTTAATAGGCCCGGCGCGGGGCTGTTTCTTCCGCTGCTCTTTGGGTTCGGGCAGCTTGTTCTCCGAGCCCTTCTCCAGCATTGCGGGCACTCCATCACTGTCCGTGCTGCCTGCCGAGGAGGGCGCCCCGAACTGGATACTGTCCATGCCCAGCTCCACGCCTGCCTCTGCGCCCGACTTCACTCCCTGTTGCTACGCCACACCAAAAGCATTAACCTCCACATTCTCACAACCTCAGGGATGCATAGGACTCCAACAGCATAGCGGTTTGAGCCAGCCCAGGTATTACTAAAAGCAGGCTCAGGAACAAACAAGCTCCTAACTCAGGATGCTCAACAAAATCAAGCAAAACGTGGAATAGCTCAATTTGCCATGCCACTTACATGTCTGAAACCTCGCTATTAAACGGGCCATTAAAAATGGCACGCTTTTAAAAATAAATTACTTTTAAAAAGCATTTCCTCTGAGAGCTTCCTATGACTCACCACTGAGAGATGTTTACTTGAATATTGTTCACCGTGAAGTCATATCAAGCCAATTAGATTTTCATTCATATTCCCAATGACTTCAACACATGGCGCTGTCGTACCCATTCATCCGTTACCATAACACAATGGTACAATACACACCTCGGGAGTGACTGTGCCAGTGAATGATGTGAGAGGCTTGTTCCAGGCACTGACTGAGGGAGGCTGGGGAGGGCTGATGGGTCCCACTGTAACAGAAACAAACGGAACCACAATCGGTCACGAACTTCCAAACAGCTTCCGAACGCTTCTGCATTAATGGCCGGTTTGAACAGTGCTCTGGACAGGCGTCTTCGGGGACTGACGTATCGCGCGGGCTGGCTCACACTCACGTTTCTTAATGTCGGCGAGGACAGCCGGACCTGCCACCTTGTTCTCCCACAGCTCTGTGCCCAGGGTGCTGTGGGTCTGCCCGGCGGGGGACAGGCTCTTCCCAGAGAAGTCCACAGCGCTGGGCAGGGCCACGGCGCCTTCCTGGGGCTGCGGCTGGGGCTGAGGCTGAGCTGGAGGCTGGGGCGGCCCGGTGGGCTGAGCAGGAGCCTGGTGAGAGGGCTGGGGAACTGAAATCGCCTGCTGCTGCTGCTGTTGCTGCTGCTGCTGCTGCTGTTGTTGCTGCTGCTGCTGCTGCTGCTGTTGTTGTTGTTGTTGTTGTTTCTTGGCAAATCTCGGAGGCAGCTTGGAGCCTCCACCTCTTCCTTTCTCACTGGAGCCCTTCTTACTCCAGTTCTAGCAAGAGAAACAGGCGTAGCAGCCAGTCAGAAGCATGCAAGGGAAACGGGTCAGAGTCCCTTCCACATGAGACTATATAACCATTTCATTTGACCTCAGATACCCTGTTAACAATGCCAACCACAATTCCACCACTAACCAATGTAGTTAGTGGTAGAAAAACCTGCGCCATGAGCAGGCAGCCTTGGAGCTGCAGGAGCAGCAGTGCATGCAGGGTATTATTTAAGCCCATAGACTGAGGGTTAGCCCCACTTGTGCCTCCTCGGTTGAGTAAAAAGTGCACCCATGCTCTGTGGTAAAAACAGCTCCCAGTATGTTTAGCTTCTGCCGAGCTTATGTCCAACACATGTCTGAGTGTTATGTCTTGGCCATATGCTGATGCCACTTTCCTTATTAATAGCAAGTTAACTTATGGAGTGCTGATGTTCTGTTTATTAATGGTAAGCACACATGTACATTAATATTAATAGTCATCTCATGGAATGATTGATATTTTGTTTGTGGCCAAGTTCACATTTATTACCGGTAATTATTAAAACGGTTTCTCTTACACACTTTGTTTCATGCACACGTTTGCTTCTGTACCGATACATTTTAAAGTACAACAAATTAACCATTATACCTTCCCGCCCCGCAAATGATTTATAAAGTCATGACATGTTTTATTATATGTATTCGCAGCTTATACTATGACACACATGGCAATCAGGTACACAAGGCGTTGACTAATCAGGCCCGAGGCACAACTGCGGCACTCAGCCGCCCCGTCCTAAATCACTCCCAGAGGCGCGTGGGCACCTGCACAGTCTGCTCCTCCTTCTTCCTCCTCTCCTCGTCCTGCAGCCGCTTCTGCTGCTTGCGGGACACCACCTCCGTGAAGCCGTCGTCGTTGGCACTGGACTGGGGGTCCTCCAGGGTCGTCACTTCCGGGTGGTCATCGATGATTACCACACCTGGTGTGAGGGGAACAGGAAGAGCTGTAGGTGAACTGCTTTTTCCATCTCTGCTGTGCAAACTCAAAATTCTTAATATAATATAATCTAATATATGCCATTTCGCAGACGCTTTTATCTAAAGCAACTTACAGTAGTGAAAATATATATATATATTATATGTGGTCCAAGTGGGAATTGAACCCACAACCTAAGCATTGCCAAAGGCCATGCTCTACCTACTGAGCCACACAGAACCACACTGTTTTTGGGTAACAAGTAGATTGAACAAAACGAGCATGGCTGAACGGGGCGACGACATGAACAAAGGAAGCACACTGTGCTAACACGACCTCGAAGTACAGCCCAATAGATCTGGGAGCTGTGGTCCAAGCGTGAAGACACTCACTGGCGTAGTTGTTGAGGTCAAATTGGGACAGCGCGTCGGCCTTCTCTTTGGGCTTCTTGGCGGCTTGCTTGGCGTCCTCCTTGCGGCGGGAAGCCGAGTCCTTGCCGGGTCGCTGGCCTGGACCTCCGTGGGCATCAGAGTTCTGGGCGGCACTGCTGGTTGGATCGATACCAGTGAGTTCCTGGGCCAGCTCCTCGAGCGGCCTGAGGACAAGGACCCCAGTGACAGAGAATAGGAGCGACGCAGAGAGAGGGGGACAGAGAGATCGAGAGAGAGGGAGAGAGAGATCGAGAGAGAGGGAGAGAGAGATCGAGAGAGAGGGAGGGGGAGAGAGATTGAGAGAGACAGAGAGAGAGGGGGAGAGGGGGACAGAGAGATCGAGAGACAGAGAGAGAGATTGAGAGAGGGACAGAGAGATCGAGAGACGGAGCGAGAGGAAGTCAGAGAGAGACAGGGGAGAGAGGACAGAGAAAGACGAGAAAAAGAGGGAATAGGACAGGCTCGCTACTTAAGGCACTAATAAGCCTAGCAGAAGCAGCATGCCGATTAATACGATGCACACAGTACTACATGTATTTTCCAGTGAAATGGTCAGTTTTCCACATTCTGTGGCTGCTCACTCATGCTGGATACAGCTGCAGTGCTAGAACTGCGCATCATGAAAACTGAATCAATCATTCCACCCACTGCATTCCCAGCCCTGATTTTACTCAAGACTTTCTACAGGATAAGAGAAACAGCACTACAGTCAAATCATTGTGTTCAGAAAGATCAAAACCAACAGCTAACGCCCCCCTACCAACAGTAATCACAGAGCGTGGCAGTTTATATTTTGGAATCATAATTCCACACACACAGATATCGGAAACAGGGACAGACACGTGCATTTTAAAAGACTACAATTAGTGCCAATACCGTCACATCATACCGTCACAAACCCATACCGTGACATTCCTAATATAGCCTAATGTATCATGAAAGAACAAGCAGGTGGCAATGCAAATCAGACAAGGTGCGAACAACACCTCTATCTAGGTTGAGTGTGAAAGGTGATCGAATGTAATCTCACATTTTAAACATTCATCAAGCACACATGTACGACGTTGAAAATTTCATGAGTCGGGGGCAGTTGGTTGTTGTTGGGAACACGCAAGAGTGCATTGGGCCCATCGAATACTGACCCTCTACGGCCGGTCTTGGCTCCAGAACCTCCTCTCCGCTCGCCCTTCGCTCCTGCGTATCCCCGGCCAGGTTTGGGTCCGCTGTTTCCCCTCCGGTTCTGCCGGTCCACGGGCCGCTGGCTGGAAAAGCTCCTCTTAGCAGCGGCGGCGGCGGCGGCCATGTCCCGTTTGGGGGTTACCCCTCCCTCTCCGGCGCCCTTGCTCTGAGCCCCCGGGCCCTGCGGGGGCAGTGTGGCGGCGGCGGGGGCTGCGCTCGCAGACACCAGCGCCTCCTTCCTCTCCTCGCGCTCCCTCCGCTCGTTGAAGTCGCTGCTCTCCGAGGCGGTTTCCCACTCCTCGTTGGCCTGGTCCGACGAGTTCTGGTTAGACAGGTCGGGCGATTTGGTCCCGGCAGCGACGGTGGTGGGTCCAGTCTCGGGCGGGACTGCTCCGGCGGTCGGCGGCTCGGGGGCTGCCCCGTCGGTCGGCGTCGCCGTGCTCCCTGGCGCCTTGGAGAGCGTCGGGGACGCCGAGCCTGGGGCCGGAGTCTCTGCGACAGCTTCGCCGGCCATCACGGCGGCCTCGCGCTCCTTCAACCGGCGGAAGCGCGGCGGCTTGTCTTGTCTCGGGGGTCGGGCGGGGCGGGGCCTGCGAGGCCGCTCTCGGCTGCCGGGCCCAGCCTCCCCGAATTTCTTGCTATCGTACTTGGGCGGCCGCCGGTCTGGGTTGTCGTACCTGGAGGTCTCTGCCTCCTCAGGGCGGAAGGTCTCCATGGGCTTGGAAGGCCACTGTGAGGACTCTCTCATCCCTGTCCTCCGGAGAGGGACAGATCTGGGGGCGCCCCGCTCCCTCCCGGCTCCCCTGCGGCTGTACAGGCCCCCTCTTCCGCGTCGCGAGGGCTCTCCTTTGGGCAGGAAGCCGGGCTTGGGCCTGCCCTCGTCCTCGCGGGAGCCAGGTTTGTCCATCATGTGAGGGGGGCCGAAAGACGGGGCCCCTCCCGGCTTGGCCCCGCGGCGTGCCTCGGCCGGAAGCTCCCTGCGGAGCGGGCGGCTGGGCTTGGCGTTGGGCTCGCGGTCCGAGGTGCCCGTGTCGCTGGCCGATTCGTGCCCCTCGCTCTCGGAGTCGGTGTCCGAGCCACGCCTGCGGCGACGCTTTGGCAGCACCTCGAAGTCGGAGCTCTCGCTGCGTGTCTCGCTCTCCTCTCGGCAGCGGAAGCCCAGGCCCCCGGGGGCGGCGAGCGGCAGGTCCGAGCGGGAGCGAGGCTCTCTGTAGGGGTAATCGCCGCGGCTGCGGCCCCGCCCGCCCCGGCTCCGCCCGCCGTAGCTCCCCCGGTAGCTGCGACCTCGGGAATAGTACTCTCCTCGGCCACGGCCCCTGGGGTTCAAATCGGCGGGCCAGTCTTTCTCCCTCTCTTTCTCTCGTTCCCGTTCCCGTTCTCTCTCCCTCTCCCGGTCCCTCTCACGCTCCTCCCTCCGATAGGCCCTGGGAGGCAGGTTGGACTCCTTGCGGGACGGCAGTTTGGGTTCCGGATGCTTCTCCGCTACAGGGGGTTTGTCTTGTTTGTCTTCCTGGGAGACGGGTCCCTGTGTCCCTGCAGGCGCCTGCGACGCTCTGGGCTTACCGGAGTTGCTGCCTGACGAGTCTCCCAGTTCAGGGGCTGCAGCCTGCTCCCTCTTACCTTCGCTGGGGGGTTTCTGGCTCTCCGAGAGAGGAGCAGCAGCAGCAGCAGCAGCAGCTGAAAGGACCTTGACGGGCTCCTTTTTGAAGCGGTCGCTGCGCTCCCCACGCTCCCCGCGCTCGTGGCGCTCCTCTCGCTCTTTCCTCTGCTCGCGCTCCTCCTTCATGTCCCGGAGGACCGGCTTCTTAATGGGTCCTGACCTGCGCACCGGCCTGTCCCCCGCCGGGCCCTCGCGCCGCCCGGTCCCTGACCGCTGACCCCAGCGCATCTCCGTTTTCTGCTTGCTCGTGGCCGGTAAGGGCAGCTTGTCCGCTTTGTGCAGGCCCTCGGCGGGCGGCGTGGCCCTGCTGCCGCCCGCCGGGCCCTGAGAGAAGGGCTCTTTGCGAGGCTTGTCCTCCGCTGGCTCCGCCGTGTCGGGGAGCTCTTGAGTCTTAGGGGGCGCGGGGACGGCCTCGAGGCGCGGCTCCTCCAGTTTGAGCGAGTGGCTGGACCCCTGGGAGATGCTCCTCTCCAGCAGAGCGCGGCCCAGGCTCTCCACC
The DNA here is from genome assembly GCA_029706075.1 of Aldrovandia affinis. NCBI lineage: Eukaryota > Metazoa > Chordata > Actinopteri > Notacanthiformes > Halosauridae > Aldrovandia > Aldrovandia affinis. The sequence goes on along the minus strand of JAINUG010000194.1, from coordinate 806,046 downwards.
TCCTCCGCGCAGGGCAGGCTGGCCTCCTGGGGCTCGAACACGGACCCTGCCGGGACCCTGTCGGGCTGCACCAGGCCTGGAACCTCCTCTGGACCGCAGCTAAAGGCAGACAGCGGTTCGGGCGAATCGCGGAAGAAGTCGCTCTTCCCCCTCGGCTCGAGGGGGCTGTGCTCCTGGGGGTACGCAGCAGGGACGCCCCTCTCCAGCTCCAGGCTTGAGTCTATCCTGCTAGGGAGACAGCAGAGGCAGGAAATTAGGAGCAGTCTCCACTACAGCATCTTCACTACAGTATCTACACATGATAAATCAGGAAGGAAATAACAACTACGAGAACTGATTTATGGCCTGATTTCTGCCATGCAAAAACAAGGAATTAGGTATTTGTGAGCAACAGAATTAAAGGTGTAACCAGTGACCAGCCTCCTTTACCTGGGCTCCTTGGCTTCGTCCCGTCCTTTAGGGGGAGTGACTGAGGGAATGGGTTCGGTGGGGGATAGGGCTCGGAGCCCCACACCATGCGCTGCTCGCTGGGGAGCCCGTGGTCCCGGATGGGTCGGGTCAGGTGGTCAAAGGAGTCGGAGCCGGCACCGGCACCGTCAGCAGGGTCTCTGCGCACCAGCTGCTTGGGCGGTATCCTCCCTGAGGAGACAAGAGCCCGTCAGAGCACAGCCACAGCAAACTGATCCCTCCCCTAGCACCATGCTGGGCTCCTTACTGTCCCTACAACACACGTGGACATTGCTGGACACTGACCGTTAGGCTTCCAGGCCGCCTGCATTTGGAATTCCTTACCAAAGTCAATCAGACTCTTTCTATAGACTTTTTCAGTCTTCCTCAACATTCATTTCTTTGGCCTGGCTTTTAATTCAGCTATGTAAAGAGCCATGACTTGCTCCCTGGACTAAATGTGTACTGCATCACACTGAATCGTACCACACGCACCTTGTACTAACGCTAAATGATAAATCCGAACAACTCAGAAGAGCTGAGAAACTCGAGAGTCTGTGTACCTGGATGCATGGGTGGTAAGTCCAAAGGCGGTCGGCCTGACATTATGCGAGGGTCCATGTAGGACTGCATCATCAGCCAGCGGGGGTCAAAGCCCATAGAGGCCAGGTGCTGGGGATGTGGTCCGAGGGGCTGATAGAGCGAGCGATGCTGAGGGGGCGGTCCTGGGGCGCCAGATGGGGAGACCGCACCCCCCTGCTGTTGCTGCTGCTGCTGCTGTTGCTGCTGCTGCCACTGCTGCTGTTGCTGCTGCTTCAGTTGCTCCTACACAGGGAGGCAGAAGAGGAAAAATCGGACTTCAGCCTCAAAAACAAACATCCACTCTGGAATGTACATCAGCAAGCCAATCGTGTATTTTTGTTTTTCTGTTTTTTTGCCCACGATTGCCATTTCATTTTGAGAATTTGCCTTCAGACATCACAGCACGCTCTCATACCTGCTGTCTCAGGAAGCGGGGGGGCAGCGACTTCTGAAACTGTTTGGAGTATCCGGAGGTGAGGGAGGGGCGGACCGCAGAGCCCGGCTCCCCCTCCGCCTCGGAGGTCTGCGTCGGGACGTCCTCTTGGAGGGAGGGGTCCGCCCGCGGTGGAGGCATCGGGGGCTCTTCGGCTGCGAACACACACACGGCACAATGAGAGCCCGGGCCCGTCTGCTGCGTGACCGTGAGCGAGTACGAGGAGACCCTTCCGCTTACCTCGGCTCTCCTCCGCGCTGAAGCCGTCCCTCGCTGGAGCCTGCTCAGCTGGGCTCTCCTCCTGCGCAGAGGCTTCCCCGTCTCCAGCCGGCTCGCGCACCGTTACCTCCGTCACGTCGGGCTGGTGAGGCACAGACTTCTGCTCCTCTTCGGGCTCGCTGGGCTCAGGCGTGGGGGCGAGGGGGAGGGGCGGCTGTTGCGGGGGGGAAGGGGAGGGGGAAGGGGCAGGGGCAGGGACGGAGACGGAGACGGAGACGGGGACGGGGACGGGACGGAGACGGGGCGGGGACGGGGACGGAGACGGAGACGGGGGCCGGGACGGGGCAGGGGCGGGGGAGGGGGGGGGGGGAGCGCTGGGTTCCTCCTCGGGCACGGGGGCAGGCTGGGTCTCTGCGGGGCGGAGCTTCTCGTTGAGCTGCTTGAGCTTCTCGGCACAGGCCGCCAGCCGTTGCACCTCCATGCGCCGCTCCTCCTCCTCGCGCCTCCTACGCGCCCGCTCCACGGCCTCCGACAGATCCGACTGGGTCTTGCGCTTCTGCCGCCAGGCTTCCAAGTCATCCTCTCCAGCAGGGGGAGCTGTGGCCGGTTTGCTTGTCCGGGGCGGCCCACCCGACATGGCACGGCCCGCAGTCTGTCCCTGTGGCAGAGAGCGGGGTCATGAGATGCTCAACACGCTGAAGACGCATTCAATGGGAACACCTCGGGCGCATGGTCCTCCCACTCACCTGGTAGTCCAGCGGCTGACCAGTCTTGCTGTACTGAGCCCTGCTGCCAGGGGATGGAGCTCTGGGGTCTGCGCCGTCTACCCATGAGTCTTTGCTTCTGCCTCGCTCCTCGGCACCTTCCTTCCAGCCCTCTGCGGCATCTTTATTGCGGGATCGCATGCGCTCCACCTTGCTCATCCACTCCCTGCAAACACACAAGATACAAAGCCCAATTGAAGCCTCAAGAGCACACTGCCATCTTTGGCAAATCTGTGCCAAAGACCAATTTACAGATTATTAGTGGATACGCTTTGAGGAATAAATTACTGGCGTCCAATTTTGCGGAGGTTCAATTCATTGAAAAGAGAGTTGATGAGTCAGGCCCTTCAGTAGCAGCAACTCACCAGTTCTCCCCCTTCTCCTTTCCAGCTTGGTTCTCCTCATCGTCACTGAAGTTCAGTTTCTCTGTGTAGTCGACCTCCATCTGAGCTCCTAGATAGCAGTGACAAGGTTACTGTGATGCATTATCTGAATTTACCTGCCAGTCACCAGCCCGTGGACCCGTGCGCCACCAGACCATGAACACTCACCTGCCCAGCCCTCGTCAGCTTCTGTGTCCAGGTTGTCCAGCTCCTTCAGCTCTGTGGCACTGATGATGGAGGGCCGGTCAGGATCCTGAAGCCAGGGCTGTGGGTGACCCTGCGGAGGCCTGCCGGGTGCCCTGGGGGCCCTGGAAACACAATCCCACACGTGAGATTTCCCATGGTGCACTCTTTACAGACACAGTATCCTTTCATCAATGGAACTGCCCCATCCTCTCTGGAGCCAGAAAGATTGTATGCTCAAAGAAATTATGTAATTCTATTATTTTATACTCATACTCAATTGCCCAGAGTAAAATAATTTAACAAGTAAAAACATTTCCCCAAAAGGGGAAATTATTCACACCCATTTTGAGTACTTGCTCATCCTCCCCTCGCAAAGATAACACTACAGAGTCGTCTTGTACAGCGTGTAGGAGATTAGTCAACAAATTGGGGAGGGGGGGGATCTTTGATCATTCCTCCATAAAGAATCTTTAAAGATCATTCAGACTGCCCTCCAAGTCAAAGCACACATTTTCAATCAGGTCCAAGTCAATCATGTCCATTTCAAAACAGTCATTTTGTGTTCAGCTTCAGGTATTCTTGGGATCAATGCCTAGCTGAAAGATCCATATACGACAATATTTCAGCATCCTGGCAGAGGGAACCAGGTCTTTGGCTACATTTCTTGTTCATGATTCCATTAACCTTAGCATGAGCCCCAGAACAACCCCATAACATCTAAGATCCACCACCATATTTCAATGTAAGTATTACATCCTTCTTCCGACACCAAACCCACTGCTGGTAGGGATTGCCAGAAACCTCCATCTTGGTCTCATTTGATCATAACACCCAGTTCCAATATTTCCAGGTGCTCATTTTCCTTGACTACCTGCAAGGGCTTTTTTCTGCCAACGCTTCCAAAAAAATGGAGGCAGCATCTGATGGTAGATTTTAAGACTTGGGTGTCCTCGTTATGCAACCAAGTTTTGTAGATCTCCAGCTGTGGCCCTTTTTGGATTTTTCTTTGCCTCCCAAACCATCTGCCTCACTGTGCATGGGGGCTTGTGTCCTCTACCAGGCAGAATTACCAGTGTTCCAGTGGATTTTACATGCGTTTTACCTCATTTTTATACCCCAGTGAAACAGGAAGCCATGGGAGGCCACAATAATTCAAAGTAGCATGCTAATGCAGATTTATTTTTGTTGGATGCCATTATAATAATTAGTAGAGGTGTGAATAATTGACAAATTTGGGGGGAAAACAAACTAACATGTTAACCAAAATCTTTTTCTCTGAACAATTTGATTTGTATAAAAGAATATAATTTTTTGAGCATATAATACAGCTCATTACCTATACTGTTTAACACAGCCTTCTTTGCTCATCTTTATCAAGAGCAAGAGCTTTATCTTAAGCTCATGTTTAGTTTTCACTTCCAGGGACTATAGAGCACTGCAAATAAGTCAATGTTTCTTAGATAATGACGGGAGAATATAAAAAGATGAATATATGAGAGGAGATGATGAATATGATACAGACATTCTGTAGAACTGTCAACGAATGCATATCCTAAAAGATGGGTCAATGTTTATACCATAAAATATCACAAGATAACCATTTCAATCACGTAACCTGTATCCAGGTTATATTTTGTAAGTCACCGTTGATGAAGATGATGAAGATGAAAAGTAACCGGATAAGTGGTTTCTTATATTCTTTCTTATGGAAAGGCATATGGGTTACATATTATAAAAAAAAAAAAAAAAAAACAATCAATCCAATAAAACCAAACAAACGCACACTTCAAGGAAACTTGAAAGGTTTCTGGCTCTGACTCAAATTCCCTACGTCCAGATTTGAAATCTGAAATTGAATCTGAAATTTTCCATAAAAAGCACAAAAATAAAATTGAAGCCACAGGCCTTTTGATGCTTCACACAGCTGGAGTTGAACCTGAACGTTCTGTGTGCAGATGATCATTTCCATTTTCCTAGGTCATTTCACTTCCCACAAAAGCACACGCGGACACAATGCTCTGTGATTTTGGTACACAATGAAATCAACTGCAGACTCAGGAATGTAAAATATGCGGAGGGCACGCGACTCACTTGGCTCCATCTTGCTGTGGTGCAGGGTATCTGAAGCTGCCTTGCACTGGGGGGAAGGGCATCCTTGGGTAAGCATGGAACATCTACAAGAAAGAAAGAAAGATTTAACATTTTCAGACTGTCACAACATGATGTGCAAATTAAGCAGGAGGGGGTGGTTACGTATGCCAAAATACCCACTGCAAATCAGGGATCTGTCACAATTCCAATCCTAAACCACAAAAGCCTCCCGTCCAACAACTTGGGTGACACGTTTTACACGTTCCAGTAAAATGAAAGCCCATTGGCCGCACGACTCAGATTAATGCCACCCATCCAGACTAAGCAAAGTTACTTACGTATGGTGGCATTATTCCTCTGAACTGGGGGTGAAACTGGGGAGGCACGGCGGCCGGAGGCTGCTGCCCCCCATTGAGTTTGGGCTGGGGGGCGGGAACAGGGGCAGGCGGGGCAGTCTGAGGCAGCCTCTCCCGGGGCTCCCGTTTGTCCCTGCTCTCGCCAGCAGCAGCGGCGGCCTTACGGGCCTCGTCCACGTCTGTGCTGGGGGAGGGCGTGCTACGTCCTGCCCCCTCCTCTGCAACCTTGCTCTCCATCTCAGGAGGGCTGGGTGCTGTGTTCAGATTCCTGCCCCCGCCCTCCCGCCAACTGCCAACATCTGCACAAAAACAAGAAAACAAAATGCCATCGTTCAAGGAGAGGGGACAAAACAAAAGTGTATCAGTTTACATTGCATTGGTTTTCAATTGCAACTTCAGCTTTCACATGAGAATGCGCAGGTTCAGGTATCAATGTTTTGATAACAGGTCTGTGCACGAAAAGAAAGGTGAAGAAATGAGTCTGGGCTGAGCTCTTACTTTGTGGCCTCAGGCTGGGGCCTGGCCCGTACGGTTCCTCCTCCTGCTCTCCAGGCTTGTCTGGCTCCCCGGCTGCCTGCAGGCTGGGGAACTCGTGGTGGAACTGACTATTCACCCGGGGGGCTCCTGTGAGACGGACCCTCGTTAGCATTGCACATCACATCACATCTCATCTCACTCACGGCGCAGACGGCAATCTGAAGCGAAGCAGCGGTCTATTGCTCAACCTGAGAGGACTCGCATGCATCGAGGGCTGTTCTTGTTGCTTTGATTGTTTAAAAAATATATATGGGGGCTCGCATAAAGATGGACTGCCGTCAGGCTAATGTCTAAGCAGGACTAGACGGGGTTTTTGAAAACAATTATCCACTACAAACAGCTTCGTATTAAAAAGTGTTCAACCTCTTTCTATTACTGCAGATGGACTTAATATATACATTATGGCTGAATTAAAACAAAACTATACAGGGCCTCCCGGGTGGTGTAGCAGTAAGAACGTTTGACGCTGCCCACTGCGACTGCTGGTCGCTTCCACCTAGGTCGCGCCAGCTTGGCTTTGGCCGGGAGTGCCACTAGGGGGCAGCCATTGGCTGTCCGCCCCAAGGAGGGGGGAGGGAAGCTGATATGAGCTCGCTGCATACATGAGTGGTTCTGTGTGTAACGGTGCTGTGGTGGAGGCCAGCTCGAAGGAGGCGGTGCAGCGCCCACTACCGGTCTTGGACTACGGCAGCGACATCTTATACGAGGATAGGGATAATTCACATGAAAAAGAGAGGGTACAATTGGCAACTAAAGACAGGGAGAAAATGGGGAATAAAAGCATAAACAGAAAATAAATAAATTAAAACAGACTGTACAAAAACACATCTACGGTACAGGATGTGTTAAGCCTTGCCTGTGGTAGCCACCTACACTAACAGGCCAATTCAAATTCCAGTCACACCTTGTGCTATTATAGGTTTAACTTTTCATTTAATTATGTATACACTGAAATATGTCTCCGTATAATGTTAACATTTCATAAAATCAGTGCAACATTCTATGGAGCATAAACACGCGTAAGCAGCATAAGCATTTTGTCATGGACACAAATGAAATAGCCAGTACGGTGACCTACCCTCTACAGGTCCAGGTTGCTTGTTGTTGGCCCACGAGCGGCTCGCCCCCACAGGTGGCTCCTGGGGCTGGGGTGTCCCGGGTTTGGGCGGGGGGGGAGGGGTCTCTTGTTGCCTGAAACATTGATGTGAGCACGTTAAACTTGCAAAGTAACGGAGTTAAAAAATCGTACGGCTTTGCTCACAAGGGCAGCAAATGTGCGGACGCCGGGTTCTACTCTAGAGTACAGACCACAGCAGTGATGCCCGTATGGGTGGTGCTACTGGTGCTACAGCACCACCTGGAAAAAAATTTGTGATTCAATCGTAGCCCATAGCAGCACCTAGACTTTTGTCCAAAACACAAGCTCAGAAAACTAGCAGTGCAGACATAAATCGTATTACAAATACAAAGTTAACGGCAAGTTCAACACGATATAAACCCAAAAAGAAACACTCGCGGCTTCCTCCACCCCTTCAGTCACTGCAGAGCAAGGGTTCTCGTGATTCCACAGACACTGGTATTGATACAATTATGATTCCAAATGTGTTTGGGGTTTTTGTAATGGAATAATAAATAAACATTATTACTACTCATTCACACATGCACGTGGAGTCGTTTTTACAAACGCACTCATCCTTTTGATTTAATAGTAGCTAGCCATTGGTTGGTTTTGGCTGGAGTCGGTGCTAGCTTAGCTAGCTAATGTTAGTTTGTGTGTGGTACCATACCATGGCCAGAGTAAAGCATGTATTATCAACAGGTGAACTTGAACTTTGAACAGGATACGTTAAAGTGCTCCACAACAAGAATGTGGCTAAATGATGTAATGATGCAATGGCATCACATGATTACATATTTGGGGAGCGTGGTCACGCAGCCACAGCCAGTCAGATTTGGATCGTAACTGCATTGGACCAGACAGTACAGCAAATTGACCAGCTGTGAAAACTATACAGCTTCAAAAAGAACGGGCCCGCAGGTGTCTGAATGACTGCCATGATGTTTCTGGGCACTGACTACTAAACAAAAAACAAAAGAATCACAGTTTCTTGACTCATATTAGGCATTTAACCTCTCGGTAGTATTACAAGATCTCTGACTTCTTAAACTCTGTAATTGTGAACGATAAATGTAAAATTGCTAATGGGAGTGTTATATGTCTTAAAAAAAGAAGAAGAAAAAAAAAAAAAAAAAAGAATTTGTTTCTGATTTTATCCCATTTTTCACCCGCTGTTTTCAAGTCAATCCCCTCCATGTAATGTGAGTTCGCTGCCATAGCCCTGTAACCGGTAGCGACAAAGGTGAGGTACCGTCTCCTCCGAGACATTTCGATTTTTACTTTTTAAACATTTAGCAAACGCTCTTATCCAGAGCGACTTACAAGATGTGCATAAATACATGGTAGGAACAATCATTCGCGCAAGAGATCAGTGCAGTAATACAGCAATAGACATCATTGCAGGCATCTGCGTACCATACCTGTAACACTGGGAAGTAAAAGGTTAGTCCTTTTTTTTTTTATTCTTCTTTTTTATAAGGAGTAAGCAGGGATACATCGTGTTGAGCAAGTAGGCAAGACGGCATCACCGTCGACCGTAACCTGGTACTCCAGAGCCACTCCAGTGCGCAGCGAACATCCTGTCGGCTTCCCTCCCCCCTCCCCAGTACAATCGCCACCCCCGGTGGCACTCCTGGCTAGAGCCGACTCTGGCGCGACGGGGGCTAGGTCTTATTTTAAGCTGCACATTTTAAACATGGCCGGAGCTGTAAGATGTTAACTGGCGTCTCACCGCTCGTCGCCCGGCTGGTCCTGTTTTGAGGCCCAGCCACTACCGTCCTTGGGTACGATGTTAACGTTGGGATCGTTACCCTTGTTCTCCGCCTTCAAGCTGGGCAAGTTGGCCGGAGGGGGCATGCGCCGACTGGTAGCAACTTTGCCCAAACTCTGGAGCCCATGTCTGGCAGCCACTTCAGGAGAAAGGGTGGGTGGGGGGAAAATAATGGGAAAGGGTGAGGCATCAGTCCAGACACGCATGACAAAATTGTGCAAAACCATTTTTTTCAGGAATGACCAGCAATGTTTGCACTGTGCATATAGCTGTATACCCCAAAACTCAGCTATTTTAAGGGATGACACCAGCAATATACTGTAATGCATACTTCTTACACACAGAAAAACGTAATTTACTAAATCAATTGGAGGTCCCTGAACCAAACTGCAAGAAATGTTAATATTTATAGAACTTGGTGCATGTTCGTTACGGTGTTACAGTATAGAATATAAGCCTTTCCCCAAAGGGGAAACCTGGTTCCAAAATGACATGGCTATAAAGTAACAAGATGCTAAGTAGCAATTTTCTACAGTCTTTAAAAATCAATTGCAGTTCTCAATTTCAGTTTACTATCAAGTGGGCACAACTAGCATCCTTAAACATTCAGGTTCATACACTGAACATGCAACCCTTACAGCCCTTGTGTCATTAGGCTAATGATACTAGCTGTACTTCAATGAAGTGAAAGAGGAGCTGAGCTCACCTGCAGTTTTTTGGGTCTCCAGTGACTTGCCTTTGTAGGTGTTGAAGAGGCTAAGGGTTGCGTACTTGGTCTTGCCATCCTTTGCCTTGGTGTTCTGCCCTGACTTCTCTGACATTTCGCTGGAAACTCATTGAGTCTGATCCTCCGGCCTCACCCCTCAGAACCAGCCTCCTGTGTGGGTGAGCAGGGAGAGAGTCAGTCCGCAGTGCCGCAGGGGCGGCAGTGTTAGCATAATGGTTAAGGGACTGGGCTTGCAACGCAAAGGTTACAGGTTCGATCCCAGATGGGGACACTGCCGTTGTACCCTTGAGCAAGATACTTAACCCGAATTGCTTCAGTAAAATATCCAGCTGTATAAATGGATTGTATGTAAAGAAGTGTGAAACTAAGTCACTCTGGATAAGAACGTCTGCTAAATGCCTGTAATGCAACAATGTAATGTAACAGTGTGACAGAGAGCACCAACCCCCGCCCTGGTGCTGTGATATTACCAGTTGTGATCTACACCACAGCATCAAAAACATTCTAAGATGATTTTATCTACAGATTACCAACTTTAGAGGCTGGAAAACCTGATTATTGATCACAAGCGATAGCTGGTGCACCACAAAGGTCTGTCATGAATGTAAATATAACATATATAGTTTTGCTTGGGTTCCCCAAGAACATTATCAATTGTCAGAAAGAAGATTAAGATCGCCGCCTAAATGCCGACAGTACTAAACACCAGTCAGAGACAGAGTCCTGAAAAACTGCAAACCGCAATGAAAAACGTTTATGTTAGACAGGGTTAATTAATAAAATACTTGCATACAGTTTTAAAGGGAAGGGAAAACATGTGTGCCTGAGTGACTGAGCTGCATTATAGACTGCGACCGAAACTCTGTGGGCTACCAAGCGCACGGTAAAACTTCAGAGGTTACACACAGCAGTGCCGCTCACGTGGGCAGACGGCACTCTAGTGTTGTGGCGCAGTCTGGCAACCTGACAGGAGAATGCTGCGTCTTTAAATCACAATGCCTGAAATCAACGAGGCATGTCGGGTTGCCATGGCTACAGTTTCTAATAGTTCAGGATTGACAGCGTCTGGGCCAGAGCGTCCCGCAGGCCACATGGAGGCCATTCATAATTGATGGCGCAGTGTCAGGCACGCTGATCGGCAGAGCACAGGCGGCAGGATAGGGCATCCTGCAGGTCTCCCACAGTGGCCAGGCTGGCGCTGTGTATATATAAATACACAACACACCACTGCAAGGCATCCAGTACACCAAGTAAACAGGAACTTAACATGTACTTCATTTAGCCAACAATTCCAGCACTGTCATCTTCACTCGAGGCGCAGAGGGAGTGAAAAAAAACTAAACAGGAAGCTCTCCCCAACCCACCCCTAGAGACGGGTGCAAGGCCTCCTGCCCAGAAAGGATATTGTCTCGCCAGTGTCCAGACAAAGGCAGAGCCGGTGAAAGGAGCCTGTGATAAGGCAGAGCCGGCAGCCACAGGCCCACTTCCTCCCGTGCAGAACTGGCACCTTGCGCCAGGGAGTCAGAGAGGGTCTCCAAGAAGCAAAGTCAGCCAAGGACACTGCCTTCTCTCCACCCCTGCAGCACCAAGATGCATCGCTTCCCCTCTGCCTGCCCACCACCGCTGCACCGTCTGTGCCAATGTGCTGCTCACGTCACACCATGCACTTAAAATGGCAGTGATTTATCACACTTTCTGAGTGTTCCCCTTAACGAAAATGGGCCCATCACTATAAAGCGGGGACATAAATCAGAGACAGGAAGCAGGAATCACGCGTCTTCAATTCAACAGTACAAGATGGATGCCTTGGTGGCGCGCGCAAAACTGCCCAAAAAGATCCGGGGAGGAGGCGCCTCCTGCCAGAAAACTCAATGGAGATGAAGGCAGTGTGGGGCACTGCTGCGCTCAGTGCTGTCCCCCTGCTGTTGGGCGGGGTGGGTTTCCCTGCACCCTCCAGATTCTCTCTGAGGATTTGTTTCGACCCCATTTCGCCCACCATCTGCCTTCCAGATGTGCAGCCCCACGAGGGCGTCCACTGCATACTCGCAGTCCTGTCACAGCTGACTCACAATCAACGTTACCAAACGTTGGTCCTTTGGGGCTGCTAAAACAACGTCACACTTCACACGCATTCTGCCCCTGGGTTGCCCCACCAGGAACCCCCTCCTGCCATAATCTAATTATAACTCTGCAGCCGGGGTACCTCTTACCACAACGTCACTTCCCATACAATGTCAAATTTAACCATCCATGTTTTACAAAGGTAAAAATGACTTCTGGCAGCCCAAAATAACTGCTGACAAGCCTGTAGGAAATCCCTGTTTTAAAAATATAATAATCCCTATTTTGGTAGTTATTCCTTAAGATACAGGTACTTAGCAATGAGAGACAGGCTTTCATTTTATCCCAAAGCAATCCCCCTTACTTCTACACAAGTTGTGAACGGTCTGAAGGGCCACCTGTACCAAGATTTATAGAAAGCAATGTAATATTTGGGAGGTTTGTTCAATGAGCTCCACACTTTTTAGTGTTGAAATGACTCATTGAGGAGTGGAAATAGGGTTCTCGCACATAGAGCAATAATGCACCAGGACCAATTATGTATCTGGACCATACCAGTGGCCATACTATCAACTTAAGCCATTGCGTTGCCAGCCTTCACCAGGAAAGGTTTCAAATTGGCAGGGTCACCACCATCTCATTGCTTACCGGTGAATCCTCTGGCCAATCAACTGTGTGCGATCTGCTTGTGCCAGCTGCACAGTCCTCCGGCACAGCAGCTCCACTAGCTCCACTAACAGACTGCAAAGTGGGAAAGTATCAGCCCACCATCTGTACATATTTAGGGGGATGTGTATGCTAGTGTGCATCCTTCCAAGTTAAAGGAGGACATTGCAGCAATGGTTCAAGAATCATTAACTTGGACCAGCATTCAAATTCTTGTTAATTTAAAAAAAAGAGGAAGATTAAAAATGCTTGATCTTTCTCTACAATATTTATAAAGGGGAACCTTGCGGGGGCAATATAATTCTTTGACATTAATGTTCCTGCTTGTGATTGTAAGCGCATCTATGTGTCTGTGCAGTGAAACATTTACAGATAAAGAAAACACATTTTGCAAGGTGCAGGGGGCATTCAATTTCATGAGCTATGCAAAATTCTATCATCAACTTTAAATATAAATGCACATTTGGATTATGTGGAGGAAGTGGAAAATTTGTCAGAAATATAAAAAAGCTATTGCATTGATCGCTCTTAAATTCAGGAGTGTAGCATCCTTTGGGCATGTTCCTGACAGACAGTTTCTGTGTGATTCATACAAGATCAGACAGATCTAAAAGTAGAAGCAATGCATTGAGATCTCATAATTTTTTCTCCACATCGTGAGTCCTCTGCTGGTTCTCATGGACATCCATAGGTGCCTGTGCAAATGTACTCGATTAGCCCATGTAAAAAGTATCTTCAGCTGTGCTGCAGTTTTTCTCCCTGACACTCAAGGAGGGAGAAATGTCCTTGTCCTATAAACTAATGGCAGGCATAGATCTTTCAAGCATTCCCTCAGTCCTCATGCTATAGATAAACAAGAGTTGTGTATACAAAGACGACTCGTCATACTGCGATTACATTGGTATACATAGGTATGTTTCATTCTTCAGTTCAACTCCAAGTCTGCACGTTTTAGGCACAAGCCTCAAACAATTACTATAACGATCGCAATGTTGGTGTGCCATGTTCTTCCCTGGAAGACAAAGAATGTAAGAACAAAATTCTGTGCCTTGTCTGCTATCGTCCTTTCCCGCATAATTCTGCCGCTAGCGCTGTACATATTCTTCTTTACCTGCCGAATGTCCAAAATCTCCGATATAAAATACAGTATAAGTCAATATAAGACTGAATGTTGATGCATTGTTCTTCGCATAAACGAAAATCATTGACTATTGCATCAGTAGTAATAATTCGTATTTAATATGCAATTATTCTTTACAACTTAACTGCGGTCCATATTAACTGTCAAGAGAATTTCACTTTCATTTACGAAAAAAGGTTCTCCAATTTCAGCTTCATCTTCTAGACAGGTGTACATGAATGGGAGCGTAGGCACACTCACCGAATGCGGTAGCTACGAGGTTTAGACTTAACTCGACATATTATAACGTTCAAATGTATGGGCATCTCGAATATCATAAAAACGACGACCAAAGGGCCTACAAATACCACATTTTTACAAAGTTTGGTTGAGACGGCCTGCCGAGTGGTTTCGGTTTGGAGACGGATTAAACAATTTTCTTCGGTCTGTTGCAGCGAAGCAATAAGAGTAGCTAGCCTGTTAACTATCAAGGTGACACACACACCGATTGTAAAGGGAGAAGAAATTACAGGGTTTCGCCAACGGCGTGAGTCAAGAGAAAACGTCCTCGTGTATATATATATATATACATTTATATATTTAGCTGGAACACGTTAGCTAACCAAGCGTCAATACTACTGAGATATCAATAGTTGGATAACCAGCAACAGTAATGAAAGCTTTCACAAAAGCTAAGCTATATACATTAAATAGTTCGACAAGAGCAGCATCACTACTCGTTGATCCAGCTGAATTTTCTACCAGATACGTCCTCTTGCGCATGATATCAAACGCAATTGATGGTAATTTGGCCATTGTGCTGCAAGAAACAATGTGGCAATGACCGACTAGACTGATGTTTCAATGGACCAGTTTAGGCAGATTGGGTGGATCAGAGGCCCGATGGCCTTAAAAGCCCTAGACACGCTTTCGGAAGCAAGCAATACTGCTCGCTAATGTTAGCTAACGAGCTATATTCTGCGGTAGCTGGCCAGTTAGAAGCTGTTAGTAACGCCAACTCACCCCCTTTCGTTTGTAATTAGCTAAATTATATATATAACCAGCCAACTATCGTGTTAATGATAGTTAACGTATCCAACTTATATAGCTTGCGAAATACTTTATGTAGAACCTCCAGGCTCCACACCTTTTTCGATACGTCCCCGCACACACAATCACGCTCAGCTCCATCACCGTGGATATACTCTGTCTGGGTCGTTATCTCCTTCACTGGTCCCATCTTTTCTCGACCACCTAAATCGAAGTTCCTTTGTAGTCCAACCTACCTGTCTCCGCCGGTCCCTTCTCTAACGTGTATCCTGTCCGAGCCGGTCCAGGGGCTTGTTTCGGCCCGCTTCCCTCCTTGTGTGAACGGCCGGCAGATTACAAAAGCTAGCAAGCTAGCTACTCAGCTAGCAACCTAGCTCCTCTCACTTGCCGGGGCCCTGTTATTGAGCTTTCTTTGTGAGGCTATTTGCACTCTTTGGGTGCCCTACGTGAGTTGGACGATATCAGATTATCGGTGTGTATCCGTCCCTTGTCTCGGGTGTTTCGTATTGTTTCCCCCCCCGATGTCTCGTGAGAGACTGAGCGGCTGTAGCTAGTTAAGTGAGGCCCCGCTCGCGCCGCGGCCTGTCGCACAATCAAAGATGGCAGACCGCCAATCCTCGGCTGCCTGACGTCATCGCGTTCAGACGACGGCGGCTGCAGGGCGTCATTTTCTGAAACACCCACAAATCTAAGTCATTGGTACATACGCTCCCAGCTCGGCGGGGCGTGTTTGAGAAGAAAGAGCGGCCTCAGTAAGTGTGACCACCGCACAGAAGCCGATCTGGTACTCCAGACTACAGTGATAACATTTCACTAAGATTGTATTATAGTCTTGAAATTTAAAAGAATACAATTGTCAAAAGACAACTCGAATATGACAATCGTTTTATGTCTGGCCATATAGTGGCAACTAGTGGTTAGAGTGCTGTCATAACTGTAAAATGTATATACTAGCGAAAAATATAATCTCATCGTGTGATTCATTCCAAGCACATTTCATTCACCACTTTGTCTTGCTTGTTGCAGTTTGGTGTGCCATCTAGAAAGTATGTGTGCATAGTCAGTGTGTTGTTATCTTTATGAGGAAGTGTCTTGTTGCTGGTCATTAAACAAGCAATGGCAGATTGCAGCTGAATTGGAGCGGTAGATGTCCAGAAAAGAATGCAAGACTGGATTGTAAATAAGGGTGGGAAAGACTTATGACATTGAAGTGCCCTTTCCTAGAGGAAGAAGATCTAATTCACAAGGTTACTTGGACGACCATCAGTGGCCTATATGTGAATTAATTTTGCTCTGCCATAGTGTGGAGGACCTTTTTTTGTTTTGCTTCATCTCTTTGGCCTCTGGTGTCTTCACAAGATGCTTAAACCTATGTGTGAGATCTAAATCATTCTTTTAGGATTCTATAGAACAATGAGTAGAATATCCCGTATGTACTCCTGAATGGGTTAACAGCAGCGCTGAATGCACTGGTGCTAGAGTGTGTCAAGATTCTGTTGTTTGTCGATCTCAATGCGAGAGCATGCAGCAGCAGATACGGTCTGAATTCATTCTCACCTCCTCCAAGGCCTCACACTCAGTCTGAGAAAAGCAATCGCACCTTCTCCAACTAGGCCTCACACTCAATCTAAGAAAAGCGGTCTTACTTGGAGCTACCATGTGCACCTTGTTGGCATCACCTTGGACCTTTTGAAAAACAGGCCCAGAGAGGCCATCAGGCCCACATAATTGGCCCGAGGGCCTACTGTATGCCTTCTCCCCACTGCCATTGATTCCTGCAGTACTGTGCTAGTTGTAGATTGGATCTAGATTCTAGATTCTCATAGCGTCTCTAAGATTTCCCAGTAAGAAGTGGCTCCCTATCCTCTTATCTCTTCTTACGGTTCCAGAGGCCGAACCTGATCCACCTTGTCAAAACTTTACATCTTTACACACATGGTTGTCTGGTGATAGAAATGCAATTGAAGCAGATACCTTCCCACTGGGTTCAGGACACCATCCTGCATGCCTACACAGACTCTGATCGTGCCTTAGCTGTGGGTATGTCTGAAATATACATGTAACATCAGACATGGCACTCGAATCCCTTAATTTTATAATTATTTGATGTAAAAATCCCCAAATCCATGTTTCTGCTGCTTCAGTTTATTAAGGTATAGTAAATACAGTGGGCAATGTTATGCAATGTTAGTAGATTGTAGATTCTGACATTTTAATAGGCTGAAGTAGCACACACTTGCACATATTTTCTGCTGATTTGTGAACACACTTTAATCATGAGACATCAGAACCATCACATGTAGAACTGCATGTTTAGGGGCAATGTAGTTCTGTCTGCCACCTTCCACACAGTATAATTCCAAATCCCATGAAACATGATTGTATGCCATCATTTAAATTATTTTTGAGATGGATGCATGAATATGTAACCACAAAACATGAAGGTAACCTTAATTTTGCACGCGTTAGAGAAAGCTGTTTTAAGAGTACTCAAATTATGATAATGATATGATAAAATATGATAAAGCTCAGCCAGCGTGCCCTGGAATCACACATTGTTTGTAGTCAGACCCATGGGATAAACTGCCCTGACATATACCAGCAGATGTCACTGTGGCCATGAAGGATTGAGTGCTTCAAAACAGTGACTCCATTCAGAAGCAATTGGTTCAAGCTCTGTGAAGCTGGCACCCCATATGTTACAGAAATCAATAGATCACCTATCAATCACTGGTACTGTTTTGTGCAGTAAGAACCATCATTTGTGCGAAAGTGTGGAAGTAGTTTATTAGCGTATTTTATGAGCAGATACCAATAAAAAATTCATGACAAATACGTTGTTACTATTATTTTTAATTGTAAAAGATTTGTATTATATATATATACTGTATATATATATATATAAATAAACATAATATCAGGAAAATGCAATTCTTCATCAATATTAAAATCCAATGGGGAATTTCCATGCATCAGTATTAATAATCTCAATAGGATTAAATTACAAACATGTTTATAGAGTTGCACCATAACACATTAGCCATGAAAAGAATGACAATTTCAAATTCACCAACAACAATTGCTATTATATCGATCTGTTTATTTATATTCAATCTCAATTTATTGAGGCCATAGTTGGCTAGTTGTAAACTTGAATTTACATGCATTATAATAATATAATAATATATGCCATTTAGCAGACGCTTTTATCCAAAGCGACTTACAGTAGTGAATGCATACATTTTTCAGTATATGTGGCCCCAGTGGGGCCCCAGTGATCGCCTACAAGCAATCAATAAATCAAAAACCTAGCAAACATGGCTCAATTAGATGGTAAAAAATCTGATGATATTGGTGGATGACGGTGGTTATGCGGGACCAATGTTGGATCATGGTTGTTTGCATTGTAATCAACCGATGCAAAATATTTAAATTAGTCATTGGTGCCATTTGCAGAAAGAGTTGCGGAGACACTGGAAATTTGCAGGATGCAGCAACCAAAGCCAAATTGTCCTGAATGTTGCCAGCAAAAGTAGAGGCTTATTTTACATTTGCAGGCTACAAGTTATGGTAGCTGGGTAGATACCCATTGCTCATAGACCACTGAAATGTATTCCCTGGTGATTATGAAGATTTGTTCATATTTAGCTCTTGTGTATATACTATTATATATTACAGTATTAATTTACTATATGCAATATACATATATTTCTTGGTTTCTAAAGTCAAAATTATAATCTTAATATACCCAATTGATAGCAGTTAGTTGCATTTACTAAGGACTCAAATCAACAAAGTTGAATTGCAATGAACATTTTGTTCTACTGACGAGTATGTGTGGTGGGGGGGTGCTACAACACTGGCCAGAGAACAAAGACATTTTTTATCACTACGCATACACCAGCAACAAACCTGACACACGGAAGCATACCTTTGAAGCCACGTGTGGCCCAGCGTGCCTGCATCTCTGATATGGGCATGATGGCACCCAGTGGCTGGACCAGACCGATGATGGCCAGTGTGGGGCGCTCAAGGCCAGGAGGGTACATATACTTGTAAAGGGAGGTCTTGTTTTCTGTGACATAGAGCACAGACGAGGAAAGGAAGAGGAAAGAAAAAGGTTACGACTATTTAATTAGGAGCACAAAACGCAACTTATATATTCCATCGCTGAGAGTGTCAGTTCATCGCTGAAAGGCAGCACTTAGACTGAGGTGAAAGCCGCCATGATAAACATGTGATTATGATGAACAGTTTGTCAGCGTTGTCAGAGTATGTACCTGCTTGGTCACTCTGCTCAGCTCCACAGCAAGGTCCCCTCCAGAGTTTCCGATCCCAATCACCACCACTCTCTTCCCTCGCCACTCCTCTGGGGTTTTGTAGTCCCAGCTGTGGAAATATTTCCCCTTAATTCAAATATAAATATATTATATATATAATAATATATACATATAAAGTAAAAACCACAGATAAATCAAAATGTACGCATACTTTTTAAAATCAATATTAAAACCCAGAAAAAAAGTCATCTTTTCATAGAAATACAGTACTCCCAATGTGCAGTCAAGGTGTGACACCATTAAGTCTATACTTCCTCCATGTTTGGCTGTGACCTCTGACACAATGCATGCCGTTTGTTTCATAACAGTTTGTCCAATTATAATTTGATAAAACATTAACTTGCTTTTTTTATACTTCCAATAGAGTTTTAAAAAATAAGTACAAAGTTTACTCTAAATGAGTAGAGTATTCCAGTCCTCACTTGCCCCAAATATTATATGATGAGACATGTACAAAGAGCAAAAACACTTTATTCAAGCTCTTTACGATTATAATGTCATAAGCATGGTTTAAATACAGCAGACAAAAATAGGCATGCTAGGTTTACCAGGAAAGTCTTTCAAGGGCATGTTGGGGTGAGCATGGTGTCCTATAGAGATAATCACAGCATAAAAGATGTGCTTCTCCCTACACCCCTCTTTGTTCTCAGTCACCACGTCCCACTGCCCTGAGTAAGAGATGTCAGACCTCTGATTGACACTGCAGACACGGGTTTGAAACACACAGAGTAAGTAACTTCGAGCGTTGCCAATGTTTACTTCGTTGGTATTTATATTCCTGGTTCCGTAGTCTAGCGATTAGCAAGCTCCCCCATCTGGCGTGGACCGTCATTAAACTAACAGACATTTGGTCGCAACGCTGTATTTGGCAGCCTGTGCGAACACGCAATATTCGATTTCGTTTGAAGTATACGGAGACCTCATGCCACACATAGGGGCGCCAGACCACGAGGGGTGCCAAAGAGCGCCGCAGAATTTTTAAATAAAAGTTCTAACAACTAGACGACAAGAAGAATGGACGGACGAAAAACAAAGTGTTCAGGCGCCCAAAACGGCAAAAAATAAATACAATTAAACAGGATGGGGAGGGGAAAATGAGAAGTTCCCTTTCAAGTTGGATAGCGAACCAATGCCCCCCACCACTACCACAGCAGCAGAAGGGTCAGAGCAGCGTTGTAGCTATCAAACGTTAGCTATCGACTAAAGCTGATACTAAAATAAATAGGTTGTTGTGGATAGGCTAACTCAAATAATGTTAACTAACGTTAAGCTACATTTAGTGTTGCTATTAGCTAGTTTATTCATTTTATATCCCCAGCGAAGAAGGGCCGAGCAGAGAGGAGTCGTTACCAATGGTAGGATTTGACCAGTGACGGTGATTGGCAGAGCAAACAGGCTAACGTTCGCACGGGAGAGATGAGGCAAGCTAACTAGCTAGCTGACGCTGATACATAAATAAGCATAATAAGTATCGTGGTTAGTTCAAGTAACATATGCATCACATAGGTTGCGTTAAGTGTCTTTAGAGAGTAGCTAATTCGCTTCATCTATCAATATCCCAGCGAGGGACAGAGCAGAGAAGACTTATATTGATTGTTATTGTGTGATGCAATACTAAAGACAAATTATTACACTAAGTAAAATGGTTATTGTAAATGAATAGGCCTACGAGAAAGCAGTAGCCTAAATTACACTAATGATGTCAGTTTTGATGAAAAGATTAGGCCAGAATGTTTGTGAATTTATATTTGGGCTATTGTTATTTTGTGTTGCAATAAAAAATGATTTTGATTATATTTTGGTTTTTGAGTTGTGCCGTTATGCTGGTCTGCGCGGTTGTTTTCACGGTTCACCTCGAAATAGTTCGTGTTTTTTGACAGGTCATTCTATAGCCTTTATTTAATAAATCGAGGAAAGCATGTCTCTGAGCACTCTGTTTACGAAAAAACCCGTAATCACGTTACCAGCATATTATCCTATTTCAACTAAAAGAATGCGACATTATCTCAATCTTAAATAATTTGGTCCACACAATTACCTTGGCCCACCCACGAATTAAATCCTACCGTTTGTGCTACTTCTGTTCTTGAGATATTAACAAGTATTTTATATGGTAGATACGTCACTCAGCACCCCCATATTGTCCAAATCACACAAAAACAATCTCTTTACTTTGTGTCGTCAGAGCAATTGTTTGTGCTGCTGTCCTTTCTTGATATAGCCTACAAAGTATTTTATATGAGGGCGGCACGGTGGTGCAGTGGATAGCACTGTCGCCTCACAGCAAGAAGGTCTTGGGTTCTAATCCAGGCCGGGGGACTTTCTGTGTGGAGTTTGCATGTTCTCCCCGTGTCCGTGTGGGTTTCCTCCGGGTACTCCGGTTTCCTCCCACAGTCCAAAGACATGCACGTTATAGCTAATTGGAGAGTCTAAATTGCCCGTAGGTATGAGTGTGTGAGTGAATGGTGTGTGTGCCCTGCGATGGATTGGCGACCTGTCCAGGGTGTATTCCTGCCTCTCGCCCGGAACGCATGCTGGGATAGGCTCCAGCTCCCCCCCCGCGACCCTGACCAGGAATAAGCGGCTTAGATAATGGATGGATGGATGGAGTATTTTATATGGTAGTGACGGTTGTGGAAAACTAAGCGTGGAAGTATCTGCTATTTTATGAGCAGATACTGTTACGGCCACAACTTTGTTTATTTTTTGTTTCCTCGTGTTTCCTCTTTCCCCTGTGTTCCTGTTCTCCCTGTCCGTTTTGTGTTTGTGCGTGTGTTGTGGGCGCGGCTTTCCTCGGCATTCTCCGGCTCCCTCCTGATTACCATGGATCTGCGACACCTGCTCTGCCTGCACACCTGTCATTATTATCATCAGCCCTGCAGTGTAGCTAAACGCCGGTTTCTCACCCACTCACCGTCAGATCGTTGTCTCTGCTTCAGTAGTAGCTGCACGCATCAAGACCCTTACAAACCGTGATTTTGTCCGCTGTATTATCTCTGCCTGTTTTCTTATGTTTATGCGCCCTGTCTGTGTCCAGGTTCACTCCTGCCTGCCCACCTGTCCTGCCTCCCTCTCTCGTCTGTCCTCACCATTGCTTCCCTACCCCAGTCTTTGTTTATAAATAAATGTTTTACTTTACCGAATTCTCAGTGTCGGTCTGCGTTTGGGTTTGTGTCATCCTAACCGATACCAATTTAAAAAAATCATGACAAATACGTTGTTGCTAATATTTTTAATTATAAAAGATTATATATATTGTATATAATACAAAACATAAAATCAGAAAAATTCAATTCTTCATCAATACTAAAAGCCAATGGGGTATTTCCATGCATCAGTATTAATCATCTCAATAGGATTAAATTACAAACATGTTTATAGAGTTCCACCATGACAATTTAAAATTCACCAACAACAATTGCTATTATATCGATCTGTTTATTTATATTCAATCTCAATTTATTGAGACCATAGTTGGCTAGTTGTAAACTTTCATTTACAGTGAAGGAAATAATTATTTGATCCCTTGCCGATTTTGTAAGTTTGCCCACTGACAAAGAAATGAACGGCCTATAATTTTAATGGTAGGTTTATTTTAACAGTGAGAGACAGAATATCCAAAAGAAATCCAGAAAATCACATTATATAAAAGATATAAATTGATTTGCATTTGATTGTGTGAAATAAGTATTTGATCCCCTACCAACCAGCAAGAATTATGGCTCCCACAGACCGGTTAGATTAGTCCTCTCGCTTTAAGAAAGTACTCCTAATTTCAACTTGTTACCTGTATAAAAGGCACCTGTCTCAACTCGTTACCTGTATAAAAGACACCTGTGCACAGAATCAATCAATCAGATTCCAACCTCTCCACCATGGGCAAGACCAAAGAGCTGTCTAAGGACGTCAGGGACAAGATTGTAGACCTGCACAAGGCTGAAATGGGCTACAAGACCATCGGCAAGCAGCTTGGTGGGAAGGAGACAACTGTTGGTGCGATTATTTTAAAATGGAAGAAACACAAAATGACCATCATGCATTGCCTACAAGCAATCAATAAATCAAAAACCTAGCAAACATAGCTCAATTAGATGGTAAAAAATCTGATATTTGAAAAGGTGGATGATGGTGATTATGCGTGACCAATGTTGGATCATGGTTGTTTGCACTGTAATCAACCGATGCTTGCTAATTTATCAGCAGTGACCCATGGTCTACTAATGCTACCATACAACTGACTAACAATCTCTTATTAGCTACATTTCAGTTGCCCGGAAATCACTCTTTAGTCAGCAGGCAATGTTGGGATTATATTCAGTTCCACAGATTTATTCAGATTATAGGCAGTTCTGCAACCTGCTCACAACATGCACCTTAAATCATGGCACTGCAAAGTACGACCTCCAGCTGTCCAGGAGGGCGGCAGGGTCTTGCAGGAAGGCAGGGGGGTTCTTTTGGATGTAGAGGACCATGAGCAGCAGAGCGGCGCCAGCCACAGTGAGCCACAGAGGCAGGGTGGACGGGCGTACAGGCTCTGGTACAGGGCGTGTCTTCATAGGTTTGGCAACCCGCTCCCACTGCGTGAGGATGGCCTGGCGAGCCCCTGCCCACTGTCCTGGCCCACACAGCCGATACTGGTATGGGGTGCAGGGACCCAGCATCACACTCAGACCAAGGCGAGGGTCACGCAGCAGCAGGCCGAGGAAGTTGGGCCGCACTCCCACCTGTTGCGCCAGCTCATCCATGTAAGTGATGTAATCAACCTGGATGGTGTGTCTCTGAGAAGTCACATACCTAAACACAGAGCACATCAAAACCATGCTGATCAACAACACTAAACTCAATAAGTTTAATGTACTGTACATTTTAAAAGTAAAACAGTAGTGCAGTTTCCATTGAGTTTCACACTTATTTCTCAAACGGAGAGGGTCATGTGCCCCTTGCATGACTGATTCTCAAGCCACTTCTCATTTTATTTATGTTAAAATTAGGTTCTACAAAAAAAGTACACATGAAGACACCTCAACACATCAATTACAGCTACAGAATTACGAGAGAGAAAAATAACAATTCCAAGCTTGAGAGTGTGTTCATCAATTCATCATGCAGTCCCAAAAGCAAACTGAAATCAAGATGGCCAAAGATTGAACAGTGTACATTCCCAGTAAGTACAGAACTATACCTCTCTGCCATTTTGTCCGCCTTTCCTTTTATGTCCTGCAACATGGCATCCATGGGAGGCAGCTTGTTCAACCCTGGCAACATAACATCATAAGTATCAACCACAACCAAAGAGACCAACTGAATTACATTAAAGTTACAATCTTTCAAACAATTCCATTTCAATAGACACATTTCCTCAAGAACTGTGTGCAATACAATCAAATGCAGTGGTGAACTGAAGGCCATCCTCTTTTAGTGGTTCCAAACTTTGGGCCCACTGTGTATGCTGGTTTTTGTTTCAACCCTAACTGCAACTATAACTGCAACATAACTAGCTGTTAATTGTTTGTTCTATTAAAGCACGATTTACCCTCTTAAGGCCATATTATATCAGAAATAGCTATGCACGCCATGAACAATAGATGTCCCATATTCACATACCAGGACTTTCAAACAGTCAGATCAACGAATGCTTACATTTTCTGTAATGTGCTATAAAACTATGGCCTGGAGACAATTTTGAGCATGTGACCATCTGGGCTGTCACGCTGAATTTCAGCAGTTACCCACCAGGGGCCTCTGTAGGCATTCTGGGTTCAGCACTCAGCACGTACATGTGACTAATTATACAATTCATTCTTAGACGTTCATCAGTGCAAAACAATACAATTATTTTGTTAAGAGTAAGTGTAGAGGAAGTGAAACATAGACACGCAAATTGACATAATTGTTGAGAACTTTGTTTGTTGTGCCAACTGCAGAATCTGCTGCCAACTGCTCTGCTGTAAAAATGCCAACTGTTCGAAAATTATGAGCTGTTATTGTCAACAATTCATATTAGGCAAATAGGGTAACAAAGCCTGTCACACCATGAGATGGAATACATTAAATGATCATATAAGGTGTAAATACATATTTTGTCTTTAGTACACTATTTCATTTCACCTATTTATGTGGCATCACAGCCTCAATAAGGGTTTGCGACTTGCACTCAAAACTGCATCGACATTACCCTGTGGAGCAGGTTAAGTCCAACAAGAAGGAGCCAGTGGAAATGGTCTCCTGTCCTGTCCTCGAGTCTACGCTGAGCTGTGCCAGTACCTCATCTTCCTACATTTATGAAAACTGTATGCATTTATTTAATCCATGTCACAGAATGGGGTGATCATTGACTCATTCTACATTACCGTACTTCACAAATGTAAACAACAGTAACATGTCCCCAGTCAAGAGCAGATGTGCAAAGTCTTTGCTATGCACTAAGCATGTTGATGTAAAGAAAATGGAAAGCAACGTGGTGTAGTGCATTGGTTTGCAACAAAAACCTGCATACACTCAGCCCTTGATGGAATAAGTTTAACACCCCTGTACTAGGGGATACAACAGAAAGGCATGAATATGCATAATCACACATGCGGACAGTACACACAATGAACAATAGAACAGCAAGTCTGGCTGTAGGATGGAGACTGAGTTCTTAACATGGGTGCCTCAACTCAAAGACTGATGTGCGGTGTTTGTGAACATTGTGTTGAGACCAGATTAAGATCCAGGAGGAAAAACAAAGATAATTTAGGGTTAAGGTTACAGCTTTTAATTTGGTCTGAACACTACGACGTTTACGTAAGCTGTGTGTGCAGTAGACTGTGTATTCAGACCTACAGCAAGTGCTCCAGAGGTATCAGCTCCGCCCTACAGCAAGACTGTTCTCCAGATCACTTGTGACAGGGGATTTATACTGCAATATTTTAATAATATTCTGAGATGTATGTGTGGAAGACGTCGGTCTAGACAGGGGAATTGGGGTGATTAACGACCACGCCTACTGGCAGGGCAGCTGGGCACACAGCTCTTAGTAGGTGGCTGGAACATGGGAGTTGAAAGCGGAGATGGAAAGACGAAAACATGAAAAGGCATGTGTCCGTGCATTGTTTAGTGTTTGCCGATAGCCGGTTTCGATTTAGTTTATTATTTTGATTCGTCTTTGGCCAGAACCCGTGAGGGGGATGTTTGAAATTCTGTTTGTTTAGTTTTCTTTCCCTCCTCTCTCCTTGTGAGGAGAACAATAAAAACACTGTTTTTTTTGCCAACCGATAACTCCACTCCCTGCATCCTGCTGTTCCGTTCCAATCCTGGTTTTGTCGCACGGTGTACGACAGTATGGACGCCAGCAAACTGGAAAATTTTGACTAAGACTTAAATTTGTCATTGGTACCATTTGCAGAAAGAGTTGCGGAGACACTGGAAATTTGCAGGATGCAGCAACCAAAGCCAAATTGTCCTGAATGTTGCCAGAAAAAGTAGAGGCTTATTTTACATTTGCAGGCTCCAAGTTATGGTAGCTGTTCTACTGACGAGTGTGTGTGGTGGGGGGGTGCTACAACACTGGCCAGAGAACAAAGACATTTTTTATCACTACACATACACCAGCAACAAACCTGACACAGGGAAGCATACCTTTGAAGACACGTGTGGCCCAGCGTGCCTGCATCTCTGATATGGGCATGATGGCACCCAGTGGCTGGACCAGACCGATGATGGCCAGTGTGGGGCGCTCAAGGCCACAAGGGTACATATACTTGTAAAGGGAGGCCTTGTTTTGTGTGACATTGAGCACAGACGAGGAAAGGAAGGGGAAAGAGAAGCTGTAACCGGTGGCAAAGACCACCAGGTCGATGTCCTCTTCCACCGTGCCATCCTCAAATACCACGCTGGAGCCCTGGAATTTGCATATGTTGGGCTTCACCAACACTGTACCGGAGAGGATACGGTTGGGCAACTCATCATTCACTGTGGGATGCTGACTGAACAGCCTATGGGAGCAGGGAGAGGGACAGTGCCATTTCACTTCAGCGTTAGTTTTACTGGCTGTACAGGCTGCTGATAATTCACAACTATTTCCCGCCAGACATGGTACATCACCTTTAACTTGTTGTGGAGTACACAAAGCAGTGTAAAAAACTAAAACATACACTTAAAGACAAATTCGTTCAAATGATTGTGTACGGAAAGCCATTCTCTGGTGGCCAGTTAAACTGGGAAAAATTGGGAAATGTACCTGTGTTTGGGTTGCAGAGAATACAGGTTGTGGTTGAAGCGCTGGTTTAATCTGTTCTCTCCTATTCTACAGTAATAGCTAAATGGCAGGAGGCACTGTGCTAGCTTTAGCATCCTGTTAAAATGCAGATCTATGGGGAATCCATTGTCTCCCACACGGTTCAGGATCCACGCCCCCCGCCGTGTGCTGAGGAACAGCTGGGGGGAGGAGAGAGAGAAGTCTGAGGCCTTGTTTCATCGGCGATATAGAGCTCTGGGTGTTCTTTTGCACCTTGGCCTCTGTAGCTCCACACAGCCTTGCTTTGAGCACCTCAGTATCACTGAGGGATTGCATCTGTCAGCAACCTCATTTCTGATATTGTGTTAATATTGGCACTGCAAAGACCATTACAACCTTCACATTCCACAATAAGACTGTCAAGTATCTGTTTATCTGTTCTTATCAGTATTATTAGCACTTTTTGTCAGTACCATTTTCCCCTAACCATGTAAAAACATGCATCTCCTGTGTTTAAAGTTATGACTATTTAATTAGGAGCACAAAACGCAACTTACATGTTCTATCGCTGAGAGTGTCAGTTCATCGCTGAAAAGCAGTACTTAGACTGAGGTGAAAGCCGCCATGATAAACATGTGATTATGATCAACAGTTCGTCAGCGTTGTCAGAGTGTGTACCTGCTTGGTCACTCTGCTCAGTTCCACAGCAAGGTCCCCTCCAGAGTTTCCGATCCCAATCACCACCGCTCTCTTCCCTCGCCACTCCTCTGGGGTTTTGTAGTCCCGGCTGTGGAAATATTTCCCCTTAAAAGTGTCTATACCTGGAAGAAGGGAGTATATTCATTTTTTGCAAGGATTATGTCTGTTGTTTGCAGTGGTTTGCAATGGCATTAAAATATAAATATATTTTAATTAATAGTAAAAACCACATCTAAATCAAAATGTACGCATACTTTTTAAAATCAATAGTAAAACCCAGAAAAAATGTATCTTTTCATAGAAACACAGTACTCCCAAGGTGCAGTCAAGGTGTGACACTTAACTGCTACTGCAACTCTATACTTCTTCCATGTTTGGCCGTGACCTCTGACACAATGCATGCCCGTTTTTTCATAACAGTTTGTCCAATTATAATTTGATAAAAGATTAACTTGCTTTTTTTATACTTTCAATAGAGTTAAGATAAGAGTGTTTGGTTTAGCTTTAAAAAAATAAATTAAGTACAAAGTTTACTCTAAATGAGTTGAGTATTCCAGTCCTCACTTACCCCAAATATTATATAACGCAACATGTACAAAGAGCAAAAACACTTTATTCAAGCTCTTTACGACTATAATGTCATAAGCATAGTTTAAATACAGCAGACAAAAATGGGCATGCTAGGTTTACCAGGAAAGTCTTTCACGGGCATGTTGGGGTGAACATGGTGTCCTATACAGATCATCACAGCATCAAAGATGTGCTTCTCCCTAGACCCCTCTTTGTTCTCAGTCACCACGTCCCACTGCCCTGAGTGAGAGAAGTCAGACCTCTGATTGACACTGCATACACGGGTCTGAAACACACACAGTAAGTAACAAGTTAGATCAGGTCACTGCGAGGTACCTGTGGGATAGCTAAAGAATCGAAAAGGCTCTAGACAACACATGTTAAATGGAAATTAAATCATCTGTGAAATTATGGGATTCTTCCTTTCTGGTTAACTGGACTGGACCGATGATAGGGCGTGAACGCTTCCTGAATGCCATGCTCTGTACCTGCAGAAGAACATTTTTCAAGAACTCAAGTGAATGTTGCCTTATGGCCACTTACTTATTCAAGCTATGCAGCAGACATGATAGATATGCAGCTGGGGCAGGCAGACTGCAAGCGACCGAGCAGCCAGAGGAGATGCTTGTGCATTATGAGGTGGGTGAAACACTCTCTCCCTGGGTGGTGCAATTGGACTCCTTGCCACAGTCGGCACTGCCATGGTCACGATTTGATTAACTGTGGGGAATATCACTGCACCAAGGCCTAGTGCTTTAGCTGGACACACCACAGGGGGTCCGGGTTGGGATTTTAATATGATCAATCCTGGTGCTAAGTGTGGTAGCCCTGTCAGTACGGGGATCTCACCTGAAAGCGGATATAGCGCGTGAGCTCGAAGTGCTCTGCGTACATGCGGAAATAGTCCATGATCAATGAGTTGTGCATGTAGTTTGGGAAGTGAGCTGGGATGGGAAAGTCGCTGAAACACATCATCTCCTTTGAGGTGTTGATGATGACAGAGTGGTAGATGCTAGCCCGGTCTGGCTCCGGATTCTCCTATAGATAAGAAAACACAGTGAGAGAAAGGGAAGGGAGCACCTACCTAGTTTCACAGGACCGAGTATCAGTACCATCCACAACCACATGTCCCCTGCTCCTCTATTAAAGTAAGCCTTTATAAAGCAATAACATTTTATTTTATTGAACTTATGTACAGGTCATCCCTTTATAGGGAACGTGAAATAATTCATCCTCAGTTCCTTTCTGTACATCCATATGTGATTCGGAAACTTTACCTTAAACTTGAAATGGATTCAACTGCAACACAGAAGTACATATTCATTCCTTCATAGCCAAGAAAGTGAATGAAGTGAATTGGCTCAATGAGTGTTTATTTGAATTGTCATTGCTGTCCGATTGAGGTTGCATGACACAGGTTTCCTTAGCTTGCTGATCTCACCTTGTACCTCCACAGTCCCCCGATGTCATCGCTGCTCTCAAAGCACACTGGCTGCAGTCCCTCATCCAGGCAGCACTTGATACAAGCCAGTCCTGAGCTTCCTGCCCCAATCACTGCGACACGGCGGGTCATGGTGTCTGTGGGGTGGGGGTGGAATTTTAATGTTTTTTGTAAGCCGTTTGTTTCAGGTTACAGGTATGAGAGTTAAAATAAGTCAAAAAAACTTTTCTTACCAAAAAAAAAAAAAAAAGGT
Source organism: Aldrovandia affinis (assembly GCA_029706075.1). Taxonomy (NCBI): domain Eukaryota; kingdom Metazoa; phylum Chordata; class Actinopteri; order Notacanthiformes; family Halosauridae; genus Aldrovandia; species Aldrovandia affinis. Next base: position 776,015 of record JAINUG010000194.1, on the reverse strand, counting down.
TATGTAATACAATCTAAAAATTACATGGAAGCATCCTTCCTTTGGTAGGATACATTTATTTTAAGCCATTTACTTTCTGTACAACTTTCATACAAAAGTGCACTATTTCCAGATAGTGAATACAGCTAAAGCATTAGCCTTTGTTGTCACGATATCTCCTATGGTCTGGCGTTGAATCCTGATTGGGCTAGTACCAACTGTGGCTGGCAGCCATGGGGCCAGACCGTCGAAGAGGGAGGGGAGGCTTCAGTTGGCAGGGTAAACCCGCTGCATCACACATCAACACCTCTGCTTGATCAGAAACATGTAGTCTGCCTGTGCCAGCTGAGTAAGTAGTACAGGCCTCTGGCAAAACAGCTGTAGAGCTCAGGTAGTGCATTTCAGAATTAAATGATTTGAGGGCTTGCTGCAGTCATTTTGAAGGACACGCATGCCTTCCAGACCTGATGGGAGCACATTCCAGCAATGGGATCAGCCAACTGATACATGGTTTTCCAAATAGGGAGAAAAAATGGGATAAAAAGTGTATTGAAAAAATGTATACTACATACAGTCAACTCCAATATTATTCAAACCCTCCATAAATATGAGCAAGGCAGGATAAAATAAACAACAGGTAATGAGCTATAATGTAGGCTCATAAAAATGTGAAAACAATTTTTAAGCTCTGGAAAACATTGCGGGGCGTGGCCACAAAACCATACGAGATATGTACGATTCCTTCGCAAATTCAGTCGTACAGTATAGGCAACAACTAGGCCCCCACTGAATTCATCTCCTAGTCTATATTTTAATAAATTAAAAAGGTAACCTATTTGAAAGGAAATGTGTCATTTACCACATTACAGGAAATGAGAGGCAGGCAGTGTGGTATAATGGTTAGGGAGCTCTATAGGTTCCAGGTTCAATCCCCAAATTACCCTTGAAAAGGTAACCTGAATTGCTTCAGCAAATATCCAGCTGTATAAATGGATTGTATGTAAAGACATGTGTAAACTGTGTAAGTCGCTCTGGATAAGAGCGTCTGCTAAATGCCTGTAATGTAATGTAATGTAATAATGAGAGCATCGGCTGTCCTGACGTCAGTGGGAGTTCCGATTGAGCGAAGTGACGATATAGAAGTCCATGCCACACAATTTGTGACAAAATAAAATAAATAAAATACTGGCAAGAATAATAGGCTTCCCTTCGGACTTGGAAGGCTAAAAATGGTTTGTAGTAAAAAATGTACATTACAGTATTTACGTATTTGTTTTATTAATTTACTATTTGAACAGGCAGTATTAGGCTATATCTATTAACACCCTTGGTACTACTCAGATCGACAAAATATTAAATGTTTAAATCATATATAAAATGATTTAAAGACAGGCGCAAAAACATGTGACTGTATACGTGCAGATTAGCCAGTAACGGTTATTGAGCGTCAAAGAAAACAGTATAAATAGCGCAGCTGGGTGGTTGGTGGTATTGCAACAAGTCCATAGAGCTCGGCAATAACTACTTCCTACTAGCAACACGGAGCCAAATACTGGTCAACAGCACGGACAGATGAGGCAACAATCCAAATTGCACAAAATCGTATTTCACGCACAGTTTGGAGTGCCCAAAATACGTGGAGACATCTGCAGGTTGGACATTACGTCAGAACGTCCTTAAAACTACTTTCTTTCATATGCTCGCTTCGCGGAGTGAATTGAACTTAATCGAAATTGTGAAAACGGAGGCAATAGTTTTAAACTTGCATAACACTGGCAACTGACTATGCAAGTCGACTGCTGCAGAAGCCATTCAATACGGACGTGATATTTCCAAAGACAAACTGTAGGTTGCTTTATAAAAAATGTTATGGGTTCTGTTATTTTTTAACTTTAGCGATGACTACAGTGATCACAACACAAGCATTTTCACGTACTAGCACAAATATTTTCTCGGAGTCCGACCAACAGCAATGTAAAATGATCCAGTGATTGATTGTAATGTCTTAAAAAACGAAAACACCATACTTAAAACTACCACTTCTGCCAGTCGGAAACTATATAAATTATTTGAAATTTCAGTTTCTTATGCACACGTTTATTTGAGCACCCTATATAGCCTACTTAATGCATTTCCCGCATTGCATTATGTATCTTACCTGTACGTCTCAGGAAAAGTACGTGCAAACAACAGGCTATAGTTTGCAGACCTCGTTCCCTGAAGAAAAGATCAGTAACTGTACCCACTGGGCGGAGTGAAACACGGACTTTGTCTGGACCCGCGTCATTGCGTTGTCAACGCCCAAGATTAGATAGAAAAACAGGGGCTCCAACACAGATATACATTCCATTTAGCAGACGCTCATATCCAGAGCGACTTACAGCAGTGGATGCATACATTTTTCAGTATGTGCGCAGCGGAGGAGCTCCGGTACGTACGTTAACACGTGAGCGTCCGCTACAGAATGTGATGTCAATAATAGTAGTATGATTAGTTCCCTTGGCTGGGGACTCGGGTCTTTAGCTCCGCGAGCTAATCGTCTCTCTTGTCGCGTTGGGATCCTCGGTAAGAAACTCGCTGCAACTCATGTGGTCCCAGTGGGAATTGAACCCACAACCTAAGCGTTGCCAACGCTATGCTCCACCTCCAGAGTCACACAGAAGCACCAATTGTTCTAGATTTGATTTAAAAACCCCAGTCAACCACACATTCATCTTAAACAATAAAACCTATAAATGGAATTTTGTTTTCTTCTCGTTTTAAAAACACATCCGTACAGCAGTACAATCTAAAAAACACATGCATTACAAAATGAATCAATTGAAGTCTAATTTATAACATTTAATAAAATGTCACATTAAATCAGTTATTTAGAACAGTGCATGTTTTCATTCTACGTTTTCGACAGCACTGATCCTCCTAATAAGGAGTTGGGCCACTCTTTGCCTTCAGAACGGCTATATTCATAGTTGGAATGCTGTTATACAAGTTCTGAACATTTCTAGTGGGATATTGGACCGTTCTTCAAAGGAAAGCCTCCAGTTCTTTGAGAGATGAAGGTAGAAGAAATCTACTCTACACTCTACATTCCAGAACTTTCCATAAAGGTTCAATGCTGTATAGATCTGGTCATTTGGAAGGCCATGGAAGGTGTTTGACTTCATCTGTATTCATGAAACCACTCTTCAATCAATGTAGCAGTGTGTATGGGGGCATTTTCATACTGGAATATGGGAACATCTTGAGGAAACAATGTTTCCACCATAAGGTGTACCTGGTCACTTTGTATTCCTTGGCCCTAATTCTACCATGCAGAGTAATAATCGGACCGTATACCAATACTAATTAGTAATGAATATTGACATTAATATGAAACGCGAGTAGACTCCTTTTTGTGATTTTGTTGCTTCAAAATACCTTTGTCATTTGGTTTCCTTTTTGGTTTGGTTTCCACTATTTTGTCTACCCCTTGTATTTGCTTATGCTTATGGAATCATTTGCAGGTATGCCCCATCCCAACAAATGTTACTAAGCTGGCCCCAAAAAACTATTTTGTATGGGGCAGGGAATAAAACAGAATGTTCCAAAATAATTATCATTTTCTTTTGTTCATGCCAAATCTAGTGGTAAAATGTTACATAGTATTAAAGTCAGACTTTTAGCTTGTTTGGTAATTAACTTTGCAAGTTAGTGTTCACACAGGCAAGATGGCGGGTTCGCGACCAAAACCAAGTGCCGCATTGGGCTTCGATCGTCGCAGTGTGTGCAGGCTGGCTAGGCAAACTTGTCTAACTTTTCGCACAGCCCCTCCCAATACACAATCGCCTGCAATTGGTCAACAATGTTACGTGATTGGTTGCGTTTTTTACGCATGTCATTTGGGCCGCTGTCACGCCAGAAGATGCCAAGATGTGTCCGGGTGATGTCATCGGGTGATGTCACCAGAATTTTGGACTGTAGTTGCTATGCCAACATGACGAGCTCGCATTCCTGAGTGAGAAAACCTGGAAGAATGTGTCCGGGTGATGTCATTTAGCTACAGTTAAGCTGTACAGGTAAGTTAGCTGCCTTGCTACGAACATAATATATGAATTATAATCTCATCTCTCATTTCATCTCATCTCATTGTCTAAGCCGCTTATTCCTGGTCAGGGTCGCGGGGGGGCTGGAGCCTATCCCAGCATGCATAGGGGCGAGAGGCAGGAATAAACCCTGGACAGGTCGCCAATCCATCGCAGGGCACACACACCATTCACTCACACACTCAGTGTTGTTGGTTTGGTCTAATACATTTCAGCTGAAAAACGAGTATAGGCAAGGTTATTGGGGTAACGGTATTATAGTTTCTTGTAAATCATTGATTATCTAGTGGCATAATAGTATGTTATTCATCAGGTCTCTCAAAATAAAATTGATCACTATAAGGTACAGTATTAACAACCCGTGCTATTGTTTTATTTAATTAGCACATTGACCTTGTTGACTGGCGGAAGTGAGTAAGCACGTCTTCCGGTTTGGTCACGTGATGCTCGACATATACCCTATTGGATAGCGAACCAATGCCCCCCATCACCACTTCCACAGCGGCAGAAGGGTCAGAGCAGCGTTGTAGCTATCGAACGTTAGCTATCGACTAAAGCGGATACTAAAATAAATAGTTTGTTGTTGATAGGCTAACTCAAGTAATGTTAACTAACGTTAAGCTACATTTAGTGTTGCTATTAGCTAGCTTATTCATTTCATATCGCCAGCGAAGAAGGGACGAGTCGTCGTTACCAACGGTATTGGCAAGTGCCGGTGATGGGCAGAGCAAACAGGCTAACGTTAGCACAGGAGAGATGAGGTAAGCCAACTAGCTAGCTGACGCTAATACAAAAATAAGCATAATACGTATATTGATTAGTTCAAGTAACATTTGCATCACATAGGTTGCATTAAGTGGACCAGCAAACGAGGGACAGAGAGCTGCTGACGATATTGAGACTAACGTTAGTGGAGAGGCTGGCAGGTAAACTAAAGCGGATAACGTTATCGATACTTAATAGGCTACGTAAAATATCAGCGAGTTGCTAACTTAATTCACGTTATCGACCGAGCAGAGGCAAACGAACAAGCTAACGCTACCCACCTGTGACAGCGCGGTGATTAGCCGAGACCTGCCCCATCACTCAGAGACATCGATCTGGCCTCCGCCCGGTAAAGTCATGACTCATTTAGTCAAATGATGACATAGAACGGACCTGTTAAATGCCCGAATGGCCCATTTCCCAGGGCATTGAAATGGGCTACTACCGAACGGTGAAAGAGTTGAACGAGACTGGTTAATGTTATCTAATTATACAAAGTTTACTGCTTTGCGTGCAAACTTTTTGGGAAAATGCATAGGTCATCTTCAAAACGTTGCCTACATTTAAAAATAAATCTTTCAAATTGATAAGCGCCGTGTAATTGTTTTCCGGTGTGTGTGGTAGTGGTGTGTCGTTCGTGAACGATTCGTTCCTTTTGAACGAAAGGAACTGACTCACCTCCGTGTCGGATTCGTTCCTTTGGTTAATCTAAAGTTGCCATTCGTTGAAACTGCAGCGGCGACTCCTATTTAACAAGTTCCATCATTGGGCTCTAGTCCGTAGTAGCAATTAGCCAATGACAGCACTGAAGCGCTTGAGCGGGGCGGGCTGAGCCCTTCCGTCGGGTCACAGTTACTGAACTTCAACTGACTTGAGGACCGAATCCGTGACGGAACTGGACATGCTGTTGCTCGCGTTCCTCGTTCCTCGTTCCTCGTTCCACGGGTCCGGATCCGGAACGAGACACTAGCCTATGTAGTTGATGCAGCTCTACTCTCTCCCTCCCCATAATGTCTTCATATTGCAATAACGAACTTGTCTGAAACTGAGTATAAATGTAAAAGCAATTGGTTTACACGAGTTGCTTAGCCAAACAGTTACATCTGAGAAACACTTAGCATATATAGTAAATAAATAAACAGCGAACGAAAGAGGCTATTTCCCAACGGAGACCTCACAATATTTTTTAAGGCAGAGTCGCGAACTCGATAAATGAAACCCACATCATTATATTCCTTTATAAAAACAAAATATGCTTGGCTATATGAATGTATCATAACTTTGTTGATAATTCGCAAGGTCAACATTTTTTTAACATTGGTGCAGATACCTTGGTGAACAATGTAGGCTACGATGCAGGAAACCGATACAATGCAAGTCACACCGTAAGTTGTTATGTTAAGCCAACATAAACACCTAGGTGGCACATAGATTTATTTTTGGACGTTTCAGTCCATGTGAATGGTCCCTTGGTAATATGTAGCCTACTTAGAAAGGTTGTCCTTTCAAGTAGGCCTATTTGTTTATGATTTTTTTAATTTGCAGATTTTCCTTCTGATCTGAGAAGTTAACCCTGAAAGGCTATTTTTAGGCTGTTTGTTCCATGTTACCAATTCAATATTATCATTGTTGTTGATATTACGCTTTTATATTTTTTATTCATCCTATTGTTACACGGTCCCTTCAAATTAATCGTAATTTAAATTGACAGAGTCGGACCCAGTCACTGCATAACTCTGGTTCACATTCGCGGGAGTCTGAACGGCAGCAGCGAAGGAACTGGTGAACAAATCCTTTAGGGAACTGAGTCAAAGGATCCGTGTCCCTGAAAGGAACCATAACGCCCACCACTATTGCTTGTACTGCTTTTGTTTTTGAGCTATTAAAAATATTTTATATGGTAGTGATGGTTTGGGAAAAGTAAACGTGGAAGTAGTTCAGCGTATTTTATGAGCAGATACCAATAAAACATTCATGACAAATACGTTGTTACTAATATTTTTTAATTATAAAAGATTGTACATATTATATATAATACAAAACATAAAATCAGAAAAATGCAATTCTTCATCAATACTAAAAGCCAATGGGGAATTTCCATGCATCAGTATTAATCTTAATAGGATTAAATTACAAATATGTTTATAGAGTTGCACCATTACACATTAGCCATGAAAAGAATGATAATTTAAAATTCACCAACAATTGATATTATATCGATATGTTCATTTATATTCAATCTCAATTTATTGAGGCCATAGTTGGCTAGTTGTAAACTTTAATTTACATGCATTGCCTACAAGCCATTAATAAATAAAAAACCTAGTAAAAATAGCTGAATTAGATGGTAAAAAAATCTGATATTTGAAAAGGTGGATGACGGTGGTTATGTGTAACCAATGTCAGATCAAAGTTGTTTGCATTGTACCGATGCTTGCTAATTTATCAGCAGTGATCATTGGTCCACTAATGCTACCATACAACTGACTAACAATCTCTTATTAACTACATTTCAATTGCCCAGCAATCACTCTTTAGTCAGCAGCCAATGTTGGGATATTGATGATTATATTCAGAAGTTTTTTTTTGCATCTGGAGCCCACATTGGCATACACTGATGGCAGGTAAATTAGTGATTCATCTTTAGATAATATAACTATTAATAGCAGGCAGTTCTGCAACCTGCTCACAACATGCACCTTAAATCATGGCACTGCAAAGTACTTCCTCCAGCTGTCCAGGAGGGCGGCAGGGTCTTGCAGGAAGGCGGCGGGGTTCTTTTGGATGTAGAGGACCATGAGCAGCAGAGCGGTGCCAGCCACAGTGAGCCACAGAGGCAGGGTGGACGGGCGTACAGGCTCTGGTACAGGGCGTGTCTTCATAGGTTTGGCAATCCGCTCCCACTGCGTGAGGATGGCCTGGCGAGCCCCTGCCCACTGTCCCGGCCCACACAGCCGATACTGGTACGGGGTGCAGGGACCCAGCAGCACACTCAGACCCAGGCGAGGGTCACGCAGCAGCAGGCCCAGGAAGTTGGGCCGCACTCCCACCTGCTGCGCCAGGTCATCCATATAGGTGAGATAATCAACCTGGATGGTGTGTCTCTGAGAAGTCGCATACCTAAACATAGAGCACATCAAGACTATGCTGACTGACGAGTGTAATACCAGTAAGCAATCACTTTCACTGTAAATTTGACAGAAAGTCACATCTAAACACATTTCAATTGATAAAAAGTCCTTAAAGCAAAGGTATACAGCATACATGCAACTCATCTGATTGTCATTACTATTTAAGAATAAGAAAGAAATATACTGTTATTTGCGTATTACTCAAATGGAGGTGATTATAAGCCACTTTCAGGACTTTTATACATCTCAAGCCACTTCTCATTTTATTTATGTAAAAATAATGTGTCTGGAATTAGGTTTTACACAAAAGTACACAAAGACACCTCTGTATTCAACCCAATCACCAGAAGAATTATGACAAAGGCAAAAATGAAGAAAAACAAAATGAGGTGCACCATGCAGCCCCAAAAGCAAACCAAAATCACGATGACAAAACACAAGACAGTTTGAACATTGTATACTCCCAGTGAGTAAAGAACTACACCTCTTGGCCATTTTTTCTGACATTCTTTTTATGTCCTTCAACATTGTATCCATCGGAGGCAGCTTATTCGACCCTGGGAACATAACAAACACACTATCAACCAAAACCAGAGACAGATTGGTCGGGTTGACTGCAGTGATCCTTTAGTTGGAGACTAGCAGAAGTTTTACTCGAGACTTTCCATATTTCGTGGGAAGTAGAAGATGGAAGATCAAACTGCCTTAGTCCAGATTGCAGTGTGCTTAAAACAGGGTACTAAAGTTAGGTATTGCCACTCCTTGCACTTCATCCACGTCTTTCACTATGCAACATTTTTTCATTAAGCATTCACTTAAAAATGTTTTATTTTAATAATAAATATATTGTATGATGTACTTGGCCGTGTCTCCAAAATTGTTCTCCTAGGTTAAATTCACAATTAAATGTCTTTTAAAAACTATAACACAGGAAATAGTGTGTTGTGTATCACAGTATATATTCATGCCATATATTCTTGTATATGGATATATTGCAGATACATATGTCCATGGGAATGCATCAAATATTCATTGTCAGTTTGCCCCAAAATCATGTAAAGTCCCTTCTCCTCTTTCATTATATTTGTTAAAAAGTAGTGTCTGGGTCAAGAGTACATTCATTGAAGATCAACTATGTTCAATATAAGAAATCTCATAAATCATTATGGCTTGAGCTCAGCATGTGTTCTATTTCAGCTATGTTTTAGACAAATATGATTTTTTTTGCCATCTTTGACTAGTTTTGTAGTATTGAGTATTTGCAAGAAATACTTGTACAATGTAATAAAATAACATAAAATGCAATGACACAAAAAAGTCAACATTTAAAAGGAAAAGTTAAATTTAAAAAGGTACGTTTTTAGCTGCTTTTCCCCCCAAAAAAACATAACTCAGGGGCGCATACCTTTGAAGACACGTGTGGCCCAGCGTGCCTGCATCTCTGATATGGGCATGATGGCACCCAGTGGCTGGACCAGACCGATGATGGCCAGTGTGGGGCGCTCAAGGCCAGGAGGGTACACATACTTGTAAAGTGAGGCCTTGTTTTGTGTGACATTGAGCACAGACGAGGAAAGGAAGGGGAAAGAGAAGCTGTAACCGGTGGCAAAGACCACCAGGTCGATGTCCTCTTCCACCGTGCCATCCTCAAATACCACGCTGGAGCCCTGGAATTTGCATATGTTGGGCTTCACCAACACTGTACCGGAGAGGATACGGTTGGGCAACTCATCATTCACTGTGGGATGCTGACTGAACAGCCTATGTGGGCAGGGAGACAGTGCCATTTCACTTCAGGTATACTTTTACTTTAGTTTAAGCATTGGCTGTTGGTAATTCACACAAATGTCTTTCCAGACATGGTACAAAGTGTGAAGAATGCTATTGCGTCTTGACTATGTTCATCATAAATGCATTTGTAGCAGGTGCATAGGTACAAAGAGAAGATTTTGAACAAGTGTAGAGGAACTTGCACACTACAAAAATTGTAAGGAAAACTCCACAGAGGCTGCAAAACTATATATTCAATTCATTTAACCATGATCATAAACTGAAAAGGTGTTTGGTAAATTGGTGGCAAATGTTGAAAATATATTTGAATCTATTAGATGTTGACATTTAACAGCAGAAGAAGACATACAGTAAAGCAATGCAAAGTAAAAGAAGCATGTATGCATTCATTTTGTATTGACATAACATATCATTGCTATGTAATTCTTCCTCGCAAATTTTCCTCATGTCGATCTACTAGTAAGGATACTACAAAGCATGATAGACTATTGTTGTCTCAGTAGCTCATTGGTATCACCTGTGATAGGCTATTCTAGTACAGGCACAGGTGAGTTCGCTTGATGATTCACGACATTGATTCATGATCAAAACATTTGTCTGCACATTTCACAGAGAACTTTGCACTTTTTTTTATGAGCATGGTTAAGTAATATGAGTTATCCCACATGCACTCTCAGACATGGTAAAAAAACATGATACAACAGCATACATTTTAAAACAAATGCATTCAAGTGTGTCTTAAAAAACAAACAATGCTGTAAAAGGGCAGTAGTGTAGTGTAATGGTTAGGGAACTGGGCTTGTAACTCAAAGGGCTGCTGGTTCAATTCCCAGGTGAAGCACTGCCATTGTACCCATGAGCAAGGTACTTGAATTGCAAAAATAAATGTAAACTGTGTTAAGTCTCTCTGGATAAGAGCGTCTGCTAAATGCCTAAAATTTAAATGTAAAATGCAAAATGTAAATGCTCAACCCTCAAAGCGTCAACCCGTTTATCATTCATCAGGAGTCTTGCAAAAATATGTATAAAGTTCAAGCGATCTTGTACAGAAAGCCATTCACAGGTGGCCAGTTAAATTGGGAAAAAGAAAATGTACCTGTGTTTGGGTTGCAGAGCATACAGGTTGTGGTTGAAGCGCTGGTTTAATGCATTCTCTCTTTGATTGCATACAAATCCAAAGGGCAGGAAGGACTGCACTAGCTTTAGCATCCTGTTATAATTCAGATCTCCGGGGATACCATTCTTTCCTACACGGTTCTGGACCCACGCCCCCCGCCGTGTGCTGAGAAATAGCTGTTGGGAGGAGAGAGAAGTCTGAGGATGGGCAGAGGCCTTGTTCCATCTGGGATATAGACCATTGCAACCTTCACATTCCACAACAAGACTGTCAAGGTATCCGCTTACTCCTGTTCAACAATTCTCTTATCAGTAGAATTAGCATTCCCCCCCACCACCATTCAAAAAACATTTAAATGTACACTACCAGTTAAAAGTTTTAGAACACCCCCATTTTCCAGTTTTTACAGAAATTTAAGCAGTTAAAGTCCAGTGAATAACCTGAAATCGTACAAAGGTAAGCGGTAAACTGCCAGAGGTTTAAAAAAAAAAAAAAGTTTAGGTTAAACAAAAACTGAAATACTGAAAAACGTATATTCCATCGCTAAGAGTGTCAGTTGAAAAGCAGTACTTAGACTGAGATGAAAGCCAGTATGATAAACATGTGATTATGATCAGTTTTCAGCGTTGTCAGAGTACGTACCTGTTTGGTCACTCTGCTCAGCTCCACAGCAAGGTCCCCTCCAGAGTTTCCGATCCCAATCACCACCACTCTCTTCCCTCGCCACTCCTCTGGGGTTTTGTAGTCCCGGCTGTGGAAATATTTCCCCTTAAAAGTTTCTATACCTGGAAGAAGGGAGTTTATAAATGTTTTTGCAAGGATTATGTCTGTTGTTTGCAATGTAATTAAAATATAAATATATTTTTCAAGTAAAAACACAGATAAATTAAATCAAAATGTACACATACTTTTTTTAATCAATATTAAAACCCAGAGCTATCCATCTTTTCATAGAAACACACTACTCCCAATGTGCAATCAAATGTGACACCATTAACTGCTATTGCAACTCTATACTTCCTCCATGTTTGGCTGTGACCTCTGACACAATGCATGCCCTTTGCTTCATAATACATTGTCAAATTAGGATTTGATACAAGATCAAAAGATAAATAAAAGATTGCTTTTCTTTTTTCAGATTTTTCCAGTTTTTCTCCCAATTTAGTAGCTGATTATACCCTCTTTATTTAGATTTGCCCTCCCCACACAAACTCGCCACCTGTCTCTACGAAGCAAGCTAAGTCTCAGAGGGCAGCGAACTCCACTTCCTTCGAGATGGAATTTGCCCACCCACGTTCTGGAGACACCCTTCTCTGTGAGTTCACCCTCCCCTCCTCCCCCTTCCCCCTGGGGCAGACAGCCAAATGCTGCATCCGATCGGGACTCCCCACCAGGGCCAGGTAGTCGGGTTTTGAATTGAGACTGTGATAGGCAGCTCACACTCGTAAAGGACCAGCCAACACGGGTGCGTTAGACCGTTACACTATCAGAGACCCCCCATGATTTTACTTTTTAACCACAAAATAACTTACAAAGTTTACTCTGAATTAATAGAGGATTCCAGTCTTCATGAGCCTGGTTTAGCAGACAGAAATATGAAAGTTAGGTTTACCAGGAAAGTCTTTCAAGGGCATGTTGGGGTGAACATGGTGTCCTATACAGATCATCACAGCATCAAAGATGTGCTTCTCCCTACATCCCTCACTGTTCTCAGTCACCACGTCCCACTGCCCCGAGTGAGAGAAGTCAGACCTCTGATTGACACTGCATACACGGGTCTGAAACACACACAGTAATGGCGTTTTTCCACCGGACAGTACAGTATGGCATGGCACAGTTACCAATCTGTGCTCCCACATTTTGTCACTTTTTCCACCGCCAAGCAACCCGAACCAAACCTAAGTACCCATGCAGAATTTACCTACTGCTCTGATTAGGTACTACTGAGCCGAACAGGGACCTAAGTGTGGAGCTGGCAATACTGCAGACCATTGATTTGTCAAGCACAATCGTCACAGAATCGTCACGCTAAATCTCAGACCGGTTCAGATACAACCGTCATGCTTTTTTTAGCTTAACTTCGATTATCGGTTTTGTTCGAAGAGTATTGTATAGAGTTTGGCATTATTGTCAGGTTTCCGTGATTCTACGAGTTAGGTTTGTGTTATGAAATCTGAAATAAACACATTTTCTTTGAAAGGACAAAGTATAGTATTGTCATTTTCATTCATGCAATTATAATATACATTTTCATAGTACAACATTTCCAATCCTCACATAAATAGATTTTTTTAGAAATCGCTTCGATGCATGCCAATGCTCGAGCTAAACCCAGGTATTTGAAACAAAAGGGTCTGAACTGGACAGTGTCAAATGACAAAGTATTTGAACAATCTTGCGCCTTCATAAATTGACACTCGCATGTCTTTGGGATATAGCACGCGATGTAACAAAGCACATGGGTGGACAATGGGTGGTGCAATTGGACTCCTTGCCACAGTTGGCACTGCCATGGTCACAATTTGATTAACTGTGGGGAATGTCCCTGCACCAAGGCCTAGTGCTTTAGCTGGACACACCACAGGGGGTCCGGGTTGGGATTTTAATATGACTTTTAATGATCAATCCTGGTGCTAAGTGTGGTAGCCCTGTCAGTACAGGGATCTCACCTGAAAGCGGATATAGGGCATGAGCTGGAAGTGCTCCGTGAACACATGGAAATAGTCCATGATCAATGAGTTGTGCATGTAGTTTGGGAAGTGAGCTGGGATGGGAAAGTCGCTGAAACACATCATCTCCTTTGAGGTGTTGATGATGACAGAGTGGTAGATGCTAGCCCGGTCTGGCTCCGGATTCTCCTATAGATAAGAAAACACAGTGAGAGAAAGGGAAGGGAGCGCCTACCTAATAGTTTCACAGGACCGAGTATCAGTACCATCCACAACCACACGTCCCCTGCTCCTCTATTAAAATAAGCCTTTATAAAGCAATAGCCATTTTATTTTAGTGAACTTATGTACAGGTCATCCCTTTATAGGGAATGTGAAATAATTCATCCTCAGTTATTTTCTGTACATCCATATGTGACTAGGAAACTTTACCTTGTTAATCTTGAAATTGATTCAACTGCAACACAGAAGTACATATTCATTCCTTCATAGCCAGGAAAAGTGAATTAATTGGCTCAATGAGTGTTTATTTTAATTGAGTCATTGCTGTCCCACTGACATTAAGGGGAGATTGCATGACACAGGGTTCCTTAGTCACACAGTTGCTACATATACATACACATATATATATATATATATATATACATGCAAAATTGCTGATCTCACCTTGTACCTCCACAGTCCACCGATGTCATCGCTGCTCTCAAAGCACACTGGCTCCAGTCCCTCATCCAGGCAGCACTTGATACAGACCAGTCCTGAGCCTCCTGCCCCAATCACTGCGACACGGCGGGTCATGGTGTCTGGGGGTGTGGGTGGAATTTGAATGTTTTATTGTGAGCTGTTTGTTTCCCCACAATCTGTGGGTGGGAAAACGAACAGGTATGAGGGTTAAAATAGGTCAGAAACCCTTTCTTACCAAAGAAAGGTTACGTAATACAATAGAAGAGTAGAATGGTGTTCACGTTCCTTAAAGGATACATTTATTTTAAGCCATTTACAGCATGAATTTCGTATTTTAATTATGGATTATGGGATAGTGAATACAGCTAAAGCTTTAGCCCTTGTCGTAATATCTCCCATGGTCTGGAGTCAAATCCTGATTGGGCTAGTACCAACTGTGGCTGGCAGCCATGGGGCCAGAGCATCAAAGAGGGAGGGAGGGCTTCAGTTGGCAGGGTAAACCCGCTGCATCACACATCAACACCTCTGCTTGATCAGAAACATGTAGTCTGCCTGTGCCAGCTGAGTATGTAGTACAGGCCTCTGGAAAAATAGCTGTAGAGCTGTGAAGGCGCAGTGTAGGTTCAATTCCCAGGTGGGGCACTGCTGTTGTACCCTTGAGCAAGGTACTTATATATGCCCAAAAATGTGAAAATTATATTATTTTGTACAAATACAATTACTCAAGAGAATTAATATTTCTTCCCCCAAATTAAAGTAATACAATTATTTTCAATAAAATCCAACAAAAGTAAATTTGCATTAACATGTTGTCTTCTATAGTGTTTTATGAGATTGGTGGACATATTGGGGGGGATCTTTTAACATTCCTCCGACAGGGATCTTTTAACATTCCTCCATCTTGTAACAGAACCTGCTTAAAATGTTAAAATGTAAAAATGTGGACTGCCCTTTTCAATTCAAACCACACATTTTCCATCAGGTTAAAGGCATTTATGACGTACAACAAATCGTAGTCCAGTTTGCTGAAAACCTAGTGGGAAGTACAATTTTGTGCAACCACATAGTTAAACTCAGTAAATCTTAACCATTCATTGGTTGACGCCTAAGCCTAATTTGAGGTATGCAACTATGTCCCTGACTGAAAATTCAGGAAGGTCATTCCACTTTCAGCAAGACAATGATCCCAAAAAGCAATTTTTCAGTTAACCATTCATTGGTTGACTTTGAGGTATGCTTGACTGAAAATGCTACTTTCAGCAAGACAATGATCCCAAGTTTCAGCTTCCTAGCAGAGGGAACCAGATTTTTTCTCAAAATGTCTTGGTACCTGTTGGAGTTCATGATTCCATTGACTTTAACAAGACAAGTAGATGCAAAACAACCCGATAACATCAAGGATCCACCACATCCATATTTCACCATAGGTATAAGTTCTTTTCAACATTCTTCTAACAGAAAAACCCACCGTGGGTGTGCATGTTAAAGCTGCTATAGGACACCCTTTGATTAATTAAAGATGGTCAAAATGTGTACAGCCTCAAGTAAAAACTAGAAGCTGCAAGCAACCTTGGAGGCTTCCAAGCCTGATACAACAATAACAACTTGCAAAAAGACTGTAGAAAGCAAGTCTAACTTACCAAATGAAAAGGACATCACACTTAAGTATGTGTTTGCCAAGTTTGGAGTTTATACAAGCAATGCTCAGGGAGAAAGAGCTGTCCACAACATTAGTGCATAATTGCCTCATGCAATATGACCGCCTTGTCATGTGATACGACAAGTTTGATGTGACTTATCCCTAGGAGGTAACATTTTGAACCTCTGCCATGCCAATGTGCATTTTCGCGACCACCCTCCCCAAAATAGAGCCGTATTTCCGTTTTTGTTTGATTTATTTACTATTTGAGCACACAGTAGTCACGGTGGTTCAAATATACTGTATATATAAGGGTCAATGACGTAACCTGTAAATTTAGTGTCCAAATATATATTTTTGAAATAAAAAATTATATAAATACAAAATATGTGAAATAACTATTTTCTCTCCTTTATTGAGCCCCACAAAAGTTTATTGTGACTTGTTACTAATTCAGGCACTTTGAGTATTTTGAAGTGTCAAAAGATCATTCAGAGCAAATAGAGCCATCAAATGTGTGTTTAAAATGTCTAAAATTATAATAAAACTATGATTAATCATTCTGACATGATTCTATGAGGGTGTATAACAACATACTGCAGAATGGTTTAAAAAAGGTGTGTAGAAATCAATGCTTTCCTTCAAAAAATGTACAGAAAATGGATTTCACTGATATCGTTCAGAGCAACCAATATGAAAGCACCAGATATGGATAAAGTCACATGATGATTATCAGAAGAGCCGTCTTCTAAAAAGCTCAAAATTGTGATATCCATGTGATATGTAATATAATTTTTATTTTTACAGTGGTATACATTTCAGACAATCTAAATATTAATATTTAACCAGTTTTGTTTATGGACAATGCACTAAAAGTGAATTATTGATAAAAAATATACATGATTACACCGAACTTCAAACTTTAAAATACAATATAGAGGTTGTTGCATTGCATCAAATCACATAATGGCATATGCAAGACTAAAGACAACATAAAAGTCGTTTTAAAATAAATTATTTTCCCTTTTTATATTTTTGTATTTCATTGACCCAGAAACACCCTTGGCACTATCTAGATCGACAAAATATCAAATGTTTAAATCATATATAAAATGATTCAATGACGGGCGCAAAAACATGTGACCGTATACGTGCAGATTAGCCAGTAACCGTGATTGAGCGTCAAAATGAAAACAGTATCATGGTGCAGCTGGGTGACTGGTTGTGTTGCAACTAGCCCATAGAGCAACAACTACTTATTTACTTTAGCAAATAGGCAAACAGACCCAAATAATGATCGTCACTACGAACAAATACGTTGCAACGACCAAAATCACGAAATATATTTATATTAATAAGTAGTTGGAGTGGCCAAAATACGTGGTTGAACCAGAGATGGTTCCACATACGCATGTTGGACATCGCCTCCTTGCTTCCTTGATATTCTCGCTTCGTGGAGTGAAATGATCTTCATCAAAACGTGTGAAAACGAATGAAAACTGAAAATAGTATAGGCTACTTTCATAAACGGACACTGACTGATTTAGTAAGTCGACTTCTCCAGGAGCCATTTAACACGGACGTTATATTTCCAAAAATATGCGGAGCGTTGCATTGCTGATTTTTTGAATGATGATTATTTTTTGCTCTCCGTTCTACCTCAATGAGGACAAAAGCACAAAACACAGCACTTATCACAGACTAGCACAACCCATTTTATTGGAGTCCAACTAACAACAATGTAAAAAGACCTAGTGATGGATTTGAATGTCTTTAACAAAAACACCATAACTTTACCACGTGTCAGTTGTAGACTGTGAATTGTCAGTTTCATATGCATACGTATTTTTCAGCAGCATGTAGTCAATGAATTTCGCCATTTGTGTATGCATCTTACCTGTGCGTCTCAGGAAAAGTCAACAGGTGCAAACAATCGGCTACAGTTTGCAAACCTCTTCGGTTGAGCGCAAGAAAATGCAATTAAAGTACCTCACTTGGCGGAGTGAAAGTTATGCAATCTCGTAGGCACCCCTAGTATAAAAAATATATGTGATAAGGCGTGACACATTGCATAAGGAACGGCGATTGGTGATTCCTGACCCTAGGGATCCTCCAGAAGCGATTTTCTCGGTGGACGTCGCTAATCACTGGCCAACGACCGCTCGCGTGGGCGTTCCCACACGAGCAGCCTTTGGGAAGACTATGCTAAATTGTGCACGTCCAGCTATCATGTAATAGAGTGAACTGAGCTGAGGCAATAGAACGCAAAGCAAGTAAACTACCATTGACAGTAAATAATTTGTATTGGACAGCACGTTCGCACTCACATTATAGGAACTAGTTAAATTTACCTTTGACTTTCTAAGTAGCTACAGCTACTTTTCATTTCATTGCACGTAATTAATCAAAGTCCCCAGGGATCCCCACTATTTCTGATATATTGCGCTATTTGTTGCTGATATGTTGTTGATATATTGCGCCATGGTAAAGTTCGGCAAACCCAGATACAACAATTAGCCTCCATTTTTGGTACGCAACAAATTTAACGTAAACATGCACTAGTTTATAATGGGGAGAAATAAGGACAAACCAAGTTTTCCATCCCTCCAATTGGCTATCGCTTCACCGCATCACCACTAATTTGCATAAAGTTAGTTTTTATTTTTTCTGGGTGGTCTAGGGTCCTAACCAGTCCTTTCTTTTTTCTTTACCCGTTATAATTCCAATTACAAATGATAACATAGAAAATACAAAAGTTATATACAGGTTGTATCACAGAATAAACTTGAAAAGCTTAAGCAATTTGATAGTCTTAAGTTTCAAATTAGATTAGATATAATTAACAAAATATGGAGTATACAGGTTTTTCTAAGAAATGTACTGGATAGTACGTGTTATTTTTAAAAGTTCCCTTATTTTGTGACTATATATATTTGTAAGGTTCGGTCCATATATTCCTCCACTTATCTTATGAAAAGTCTGAGCAAAATGTTACAGCTGGCAAAACAGAATGTGTCAAATTGCCCCTTAAAATGAATAATTACTCACAAGTTTCACATGGAAAAAATACATAATCACACAGAAACAAGACATTGTTTTTTGATAATTGGTTCAACATTCTGCTAGTCAATCAGTTAATAAATTACATTGAATTCATTAAAAAATATAAGATACCTGAAGATTGGATCGAAAAACAGGGGCCCCACCACAGTTTGTGCAAGATATTTTATTTAAAAGCATTAGGCAATCACAAAGCCATCTTAACAAAACAAGGTTTTTATTTTCAAATAAATTAAAAAGAAAAGGAGACATGCAAAACCACCACAAACACTGCAGTAGTACAATCTAAAAATGCATGCATTGCATAATTAATCAACAGAAGTCTCATTTACAACATTTCATAGAAGGTAATCAGTTATACTTAGATTACTGCATGTTTTTATTCTTATCGTCCAGTGTTCAGAAAATAATGTACTGTATCAAAAATGATGTCAAACCACAGTCCTGTTTTCATCGACAGGGGCAGATCCACAACCCTGGAGTTCAGGAGTCTGTTCAGAAGGCCTTCAGGGTCTTGCAGGATTGCAGTGATTTTGCTCTGTGAGTAGATGGCAGCAAACAGCAGGGCAGCGCTAGAGACCGTGAGAAACAGAGGCAGGGTGGAGGAGCGGTGCTCTGGTACAGTGCGTGTCTTAAATGGCCGGGCCACCCGCTCCCACTGCGTGAGGATGGCCTGGCGAGCCCCTGCCCACTGTCCCGGCCCACACAGCCGATACTGGTACGGGGTGCAGGGGCCCAGCAGCACACTCAGACCCAGGCGAGGGTCACGCAGCAGCAGGCCCAGGAAGTTGGGCCGCACTCCCACCTGCTGCGCCAGGTCATCCAGGTAAGTGATGTAATCAACATGGAGAGGGTTACGTTCAGAGCAGGCAAACCTGCAGGGAGATGAGGCTTAGAACAGCAGGACCGAGGCAACTCCGATAACGTGAATGAAACTCTCGCCACTCCTCTCTTACCGCTGATGCATTTCCCTTGTGTCTCTTTCAATGTCCAGAAGCATGCATTTCTCTGGTGGCAGTTTCTGTAAACCTGAAACCAAAAGTATAGTTGGAAGATTTGTGGAACATGGAAACTGGCGGGTTTGGCTCCTTGAATGTCCAAAAGTAAAAACACGCACGCACGCACGCACACACACACACACACACACACACTATAATCATAAGGGCTCCAAAATGACTGGAAAACAAATACATCTCAAATGATTAGGAGCACACCCCTATAAGGAATTAACTGCTTCAATCTGGCCAATGTTACAGTACCCAAAATGAAAAGCAATACAACAAAACTGCAGTTTGTCACTAAAGCCATCTCAATAATTGATACTGAAAAGCACCAGGGAATATACGGTTGTCCATTTGTTTATGGTCAGATATCCTCACTTGATGTTGAAATGGAAGTATGCAGGTTACCATCATTTTGACAGACCAGGAACGTG
The DNA here is from genome assembly GCA_029706075.1 of Aldrovandia affinis. Classification (NCBI taxonomy): domain Eukaryota; kingdom Metazoa; phylum Chordata; class Actinopteri; order Notacanthiformes; family Halosauridae; genus Aldrovandia; species Aldrovandia affinis. The sequence goes on along the minus strand of JAINUG010000194.1, from coordinate 755,663 downwards.
TTCTGACAATTATGCAGTATGAAATAAAATAAAAGCTCCTTCTCATCACACCATGATTAATTCCCATCACCTCCCATGATGCTGTTGATAATCTATACATTAAAAAATATAAAATCAGGAATAATCCATTTGTTGATATTCATTTACAGTCATGTGTGCATGTTTTCTTAATGGAAAGTAGTGCGTGTGGATTGCTAGCTGTAATCACTAGGTTTAGTGTTTCATGTACACCAGTGCAGTGATAATGCATTTTTTGTAGTGCATGTTGATGTACATTGGCAAAACCAGGATTCCTGATTGAGCATATTCTTAGAAATAACAAGTCCTTGGAGTTTTGGATGAGATCAGAAAGGTTCCATACCTGCAAAGACTCTAGTCGCCCATCTTGCCTGCATCTCTGCCAGGGGGATTATGGATCCCAGGCCACTAATGAACCCAATTACTGCCAGAGTAGACTGCTCAAGACTAGGCGGGAAGATTTCTTTATAAAGAGACAGCCGAAAACCAGCCTTGGCCTTCAAAGAGGAGGGCAGGAAGGGGAAGTCGTAATTGTAGCCTGTGGCAAACACCGCCACATCCACCTCTTCCACCACCGATCCGTCCTCGAACACCACGCTGGAGCCTCGGAACTCCTTCACGTTGGGCTTCACCACCACTCTTCCTGAGATTATGCGGCCAAATAGGTAATCATTCACCACTGGGATCTGTTTGGAAAACCTACCAGGGACCATTAATGAGGATTATTATCTTAAAGGATCCATGCCAGTAAAGAAAGACCGAACCAATTACATCAGGGTGCATTTTCTGAAGAAGCTGCATGTACATTGCGAGACCCTATACTGAACACTTTCTCGGACTTCCTTAGACCCTTACCCATGTGATGGCAGTAGTCCATATAGGCGGTGATTGAAGCGCTGGTTGAGTTTCTGCGCCATAATGTAGTCAGCCCAAGATGGTAGGTATCGCTGCAGCAGCACGGCCAGACGGGCACCATTTATTAGATCACAGGGAAGCCCATTATCACCAACGCGACTGACCACCCAGGCACCTCGTCGAGTGCTGAGGTATACCTGCAGGAGGACAGGAAAAAATACTCACAAACTGGCCTGTCTGACCTACTGGTACACTTACATATCTCTATATCCATCAACCTCACATATTCTCTCTTCCAGGATCTCAGGGTGGTCTAGTAGTTACAATGTTCGATGCTGGCCACTGCGACTGGGGTTAGATTCCACCGGCCGTGCCAGTATCGGCTCTGGCCGGGAGTGCCGGCCATTGCCGGTGGCAATTGGCTCTGCCCCAAGGTGGGGGGAGGAAAGTCGATGCGAGTTTGCTGCGTATAAGATTGGCCCTGTATGCACATACCAGAGTTACAGGTCTCTGCCGGTATCAGGACTACTGCAGCAAGCTCGTAAGATATGAGGAAGTGGGATAATTGATGTGAAAAGGAGGTTATAATTGGATATTAAAAACAGGGAGAAAAACAGCAGAAAATGAAAATGAAAAAACCCATATATATATATATATATATATATATACATATATACACACATACACACATATATACACACACATTTAAATCCCGAAAATTGGCACCTGGGAGGTGCATACCTAGCATAGGTATCATCTCTGTGCAGAGTTTCAGTCCAGATCAACTCCAGCCTGTGGCTGGCAGCATGCCTTTTGCAGGATGCATGTGGTAGTGCACATGCTACGATATTGATGGGATGGGCCAACAATTACAATTGGCCATTCAAAATTGAGGGAGGAAAAAACAACAAGATTGGTTTTAAAAAAATCCTAAAATCACACCTGTTCTGCAACGCTACTGCCATCTACAGCAATGTCCCCTCCAGAGTTCCCAATTCCGACAACCACAACCCTCTTCCCCTGGAGACCCTGGGCACAATTGTATTCCCAGCTGTGGAAATATTGCCCTGTAAAAGTGTCTATGCCTGAAACAGAGGAGAAAATCCATATTATGATAGTAAAGAGGACAAATGTATAGGTCATGAGTGGTTTGTATCAAGTATTTTATTTTGTTAAAAGCTTTGAACATCTGATAAACATTTAACAACTAAAGGCAAGTTGAATCACAGTTTAGGAAATTTCACTTTTCAACAGATGGTTTTGGATTTGTGCCCAAGCCTAAATTTCCCATGTTAGAATGATAGTACAAATAGGCAATTCAGCTGGAAGGAAAAGTATAATACCTACCTCTGTTCTTGGATGGTCACCTAATACAATCACCTTAATTGAATTATAAAGAGGGGTTAGAAAAAAAGCCCATCGGCACCACCAATGTGAGGCCAGACTATTTAATTGGTGTGAGACAGGAAACAGTAAGGGGATGGTGAGTTTCTACCCCAAACCATAAGGTACCGCACAGATACAGGTAAATGGCAAAATAAAGGAAACACGAGTAAAAGAAAGCTCCTGGCAGCTCTTATGGTGTGGAGGGCATTTTTAAATGATTTAGGTCCACTCAGCCATTTAGAGGGCAAAGTAAATGACAATAAATACAAAGCCATTCTGAGTGATCACCTTCATCCTATGGTGACGTATTTCTATCCTGATGGGAGTGGTCTCTTGCAGGCTGGTAATGCCCCATCCACAAGGCACAAGTGGTCACTGAATGGTTTGAGCATTAAAAACAATGTAAACCGTATGCCATGGGAGATTCTGGAGCGAGCAGCGTCTGAGACAGCGTTTTCCACAACCATCAACAAAACACCAAATGATGGAATTTCCCATGGAAGAATGGTGTTGCATCCCACCAATAGGGTTCCAGACACTTGGATAATGCCACCTACAGTAAATTTATAATGCAATAAAGGTTTCAGATGCGAAATGTTTTGGATGGGGACAAGGGTACGGTTAATCAAATCCATTACTCCACTCGCTTACTGTAATCCTTTATATGGATCCCAGAGTTTTAAAGGCCATTATCTTGGGATAAAATCATTTGTGCGGTTGATAAACAGATTACTGCATTACCCTTATGATAAACTCTCATGATACGAGTAATGCAGATACCTGGGAAATCCTTCAGTGGCAGGTGCGGCTGTGTGAAGTGTCCTGTACAGACCATCACAGCATCAAAAATGTGCCTCTCCTTGTCACCTCCTTTGTTCTCAGTCACCACCTCCCACTGCCCTGAATGAGAAAAGTCAGGCATCTGCTTCACACTGCAGACGCTGGTCTGAAACACACAGCAAGTGAGATGTCAGGTCAGATCACTTTCAACAGCCCAACATTGATGACCCAAGTGGGCTCTAGTGGAACTGTGAAAATAATCTGTGTGCAGTGCATCTCTGAAACTGAAACTCCATGCAATGAGTGACCTAAATTGGATTTGGATTGACATTCATTTTATACATTTTTTTCCTGGCCCAAAATTGAAGGGTCACCAGTGAAAAAATTAGAAGGAAACTAAATGTCGCACTATAGTTCCTCTCAGGGTCTTGTTTTCCATTTCCAGCTCTCAGCATTTATCGAAAGGGCATTCCAATATGTTCTAAAGAAATTCCTACCTGGAAGCGGATATGCTGCAGGAGACCAAAATGCTCCACATAGAGGTGGTAATACTGCAGGACCTGGGAGTGGTGCATGTTGTTGGGGAAGTCAGCTGGGGGAGGGAAGTCACTGTAGGACAACATTTCTTTGGAGCTGTTCATAATGAGTGAGGGATAGATGTTTGCTCGTCCAGGTTCTGGTTTCTCCTTTGAGGAAAACCAATTAAAAGTGTGAATACAGTACAGAATTGACTTAAAATCCTTAACTCCTAATTGGATGTACCATGAAATACTACAAACGGAAGATTTACCTATCACTGTGGGCTGATAGGCATCAAATATTTTTGCATGGGAGCATTGAAAGATACAGGTTGGGATACAATGGAAATACATTCTGAAACTGAAACCCACATACAGTAGAATTTCTTTCAATTTTTATTCTAGATTTAGATTCTGTAGATTCTGACATTTGTTTGCCATTTTTTGTGACATCGGTTTATCTTGTATCCTTAAGTTTCGTTGTAGAAATATGTATATGAACTCCCGTTTGTTTTTCTCTGAGGAGGAACCGCATCGTATTGGTGTCATAATTGTTTTGATCAAATAAGGAAATGACATCACCTTGTACCTCCACAGTCCCCCGATGTCATCACTGCTCTCAAAGCACACTGGCTGCAGTCCCTCATCCAGGCAGCACTTGATACAGGCCAGTCCCGAGCAACCTGAACCAATCACTGCGACACGGTGGGCCATGGTGTCTGTGGAATGAGGTGGATTTCAGATGGTGTGAATAATAGAAAGCAAGAGACCATGGCTGGGGAACATTACTTAGGACAGTGTTTGAGTTCGATGTTCTGCAACTAGTGGAGGCCCATGAGCTTGGTAGGCTAACAATCTGCACTGCGTTTGTATCATTAACAAATATGTCAATTTAATTAAGAATGACCCATCTGCAGCAGATTCCCTTTTTGTGTGGTAGTAATATTTTTTGTGATACATCAAACAATTTTTGAAAATGTGAAGATTTGGCTAAAACAGGTCATTCTGATAAAGATTTATCACAATTATCCCATGGAATTCTGAAACATGATAATGTGATAATCTGTTTGATAATAATCCAGGTAACCAAACAAAATTGAATTACTAATAAAAACAGAAATCACATGATGTTACACTTATGGTTCAAGTAAATACATGCTCATCATATTTGCTCTCTAGTAGGGCCAGCAGTGACATCTTTGATTGTGCAACTTTCCTTAAGTGTTCAAATTGATTGGCTTCAGGAAGAACATTATTCCAAGCTGAACACTGATAAATAATGACAATTTCTATCATAGGTAAAATGGGAATGCCTTTTCATTACCATGGGTGGTAACAAGGTTTGAGAGAGAAATGTAGGATATGGTTAAATCAAGATCCCAAGATCTTTTGGGGGTTTATTATCAGGTTTGACCAAATTTCTATAATCAAATGTATTTGCTTTAACCAAATTTCTATAAGCCCAAATCACAAATCAACAAGCATAGCTTCTAAAATGTGATTTTACATAAATTAATCTTAAATATCATGCACTTCACTGCAAGTATGTGTTAAGAAAATCCTAAATCATGGAGTTTATATTATTTCTATAGTGCATGTGTGGTGTATAGTCCCTTAGCAATCAATTTGTAAATGTCTGGATTTTTTATTACTTTGGTTTCTGAATTCTTTGCAAAGACTGCACTGCCGGGTTTTAAGCCTTTTGGCCAGAATGTGCAATTCAGAACTGGATCTCAACTGACATTCCTGCTAAAATAATTGTTAAATAAATATAGTATGTATATATTTGAAGCATATTTCCAAGTAAATAGGTTAAATATGGATTTCATATGAATGCTACAAATCACAAAACCGTAAAGCCCAAGGCAGGGCCGTGCAGACATTTTGGAGGGCAGGGGCTCAAGCAAAAAAAAAAAAAAAAAAAAAAAAAAAAAAAAAAAAAAAAAAAAGGGCACTCACCCCACCGACACGCACTATTCCCACCCCGATGTTGTAATGAGTAATGATAAGATTCTAGATCAGCAGTCCTACTCTGACATAAGTCCCCTGAATTTAGGGTTTCAAAACTTCCTTCTGTTTTCATGTTCTGTATCGTTTTGTTACACTGCATACATTTTATAAATGAGACATATCGTACAACTACTTAACTACAGTTTGATTTTAGTAACATGTTTTTGAGCATCACACAGAGGAAAATAAACCAGTATTATATTCAAAAACGCAGGCACGCACGCATGCACGATTGATTAATTGAAACTCTTATTTTAACAGGGAAACACTGCTACATGCCCAAACAATAATACACTTTTAAACATCACGTTTTTAGAAAACTGGCTATAAACTAGCAAAACTATGCAAAACGTAACTACCTCCTTCAGAAATTAATTGCATATTTGTAAGTTGTCCTGCATGATGGAGATAACGTCGTTTTAATGATAAAGAATAAAGAAAAAACAAAATACAATTAACACCAGCCAAAAAAACTTTTGACTCTGAGCGTAAAAGGGCAGGGGCTCAAACCCCCCTTGGGCCTTATCTGTGCACGTGCATGGCCCAAGAGCATTTCTGAAATAGTAAGCTAAATAGCAAGTAAAATGATGTAGGATAATATAAGGAAAGTTTTCCAGCTGGCAAATACAAACCAAGGTGACCTGGAAACGTGTCCAATGTGAAAGGTACTTTAGTTGGCTGTTTCAAAAGCCCATTCTCCGGTGATCTTGTTAAAGTAAACAGTGTCTGCGTTAATATTTTCTTTAAAATGGTTAAAGTATCTCTGCAGTGCTGTATTAATTAACTATACTAAAAAGGGAGCAGCCATTTTACAGAATCAACTCCCTAGTTATATGCAGCCAGGAGAGACGCCAGGTGAAAATATCCAATCATACTTTAGCCTACCCTTACATTTTTCTACACAATGTATGCCATAAAAGGTTTTTTGAGCAGAGGATATTTAGAACTGCAACCATAAGCGGTATATCCCCACAAAAAAGCAGAGTCACAGCCGTCACAAACCCATCATTAGCTCTAGTACACACTAAATAATTTAAGCCTTGATTTAGCCATTTTAATTGCCTTTCAGATTTAGCCACCAATTTAGTGAAATTCACCGCCTGCACCCTGAAGCCTTACCTCGGTGTACGCCTCAACTCGTGAATTGTGCTGGTCCTAAGGGTGACAGGTTGCAACGGTAGTTGTTCTTCTGAGCTGCATACTTCTTACCAGTGTTCACCTTTTATCAGTGGCGGAGCCAATACATCATCCGGGGGGTTGTGCCTCTCAGAAGCCTCTCTTCCAAGTGCCTTGACAAGCATCTCTGCGGTCACTAAACAGACACGCGGATTACAAGACCATCATTCGAAGTGATAGGTTAACGTTAGTAACATGATTATCTTAAAAATGGTTAAGGGAATTAACTGGCAGAGTAGCACCTAACTAATTAGCTGAGTGGAAGAGTTAGCCGCTAACTGAGAGGTGAATAAAGCAGCATTCGTGAAAAATGCATTTTGATGTGTATTATTTATGTTCCACAATCTTGCAAGCTAACATTAGCTAGCTATTGTTAGTTAGTTCTCCACAACTATGGCTGTCTTGTGGATCTTTTAACTAACTGCCGGTCTTTTGCCCCTGCAATCTAGGCTATAATTTTCAGGGACGGTGCCCCCCAATGTTCAGTAATTTCAATATGTAAGCACTTGCATCTTAATCCTGTTTTAAGAGCATTTCCTTTTTAATTAAACGTAGCTCTTTATAAATATCCCATGAAATCAGAGAGCAATGTACATTTTGCATATGTGTCAGTAAATTAGTAAGGGACATCTCTAATATTTTAGTGATTGGAAGTTATATTGAAGACTGCGAACACCAACACAGTTTAATATCGTGTCATCATTTAACAGTAGGACTAGTACCAGGTACTGTTCACAGGTACGGGTCAGAGAGGGGACGGGGATAGAAAGTGGAGAGCTAAGATTTAACATGATAAATGATGTCCAAAATAAAGACCAATACGGTGGACATTAACATGTAGAAAACATGGGGGGCTCAATCAGATGGTAAGCCAAGGGAAAATGCTTAACAAGTGTATTTAAGGACTTAGAGAATTATTATTATTATTTAATTTGTTCCAAATTTTTTCCCAGTTTTTCTCCCAATTTAGTAGCCGATTCAACCCTCTGTTTATTTTGATTCGCCCTCCCCTCAAGAGCCTACTGCCTGTCCTCCAGGTCAAGCTAATATCCCAGCAATGATTCGCCTCCTTCGAAAAGGAACTTGCCCACCTGCTCTTTCGGAATGCCCTACTGCTCGTCGATGAACTTGTGCTGGGATTAATCTATAGCGTTCGTACAGGTGCTCTTCTGAGAACCTGAGTGGATCAACTCTATCTCGGAACACCCTCTCCGCTCTAAAAGCTCTTCTAATTGTTTGTGCCCCCTCATCTACGGGATTGTCTAAGAATGGACACGCCATGATCGAAACAGACCCAGTGAAAACACATTCATTTTTTATACTGTTTCAGAATGGCTTTTTTGACATATAATGCACATAAAAACCAGACAAAAACATGCATTGTAAATGGTTTAATAATATGACATGAAAATTATTTTTTTTGAACATAAACTGCAAATAAAAACTTGAAAAAAATCAACTTGAATTGTAAATGTTTTAATAATATGACAACGCAAAATAATTACTTGACAAAACAGGCTCAATCATAATTGTTTGATTGTTAAGCTCAATCATAATTGTTGGCCTGTCCCATCGCTGCAACATGTTCTGAATTTGAGAGGGTGCATGCTACCATGTGGGTCAAGCCAACCGCTACTTTAGATTATTTATTCTGTAGTCCACCAGATGAGCTCTGCAGTCACTGCTCAGCCACTCCACAGGACTCTGACCACAGTCAGCACTTGACTTGATCCAGACCATGGGGCATGTCACTGGAGTGTTAATGTCTAAGCTGGATACACCAGCTGGCAGTCGTTAAATAGCTTCTATATTCCACTTTATCAATGCATTTAAACATTTGGTTAGACATTCCTAATGTGTCTACATTTAGAATCTAGGCAAAATGTGTCCTGTATCTCACCATTGGTTCCAACTACCCTACTCAATTTACTGATCAATTCCTGAAACCCCTACATCAGGAGAGGTTAGCATTGTAGACAAGAGGCCAAAAATGTCTTGCATGCTGTATTATGTCATCCTCTCTAATTATACAAAGGACAGGATTTGCCCCTCTGTGTGGCTATAGATGAGTGATAATTTCATATCAAACATTATTTTGGTTGCACAGAGTTGCAGAAAGCCATCATCAAAGGCCAATATATGCACAGTGGGTCTTGTAAGGAAAACGAGAACTTCAAACTCCCGAACGTACTAAAAAAAGAATAAATTTTAAACAATAGCAATAGCAGAAGATACGATACAAAGTATGAAATCTACTTCTGAATTCAGCAGAGTCAATTTGAACCCAGCAACATTACAGTCAACATTCTATACAGTTTCCATGCACAGATAAACAGTGGCTATTTTCTATAGGAGGAGCCTTTTCCTGATAGATAATTTAACCAGGTTAATTAACCTCAGACATTAATAACATTGTCTCGTTAATGTTGAATCCCGGTTGCCCATTCAACTGTCAACTCATATTGTAATGAAGGCAACACCCTGGAACCCTTTGGAACAGATGGATCGAACTGGCTCACCTCTGAGCGTTCACCAAATACAACTGTTAGGTATGAGAATATATTTCAGTCTGAAACCATTCAGACAATAATTAAACCACAGGTTGGAGGATATGGATTAAGAAAACGAGCAAATTCTCAAACACAAAGTCAACAACTGGGAGTTGGTATATAGGGCAGAAGCTTGCCTAGTCCAGGGCCTATTTTATCAGTGTTTGTTTTCAGTAGTTTGTATGAAGACTACAAATGATTTCTCCATTTTTTCTGTTTATTCATTTCTATCCGTTCCACATTTTCACAATATTTGTGACAGAAAACAATGATGAGGGACAGTATTTTGTAAAGATAGAAAAAACCCTCTAGAAGAAGGGTGTTGAGAAAATACTGTACTGTATTCAAAATCATGTAAATAATTAGTCCTGTTTTCACAGTGTCACACGATCCCTGGTAGAGAGCAGTTCAGGGGTCTGTTCAGGAGGCCTACCGGGTCTTGCAGGACAGCAGTGATTTTGCTCTACTAGAGACAGTGAGAAAAAAGGCAGGGTGGAGGAGCTGGGCTATGGTAGAGGGCGTGTTTTAAATGGCTGGGCCACCCGCTCCCACTGCGTGAGGATGGCCTGGCGAGCCCCTGCCCACTGTCCCGGCCCACACAGCCGATACTGGTACGGGGTGCAGGGACCCAGCAGCACACTCAGACCCAGACGAGGGTCACGCAGCAGCAAGTCCAGGAAGTTGGGCCGCACTCCCACCTGCCGCGCCAGCTCATCCAAGTAAGTGATGTAATCAATCTGGAGAGCTGCATGCTTGGGAGAAGGATAACTGGCAGGACAGAATCAGAATAGGACAATTCAGAAACTGACATTATTGCAATTGTTATAATACAATATGCATATATATATATATATATATATATATATATATATAGAGAGAGATAAAGCATTTTAAAATACCCATCCTGCATACCTTTTAATAAATCTTCTTCTCTCAGTTTCAATCATCTTTAACATTGTGTTCTTTGGTGGAAGTTGGTTCAATCCTACAAAAACAGCCAAAAAAAGGCAATCATGAAGGATAATAAAGCAAGAGGGAAATACATCCCTTTAATTTCCTGTGACTGGCAATGATTGGTAGTTCAATATGGTTGGTTGGTAGTACCATTTTAACATTGTAGAATGGACCACAACAAAACAATTCACAATGACAAGAAGGCATTACAATAATTCAAATGTGGCCTAGCATTTACCCATCTTTAGAAGTATGATGTCATATTAGCCTGGTGAGCAATTAGTAGGCATTTGTCACCTGTCATAGGCAGGCATGGAATAGACCAAATCAATGTCCCCTCCACTGAGCTATGGATGACATCACTGTAATGCCATGTTTATATTACCACAGATTCAACGTACACAACATGGCCAGGTTATTCTTCAAATTGACATTACCTCCAGGTATACAGCGTCTCAGCCTGGCCTGTGACCAGCTCATTTTCTGATGTGATCCTCAGTATGGCTAAGAGCAGGGGTGTCAAACTCATTCCATCGAGGGCCGAGTGTATGCAAGCTTTTGTTGCAACCAATGCACTACTCCAGGTGATTTCAATTAGGTCCCTCCCTTGGTTGAAGAAGTGGGCTAATTAGTGAAATCACCTGGTGTAGTGCATTGGTTGCAACAAAAACCTGCATACACTTGGCCCTCGATGGAATTAGTTTGACACCTGTGGCTAAGAGGATCTAGACAAGTTTATTGTTTATTGTTTCCACTGATATACTGTGGCACATACCTGCTAGCTATACACAAACAGAATGAACAAAGCTTTGCAATTTGCTACATTTATGAAACTATGTGAAATATGTATGAAATGTGTATTGTAATAAATTATGCTTCTCAGCTCCTTAACTAGCGGCCTTTTGGTATACAGTAGATGGAGGTGCTGATTTAAGCAGCTAGTCTACAGGTGCGCAGTTACAGGGTTTTCCTGTGAATGGGGAAAATTTACTTAGCAGCTAATTAAGTGCAATTTCATTGCTGCCAACTAAATGTAATATTAACTGTAATTTGAGTACGAGACGTACTCAAATGTGTTGGAAAGATGGATGGTGCACCAGCAGTAGCATGATCATTTATCCAATCAGTTTTCATAATCCCAACACAAGCAGTGAACACTTGCATGGGGCCAGTTAGAACACATGCATGAATTCATCCTATTCCACCTAAGTTGGTTGAATGAGAAGAGTTCAAAGCTAGTTTCTGAAAGTTACATGTATGGTCACCTGCAAAGACTCTTGTGGCCCAGCGAGCCTGCATCTCCATCACTGGCATGATGGGCCCTTGGGCCTGGATCAGGCCCAGTATGGCCAGTGTGGGGCGCTCCAGGGTGGGTGGGAAGACATGGTGGTAGAGGGTTAGCTCATGCTCAGGGCCTGGGAAGAGGGAGGTGGGGAGGAAGGGAAAGGAGTAGTTGTAGCCTGTGCAGAAGACCACAGCATCAATCTGGTCCTCCACACTACCATCGTCGAACACCAGGCTGGAGCCCCGGAACTCCTGGAGGTTAGGCTTCATGACCAGCGCCCCCACGAGGATGCGGCCAGGAAGGTCATCATTGACCAGAGGTCTTTGGTCCAGGAGCCTGAAATGGGACATTGGAATAGATAACAGCTCAAGTCATAACTGCGTACCTGGAAGCTTGCACTTGTGTTTGTTACCTGTTCTTGGATAGCAGGCCGTAGATCCTGTGGTCATATTTCTGGTTCAGTGTCCTCTCCGCTGCCCAGTTTAGCAGGGCCCTGGGCAAGAGGTGTAGCAGCAAACCCCAGAAGCGGGTGATCATGGTCATATCTATAGGGAGTCCCCTGTCAGACATGCGTCCTATGATCCAGGCACCCTGCCGTGTGCTGAGGAAGGTCTGGAGAAGGCACACCAAACCGTTAGAACATTGAGAAATAGAGCTCTGCTGTCAAGGTACTGGTGCAGTAGCGGTGTTGAGATGGGCATACAAAATGTTATTACGTTCAAAATTGGAAGAAAAAAGAAAATAAGGGATACAAATCTGTTAAAAAGAACTGATACAGCATGTATACATCTTGTAGCATTGAAGAAGCATGGATTGAGGGTCCCATTTGCAAGTCTAACATCCACCTCTATTTAAAGGCATGGAACATAATATTTATGCATTATAATACTGTGCAATAAAGAATAAAATAAATGTTCAACTCTGGGAAAACATGCATGTTTTTTTATGGTGCGGAGTAACAGCATCTGTGTAAGCACTATTGTCCTCACTGGGTATGGTGGGTGTGCAGCTGCGAGTACAAGGTGATCTGCATGGTGCAGCAGCAAGCTGCAGAGGGTGTCCACACCTTCTGCGCAGTCCTGCTGATCTCCACGGCAATGTCCCCTCCAGAGTTCCCGATCCCCACCACAACAGCCCTCTTCCCCTTGAGAGCATCTGGGTCCCTATATTCCCAGCTGTGGTAATATTTTCCCTTAAAGGTCTCCACACCTAGAAAGGAAATCCAACATTTCTCCTTAAAGACATAAGCAGAGTTGACTTAATTCAAATCCTCAAATCTGGCCCAGGAATCCAAATTCGGTCCTGGTTTTCCCTTCTCTCAGGTAATCAATTGAACAATTAATGCAATTATTTGGCCAGCGTCTTCACACCGGACTGCCAGGTAAAGGGAAGGTAGAAAAACAGTAGTGCTCGGCCCACGAGGACCGTGATTTGAGGAACCCTGTCGTAAGGCATGTCCAATTATTTATGAAAGAAGAACTAGACCCCCATCAGATTCTCCACATACCCATTCCCCTAAAGAAACTAGTGTGAGCTGAACTGAGAGATGAAGAGGATTTTATTGCCGATTGCTTTGATGCAGTCAATGTTCCAGCTAGTAAAGTCTGAAATAAATTATCTTGATTTACAAGAGCACATATGAATTGACTGCAATAACGGTGTATCCTATATTCATAGCAGGAGAACAAGCACAAGACAACCACCATCAACCAGATCTCTGACTGTGCCATTCTTCCTCATTGAAGATTCAAGTTCTTCCATCTTTTTATCAAAGAATACGTTACCTGGGAAGTCTTTAAGTGGTGTGACAGGGTGTGTGTAATGTCCTGTACACACCAGGACAGCATCAAAGATGTGCCTCTCCTTGTCACCCTCTTTAGTCTCAGTCACCACCTCCCACTGCCCTGAATGACAGAAGTCAGGCCTCTGCTTCACACTGCAGACAACGGTCTGATAGAAAGACATAAAAAGGAGAGACGGGATTAGATCTCTTTTTTTAAGACATTGAAAGATATCAGCCTTTTTCAGTCTCTGGTCTCAGGGCTTCAGTCTAATTACTGCAGGTTGCTGCAGAGGAACGTAGCTCTAAATGTAGCCCGCATGTCAAAGGTCAGGTCCTTGTGGCAAACATTCAACAGGATCCATGTGGAGCATACAGGAATGTAGTTTGAAAGGGGATAGAGAGATGTTACACAAAATTAGATTGTTCATGTCATACTGTGTTTATTTTAGGCCAGTAGATGGTGTTAAAGTCCAGCATGACAAACTGCCAAATGTGAGGAAATAAAGGTAAACGTTTATTTTGGAAAGGAGAGGTTTTCTGCACCACATCAACGACCGTTCTCAACGTTAGAGAGAAACAGAAGGGGCTGCGTCTACCTGGAGAGGGAGACTGTCAAGAAAGAGATCACCTGGAAGCGAATGTGCCGCAGGAGGTCAAAGTGTGATGCGTATAGGCGGAAGTACTGCAGCAGCTGTGAGTTATGCATGTAGTTGGGGTAATGGTCTGGCATGGGGAAGTCACTGAAGCACATCATCTCCTTGGAAGTGTTGGTGATGAGGGAGCGGTAGATACTGCAGTGTTCTGGCTCAGGTCTCTCCTGAAGACCACAGAGATCAGTGACAGAGTAAATGAGTGAGCGGGCAAAGTAGAACTTTACCTGCAATGGCCAACCAGCATTCTTGTGCAAACGGTTTATTAATGACTGATCCCACCTTGTACCTCCACAGTCCACCGATGTCATCGCTGCTCTCAAAGCAAATTGGCTCCAGTCCCTCATCCAGGCAACACTTGATAGAGGCCAGTCCTGAGCTTCCTGCCCCAATCACTGCGACACGGCGGTTCATGGTGCTTGTAGGGGTGGAGTATAACAAGTCATAAAAGATTAGGGAATTCATAAAAGTTTATCTGAAGTTTCTTTTGAAACACATACAATACATTTCTCTCACATGCTGCATATTTTACAGCTTACAGAAATACTCTATGCAAAGTCATTCAAAAGGAAAAACATTGATCTATACTGCAGTAGTTAACAAGAATGTATACATTTTATTGAACTCTTCTTCTTGTAATTCATTGATTAGTTATGCTTGAACTAATTTGAATATGTGCTGTAGCATTATCTTTGATGTGGGGGGATAATAAGAAAATATTACTCTACAATTAAGAACATAGAAATTCAGCTTAGTCTCACTTACTTCTTTCTGATGATTTCTGTTCTCATGCAGCCTGCATTTCACTCACACCAACGGATTAGTTACATAAGAGTTAAAGTCCCCCAAGGCACTGGGGCAGAGGCATGTACTTTGTTCTGTTGGCAGTTGAAAGGCAGTTGAAATTTTAGTCAGCAATAAATATCCAGAGGTCTCCATTCTTCGATCTTAAAGTCTCAATTTTATCCAAGAAGGCCTGGTTGTGGGTGCAGGTTTGTGTTCAAACCCAGCACTATAACACCTGCTTCAACTAATGAACTAATCAGGGTCTTCAATCAAGACCTTAATTAGATCGGGTCTTTCAATGTTGGGCTAGAACAAAAACCTGCACCCACACTGGCCCTTCTCGGATAAGATTGGAGAACCCTGGTTTAATCCATAGGATTGCATATCACTTGGATGGAATGGAATATATCTTTGGAATAAATGACTTAACAGTGAGCCACAGATAAGTTTGCTCGAACAAGGTTTTGTTGGACACGCCTACAAAATGGATGCCTCACAGGCTCAAAGGCAGAAATCTTGTCAGACGACCCAAACAGGAAGTTACATTAATGCTTGAAGTAAAGAGGGAGAGAACAGCTTTAACTCATTTAACCTCATTCATGAGATGTTTACCCCTGGAGCTTCTTTTATTATTATTTCCTGTCGCTTGTGTGCTTTTCATTTATTATTGGAAAGGGTCCATGAAGATCAGTATTCTAGAGAAAAAAAATCCTAGAAACATTTTGGCAACATAATCAAAAGGTTTTGCCTTGTAGTATATAAATGAAAAAGTACCCTCGCTATCCTTGGGAAGACTTGAAACTTTAGTGCATAATTTTATTATTTTTACTATAATTTTTATTTGATTTATTTTAAGTTATAAGCAACGGGTCTGTGTTAAGAAACTCCTTATTGTTATAGCTTTAATAACATTTATTCATTGATAATTTATTCCAATATTAATTTAAAGATGTTTGAATTATGTCTTTCTGTCAATGAAGCAAGTGAATTATAATTTGTACATGGTGTGGCAGCCCAGGGAAATGGCTGCCTGTCCCTTTAAATAGAGCGAGAGAAACTGCAGCTCTATTCAGCCTGCAGCCCCACATCTGGCCACCAGCTGCGCTGGGTGAAGCAATTGGGACCGCTTGCAGCTGACTCCAATTGTGGACTGCATAAATTAAGACAATCCGTTTTAAGAACTGGATTGTGCTGTAGTGAAGAAAAGTTGAAGGGCAGCAAGTTATGCTGCTGGCCACTGTTTGTATATGCTTAGGTTGATGTTATGGTTTTTGTTGATTTTGACAAGATTCCTTAGTTTAAAAATGTAAAAGTTTATTTTGTAGTAATGTACTTTTGGGAGAAAATCATTAAATTTGTGTTTTTGGGAATCCTGCCCCCTCAGCCTTCCTTCCATTGCCTACACCCTCTGAAAAGGTCCTGTTTGTGTCGCCAACCCCCAATGACATTACAATTATTTATTAGTACAGTTATTAGCTGGCTTGAAAAGCAATCATAAGACATTTTCTGCATGTTAACCCAACTTTATTGATTTGAAGCAGGTTCTGCTGGGTAGCAGATGTGCACATGGAAGCAGTGGATGTATTGTAGTGAAAATAAAAAGTAACGGATTACTGTATAGATCAATTAAACACAGAAATGACAGATGGTGCTTTGATTATTTATTTGAGTGTTTATATGGTATCATTCAGAAACATACCTTTCAAGAACTCTTTTGTACTGAATAGTGAAACATTGGTGGTATTCTCCAATCTCAATAATAACAGCTTTACTACATGCGAGAGTGCCATAGACGCAACATGTATTCATTCAGAAACATTGGACTGATCACTACCATAATGTGGTCTATACAGTCACTACCACCATGTGGTCTGAAGCAGCTGATATAACATGGCTCTAATGTTTCTGGTGACAAGATTGGTGAGTTCGTAAAACCAATTTACGTATAAAATGGCTGAATGTTCACTGCATTGACAGATTCAGATTCTGCTAGGTCTAATGGTGGAGACGAGCTTGAGGAGGGCGGCTGGGGGCTTGAGTTGCATGTAGTATGCAGCATAGGCCGCCAAACCGATGGTCACACTCCATTTGGACACGCGCCATGCCACAGAGCTTCCTGGCTCGTCATCCACCTGACGGGTCTTGAGGGGCTGATACATGCGGTCAAACTGGGTGAAGATGGCGTGACGGGCCCCGGACCACTTCCCCGGCCCGGAGATTCGGTACTGGTAAGCGGAGACCGGGCCCCAGAGGACCTTCTTGAACAGAGGGTAGTCAGTAAAGAAGAGCCACAACAGACTGGGTCGTGCCCCCACTTCACCTGCTATATCATCCATGTAGGTGACAAAGTCCACCTGCAGTGGGACGAGCTTGGAGCAGATATAGCTGGAATTAAAGCACGAGGATCAATGTTAGCTGACTGTGTATGATGAAACACCTCCAGATTTGTAAATCATTAATACAACCCGACCGAATTCAAAACAGTTACACAGCAATGGCATTAAGATCAGCGAGGGAGCTGTGGTACTCTGCACCCCTGTCTCACGTGGGCGTACTATACTCTGGCACGCTCACCTTTTCTCCATGCACTTGGTGTCACTCTCGATAGATTTCAGCATGGCTTGGTTGGAAGGGAGCTTCTTCAAACCTGTGAAACCACAAAGGATGTCTATCACACTTTTTGCTACATCATTCTCAGAACTAAATAAGCAATTCAGGAGTCTGATATACAAAAATAATCCTATGCCTCCAAGGCTAGGGTTAAGAAGATTCTGACTCTGTAAGTATCATTTTCATCACAAAGCAGAAGCTGGAGATTGTTGAGAAATCTTTTTGCTTGTTGGGAGTCTGACCTGCGAAGACTCTGGTCACCCAGCGCGCCTGCATCTCCGCCTGAGGCATGATGGCCCCCAGGGCATGAATGAAGCCGACCACAGCCAGCGTGGGGTGTTCGAGGGCGGGGGGGAACACATGCTTGTAAAGCCCCACCCTGTGCCCTGACTTAGCCATGATAGAAGGTGGCAGGAAGGGGAAGTCGTAATTGTAGCCTGTGGCGAACACCACCACGTCCACCTCTTCCACCACCGATCCGTCCTCGAACACCACGCTGGAACCTCGGAACTCCCTCACGTTGGGCTTCACCACCACTCCGCCGGACAGGATTTTTCCTGGCAGCTCGTCATTGATCACCGGGATCTGGCTGAAAAGTCTGGCAGGGGGGGGATGGGGTGGAGCAATATATCCATGTATTCAGAAATGTATCTTTTGTGTGGCACTTGTTGTGTACCCAACAGCAGGTAAGTATTATGGCATTAAATAGAATAAGGACCACATGTGAGACGTAACTAAGTTTGAATAAATATTGAAGGTAACTTATTTATTTCCATAGTATTTCTTACAGGATTCCATCTGTACCACCGCGTGGTTCTCGCTCTGCTGTCGATTGCTTTTTTTTAGATCGCTCCTAGGAGAGCGACCAGCCAATCAGAGGCCACCTTTTTTAAAAATTTAGCCTTACTCTTGTAACCAATGACAGAACAGCATGCACTATTCACGTGCATTCAACATTTATGCATTTTTCTTTTTAATACACTGAATGTGTGCACTGAATGAGCTCTGGTGTAGCAGATCAAGTGTCACAAGTATCACTTAAATTTAAAATGTATCATAGATACTGTCATTAGAGGGGGCTCACAAACAAACTTAACCTGAACTCTTATTGTGTTTGATTGTAGCTGTAAAACTGTCAGTACTTTACATTAGGAAAGTATATGATATAAGATACAAATCGGTCATCAGACAACTCTTCCTCACCTGTGATTTGGCTTTAGGGCATACATGGTGTGGTCATACATGGCGTTCAACTTGTTTTCTCCTATCCAGTTGAGAATATTGATAGGGAGGAGCTGGAAGAGGATGTGAACGAATCGGGTGTTGTATTTCATGTCCACAGGCAGCCCGTTGTCCGACACCACGCGTATGACCCAGGCCCCCCTGCGAGTGCTCACATACACCTACGGGAGGGAAACATCCTCTCATGAGTGACCTTGCATTCTGATGTGTGCATGAATTGACATCTAGTGAGCTTGCATTGCTTTCTGGAATGGTTACCAAATCCAGGATTCAATTTGTTTCTTTCTTTTCCACAGATTTTCACCTGCTCTGCCACTCTGCTGGACTCCACTGCGATGTCTCCCCCTGAGTTCCCAATTCCAATCACCACAATCCTCTTCCCATGGAGTTCCTCTGGGCCTTTGTAATCCCAGCTATGGAAGACCTTCCCTTGAAAGTTCTCAATCCCTGCAACACATTTCACAGCGAAGAGCCTCAAAGATCCTGGCTGAGCGCTCGCACACAGCCTTTCCTCTATTCTAAACTCTCCCCTCGGGGAGGAGGCTCAGGTGCATTAAAACCAGAACCGAGCTGTTCAGGAGCAGCACCTTTCCAGAGGCTATTCGGTCTCTAAATGCTACACAGTTGTAGCCCTGCTTGACACTGCATCATTAAGGCAAGACATAGATCACTGCACCGGCACTTTGTATTGTTACATTATTACATTATGGACAGGGGCGGGTATATGTGCACATGTATGATATATGTAATATTGTTACTGTTGTGTGATATTATATTGTTGGTATTGTAATGCTGCTGTCTATGCATTGTTGTCTGTATGAGCTTCATCAAAACAAATTCCTAACAATTTGGTATGGCAATAAAGATACTTGAACTTGAACATTCATGATGGTCAGAGCTATGTGAGAACAACTAATTTCTGAAAGCTTATGAGCAAAGAGTGGGCTGTAACCACTCTGAAGATAATGGTCATGCCTATTCACGCCATCGCAAGATATCTATGGCAGTAGCAATACACAGAGCTATCACCTGAGAAGTCTTTTAGAGGCATGTGAGGGTACGAGTAATGTCCCGAACAGACGATTACAGCATCGAAAATGTGCTTCTCTTCTTGCCCTTCTCGATTCTCAGTCACCAGCTCCCATTGCCCTGAGCGAGAGAAGTCAGGCCTCTGCTTCACACTGCGGACGCTGATCTGAAACACAGTGGAACAGGACAGTCAGGTCATTCCTCGGAAGCATAGCACAGATCTATTGAACAGTCATTGAGTTGTTGAATTGAGCTGTAGTCGAGACCGCCTTAAGTGAGTCCGATTCAAAACCGAGACCAATGGGGGTTCGAGACCGATTCAAGACTGGGACCGGAACAGACCTTAAAAATGCGATTTTCATGCATTTTTGTTGTAAATAGTCAGTTTTTTTGTAAATAGTCATTCTAAATAGAAAAAATACTTTCAGTTACTGTGATTTAATATTGTTTCAAGTTTAATAATGTAACTGTATGTTAAAGTGAACATGATACATGATGATCAGAATAGAACAGGACAAAGCAACATTCCTCTTTTGTCTTCTCCCAGTATATTACAAATTGTTCTGCATGTTTAGAACAAATCTGTATTAACACTACAGCAAGAGAACAAATACCATTGAAACATCTGCAACTAGTGCAGAATGCTGCCGCATATCTAGTCTTCAACCAACCCAAGTTCACGTATGTCACCCCACTACTCACCTCTCTGCACTGGCTCCCTATCGCATCAGGCATCACATTAAATCACTGGTGCTGGCTTATCAAGCCACTAGGGGAACTGCTCCTTCTTACCTCCAGACACTCATCACACCCTACACACCAGCCAGACCCCTCCGCTCTGCCTCCTCTGGCAAACTGACTGTCCCACCCCTCTGGGTCCCAGGCAGCCGCTCCTTGCGGTCTCGCCTCTTCTCTCTCCTGACCCCTCAGTGGTGGAATGATCTTCCGCACTCGGTCAGGACTGCGGAATCACTGGCCATCTTCCACAAGAGACTAAAAACCCACCTCTTCAGACTCCACTACCATTGATTCTGTACATTAACTAATTGTCATCACCACTGCTTACTGCATTTCGTATTTTGTATCTATGTTTCATACTGTATTATAAAAAATCTACAATTCTACTAACCTTTTTCTTTCCCTGTGTTACAGGTACGGTATGCAGCTGCCAACAATAATATCTATTGCTGTATTACTACACTGATCTCTTGCGCGATCAATGATTGATCTTATCATGTCTATATGCACATTTGTAAGTCGCTCGGATAAGAGCGTCTGCTAAATGCCAAATATTTTAATGTAAATGTAAAATAATTGATGGCTGCTGTTGCCGATTCCTTGAAATGTTTAATTAATGCATACTATGGATATAAATATGTTTTTAAATGAAGAAAGATGTCCTATGCCCTATGTACACCTAATCGAAATGTTCAGGGACAAAATAAAGGAAAAGAAAGGGTGAGAAAGAGGAATCCTTGGCTATCTACAGTCTAGTTTTAGTTTGTGTTACTTGGCATAGCCTGGTTTAAAAACAACAACAACATTTATGATCATGTTCTGACAGCTTTTCAACATGTTCTATTTGAATTATGGCCTAAAACATAGACAGCACAAAATGAGGTAGCTGTCTCAATAGGGAGTACATTTGGGACATTTGGTAGATGTCATAACTTTATGGTACCTTGGAACTATTTGATAACTCCGCTCAGCTCAGCCAGCAGCCGCATCCCTAGCTATCAATGATTTATGATGCAGTTGCGCTAGTTTAACATTATTTTACTGCATGCTTGATTAAAAATGATGATTAAAAATGATGACTGGCTAATTGAGTTAATAAAATTAATAGTTTTATTACTTTTTGTGAGTCCTTTCCAAGTGTCGGGAGAAGTTGGAGGTCGTCCCAGTTGTATTGGTTACGGATTGCTTTCAATATTTGCATGAGGCAGTGTGGTTTCTTTTCATTGATGTTTTACAAATGAAATCTTTATGACCTGTATACGCAAACTGGATTATTGCCAGACTGGCAGACAAAACGTTAGAACCTGAATGGTGGTCTCTCACATGGACCGGTTTCGACTACTGCAACTCTCCTATTGAATATCTGAGGTTGTCAGCCAGCACAGTGCTGGTGGGTCACCTGGAAGTGAACGTGCTGGAGCAGCTTGAAGTGCTCAGCGTAGAGACGGAAGTACTGCAGGATACGGGAGTGGTGCATGTAGTTGGGGTAATCCCCTGGGATGGGGAAGTCGCTGTAGCACATCATCTCTTTGGAGATATTGATGGTCAGGGATTTGTAGATACTTGCCCGGTTGGGGTCAGAGACCTCCTGCACAGACAAAATAACATGATTAAAACCTTTTTCTGAATGCCCCCTAGCGTTTCGACCGTTACCGGTCAAATAACTATGATTCAGCACAAATCCGTTATGCATACATTTATAGAGCGGTCTGTGACCGCCATTCTGTAGTCAAAACCTGAACTACACTTTTCGGAAGCGAATGCCACCGGTTTGAGCCTGATAAGATTCTCCACACGCTCAAGGGACCCCCCTGCAGGGCATGGCACCTATTACACCCTGTACCACATCATGAACGTATTTCTTTCCCTATTTATACAGTCACTGTATTCTATACAATTTCACGTCCAGATATCAATTCATGTTTTAGCTTTCAGAACAGTGCATTCAAATGCTTCAGAGTGTTCGATGAAGTATTCTATAATAATGTTCTTCAATGTACTCACTATTTCTACTCACGACTACCTCCGGTAAACCAGAAAGCTTCATATGGATATAATGTATACAAATATGCATATTATCCACATGAACTGCTGTAAAACACAGCACTGAAATCCACTGGAGTTGTTGCTAATGTGTTTTCGGCTTACAGCCAAACTGTAGCTTTCCTTGGAACATATCATATATCAATCGTGTTACAGAGATCCGGGAATAAGGGTGTGTATTTTGCCCTCTGGGTTCATTTACTATCTGAACTGTATGTAATAATTGAACCCTGGCTGATGTATAATTTGTCGTAATGATAAGTATAGTATGAAATTATTTTTATTATTATATATATTTTTTACATTGTTATGTATTTTAAGTGTATACCATGAATGTATTCTCACATATTGGAACTGGGGTCTTGAGGGTATGCTCATGCCCTTCAAACCCTGCCATCAACCATGCCCCTGCAGTGTTTTATTGCAAAGTTATAAGGCTTTATTTAAGAGTAGTGCAAAACAGGCTCGTGCTCAGTGGCATAGAGATTAATAACACGAAAATGCTGTTATTATAACTTCCACTGACTGTACTGTGGACAATAATGACAAATGAGGCAAATGGGCAAGTAACGTTCTGACAGCTTCATCATCGTGACAAAAAATATATGGGTTCAACCATTCGATTTATTGACAGAAAATACATAAACTTTTGAAAAATAAAACCCATAAGCCCTTAGATGGCCACACCTGCATTATTTATATCATTATTCATACACCAGCTTTATTGATAACAAGTCATAGTGATTAAGACGATAGCAATTGTGACAGCACGAAATACATTTTTGGTCTTGCCTTATACTTCCACAGGCCTCCAATGTCATCGCTGCTTTCAAAGCACACTGGCTGCAGTCCGTCGTCCAGGCAACTCTTTATGCTACTTAAGCCTGAGGGCCCAGCTCCAATCACAGCTACACGGCGCACCATGCTGTCTGCAGAGAGATAGGGAGTTATATATTTAAAATAATGTCATATTTTAAAACAGCGCTCTTGTTCCAGCTGTTTGGGATAAAAACAGCGGTACGTATATCAAATAAATTCAGTAACTATTTTCATGAACCGCATTCAACATTTTCAGCATATTGCCTTCATCAGTGAAATGGTGTGGCATGCTGATGGCAGTCTTAAATACCTAACTGTAAAGCATCACCAGGTTTACAAGCTAATTAGAGAGTACGGAATAAAACATTAAGCATAGTGGTAAAATGGGATTGGCAAAGGCATGTTTACTAACAGGCATGCTCTAATTTGTTACATTAAGTGACCACGAATGTCTATGCTGGTGTGATTTCCTCAATATAATTTTTTTACCAGCATTCAGTTATGTAAAAATTGTATTCACATTAATTTCCAAATGAACAAAGCATACTATTCATATTGCTAATTTATCTATGTAATTTATCTAAACCAATATACTTGTAATTGAGCATAGTTACACTCATTTCCAATATTAACAAAGCTGCACTTTTCATATTGCTAATTCATCAATATAATTTATCTAAATATACTTGTACTACTTGAGCATAGTTAGACCACATTAGATTCAAATGCAAAAAACAACAACACATTCTCTCTCACGAATTCTCATTGAATATTGTTAAGCTCCTCATTGTACATTGTATAAAATACACACAAATACAAGATAAGGAAAAACATTGTAAAAAGAGGAGTAACCAGTGAAAGCTTCATACCTTTGTTGTCTCTGAGAGTCTGTGAGTCAGTGGGGAGAGTACTCTCTAGCACAGCCTTTTGTATAAAACCTGCACTGTTGCTTTAATTTCCATAAAAGGAACTGGCCAATCAGATTAATATTTACACAACATCTATGACATTTAGAGCTGGAAAAATTCCAATTAAATGATCATTGAGCCACTGTCATCAGAATTGCAGCTTAGCATACGTTTTGGCAACTTATTACACTCACTATGTGAATACATTTCAGATTCCCATATATTTGTGGCTTTTTCCCTTTGTATAGTACAGGTATATAAAATATATTAATAGGGCATTGAGATCTGGTGACTGAGACGGCCATGGCACATTGTTTTAATGCTCATCAACCCATTCAGTGACCACTCATGCCCATCAGGATAGAAATGCTTCACCATAGGATGAAGGTGATAACTCAGAATGGCTTTGTATTTATTGCCATTTACCCTGCCCTCTAAGTGGTTGAGTGGACCTTAAACCTCACCCACCTGGAGAAGAGGAACACCTATGTGAGAATGCTGTTCGTGGACTACAGCTCAGCGTTCAACACCATAATACCCTCCAGGCTCAGCACCAAGCTCTGGGACCTGAGGCTGAACCCCAGCCTCTGCGGCTGGATCCTGAACTTCCTGTCGGACCGGCGCCAGGTGGTGAGGATGGGCCCCATCACCTCCACCCCTCTGACCCTCAACACCGGGGCCCCCCAGGGTTGCGTCCTGAGCCCTCTCCTCTACTCCCTGTACACCCACGACTGTGTGGCCACGCACAGCTCCACCAGGGTGATCAAGTTCGCCGATGACACGACGGTGATAGGCCTGATCACGGACAACGATGAGACGGCCTACAGGAGAGAGGTCAGCAACCTGGCACAATGGTATCAGGAGAACAACCTCTCTCTCAACGTTGACAAGACCAAGGAGCTCATCGTGGACTACAGGAAGGAGAGAGAGAGGCAGGAGCCCCTCACCATCGGCGGGTCCACTGTAGAGCGGGTCAGTGACTTCAGGTTCCTCGGTGTCCACATCACTGAGGACCTGTCCTGGTCCACCCACACTGGCCACGTAGTCAAGAAGGCACAACAACGCCTCTTCTACCTCAGGCGGCTGAAAAAGTTCGGAATGGGGCCCAAGATCCTGCGTGCTTTCTACAGAGGCACTACTGAGAGTATCCTGACTGGCAACATCACCGCGTGGTACGGAAACTGCTCAGGCCTCAACCGCAAGGCACTGCAGAGGGTGGTGCGGTCCGCTCAACACATCAGCGGAGGCACGCCCCTCCCCTCCATCCAGGAACTGTACAACAGCCGGTGTGCCAGCAGAGCCCACAGGATCATCAAAGACCCCAGTCACCCCAACCACAGCGTATTCCAGCTGCTACCGTCAGGCAAACGGTACCGCAGTCTCCAGGCCAGGACCAGTAGGCTCAGAGACAGCTTCTTCCACCAAGCTATCAGGCTACTGAACTCTGGCCACTAGCCTAGCTAGCCCAACTGGCAATTTTGCACATCCAGGTGGACTGAGCACAGACACACCTGCACAGACTCAGCACGCGCAGGCGACACTCGCACACGCACGAGCGCGCGCGCACACACACACACACACTACTCACTCCCGTACTGTTGCCTTGTGACCCTAGTACCACTTGCTGCTACTTAAAATTATTTTGTTACCTTATATTTTATATATTTATCTATTCTATTTCTATTTTGTTTACAACGTGTGCTATTTCTGTGTGTATTTCTGATGCTGCGAAGTTGAGGGGCCAGGCCCAAGATTCTTACTCTGGTGTACCTAGTATCACAGATGTAACAATAAAGAATTCTGAATCTGAATCTGAATCTGAAAACATGGCAAGAATATGCACCCCACAACATAACAGAGCTGCCGGAACCCTGTAAGGAAGTGTTTCCTTAATTTGGGCAGTTACCTGAATGTCCGCTATACTCCGCCAATTTTGAACAAGCCAAAGAAGACACCTTATTTCCTTACCCTTCTCCACTATCTTTATGTGCCTGTGTCCACAGGTAAAACGTGAATACAGCTGCTGATGTGGTGATTTCCTGATTCAAGTTTATTCAAGCAATAGATCTGCCATTAAGTCACACTTACATTTACAGATAGTAGGACACTCAACCAACACTTTGAGAAACACTTTGAGGAACATGATATTCTTTGCCAAATAAAATCGCCTCTTTAATTATTTTGCTATGGAAATCAGAATAATCTCCATCAACCGTGAAGGTGCAATCTGAGTGAACAATTCCGCAACAACATGTGTGTTTCCAATCCGTCTGTAATCATGCATCTTCCATGTACTCCGATAATCTTCCCCAGGTACATCACTTCTTGCAAACCTAATGGGGCCTTGTGAGACTTCGTTCAGTACCTTCAGAACACAACCCAGAGCTCTTAGGTGCTGTAGCTGTTGTAGTGTGTTTGGACTGGCAGTGAGAACATCACTACGTATTGCAAACAGATGGATCCGCTACAGTCCGGGCTGGTGAGGGCAGGCATCAAAGTGTTCGCCAGTGCCGGATTAAATATTGTTGGCGAATTCTGAAACCCTTGGGATAGCCTGTTCCAGGCGTACTGTGTATTTGCCATAGTAAAAGCAATTTTATTGATTGATATTCTTTGGCAAGCAGTAAAGTTCAAAAGCCGTTTGCAATATTCAATGCAGTAAAGAAGGAATTATTGCTTCCGATGTCATTCACACCAAGATAATGTTTTGATCTGCCTCTATGTGCTTTTGTTGCCACGGTGTTCAGTTTAGTAAAAATCTATGGTCAACCCCAGCCCTCCTTCTGGCTTATCCAGGTCTAATATTTTCTCACACTGCGGCGACACATTTAGTCATTTATTGAAAAGGTCTTGCTTTTAAAAGGTCCCCTTTTCAGTCAACAGCCCATACTTCATTTTATTTGTCTCTTTTTGCATTTCCCACCACTTAACTTGATCAGACACTATGTCCTCCTCCTTAAAACCACCCTTCTTCATTTGTTCCAACAATTTCAGAATTTTTTCATTGTTCAACATATAATTTTGCCACAAGATGTAGATGGAGGTTTGGCTGACTTCTGCTGTCATCACTCGCGATTCTTTTTCACCCTCCAAGGACAGAAAAAAAACCTATAATAGCCCCAAGACAATAGTGCAATGATAATCAACAGTGTAGATCACAATGGAAAATAAGCAAGTCACAACTCCACACTCAACCGTTCTTTCATTTTTAGAATTGAGATGAAATATTTTGGGGGTACCCAGTAGGCGTCAATCTCTCACTCCAACATTATCGGCCCTTCCGACCAATCGGATCTATCCGAGGCATCACCTGGATAGCCGCCAACTTAATCTAGGTGGTCACACGACATTAACAGGTTAGCAAACTGAACACCAATCCTAACAGATAGACCCTACAAATCTACGGGTCAACTAGAACTAGTCTTCTTCCCCTCCTGTGGAGGTGGCCACCACCCTTTGAGGTATACAATGCTTACCTTCAAACAGGATCTTTAATGTCAAACCAAAGAAGACCTTAGGCTGCCCGCATTCTCCAGTTGACAGTGGGGTCTAAGACGCAGAATGTAGAAAAAATTATTTTTAATGCAAAAGTTAAAGTTAAAAAGTGTTAGCACAGAGGCTTTGAAGGGTTACAGAGTCAAGAGTAACAAAATACAATATCAAATCAAATGTATTTGTATAGCGCTTTTCACAATTGAATTGTCACAAAACGCTTAACAGAGGGGGAACCCAGGCCTAGACCCCCCAAAATATCAAAAGGTTCTCCTTCATTTCCTGCGTCTTTTGGGTAAAACAATGCAGCCCACCTATATTTGAAGGCCCTATATGGGAGTAGTAACTCTCCAAGGTACATTATGTACCCTTATGTAATTGGTTAAAATATGTTAACTCTTAGCAAGCCAAACCAAACATCCTTATCTTATATATGTATATGTTTAGATGTTTGGACTCAAAGTGCAGATGCCTTGTTTCAACAGGGCGTTTTTTCAAACATATTTTCCGAGGCCTCTGTTATAAGAATTTGATATGCTTGCCTGTGGATGCCAAATATCATTGGTGCAGTTCTGGCAGGGTCAAAATAAAACCCCATTGTAAAACCTAGTAACATAAAACATCTGCACAACTGGATAAACACTTTCAGGAACAGGATATTCAGTGCCAAATAAAATTCCCCCTTTAATCTTTTTTCTATGGAATCAGAATAATCCCTACCAATCATTGTCTCATGTGTGAAGGCACCATCTGAGTGAACAACTTGGCAACAACATGTGTAACTCTATAACTACATATGTGGACAGACAATATGTGTGCCTGTGCAAGTATCTCCTGCTGTCCTCAAATGACTGGACAAAATAATTGTATAAAATAACTGTGATCTCGTATAAGAATTAATATATCATATTTTTGTGTCAGCCTCTCATTTACATTATTGCCGGCGGGAGTGAATGCCGTGATTTGTGTTAATTCATTCACCATGTAGGCAACCACAATTGGACAACAAATGGTTCTGTTCAGTATTTATAGCCTTGTTGTTTGAATCCCGGAAACCCTTTATGACACTAAAGATGTTTTCCTCCTCAGTAAATGGCCTCTCCGTTTAACAAGTGCTTGCCAGGTCCTGTTTCGCATTGACTGTGTACGATGGTCTCATTCTCAACGAGACTTATAAAAATGAAATGTGACAGTTCATCACTGGGCTTCTTTTGAAAAGGAAATGTCATTCCAAACTTGTCCATAGCTTATGCATAGTTTTCTCATCATTATTGAAACACCACTGCATATTTGAAAGCAGGAATGAACATTTTGTTAGGAAATTAATATTTTGTAGGTACTATATAATTATTTTAGAAATATATACAGTGGGTATAATAAGTATTAAGTATCAACACAAAAAACAACAACTCAGGGGCCCTTGGGTAACGCAACAGGTAAAGGCATGGAACGGAGTGCAGGTTACCCACTGCGGCTGGGGTTCGATCCCCGGGTGTGCCAGCCCGGCTCTGGCTGGAAGTCCTGCGTGGGGGCGGCGATTGGCTGTCTGTCCGAGGGGGAGGGGGGAGGGAAGGCGATATAAGCTTTCCAAATGCACAAAAAGCTTCCCTGTGTGTATCGTAATCACAGTCGACAGCTTGGCAAGTTCCGTCTTGATTTGGCGGTTCAAGAGTAGTGGTTGGTCCTGTAGTTGCAGATGGTGGGTTTTCCAATCCCTGAAGCAGAGAAGCATCCCCATAGCATTAGGTTCCTGCCATCATGTTTCACAGTAGGGATAATGTTCCTGGGATGATGTGTAGTGTTAGGCTTGCGCCAAGCATAGTGCCTAATGTTGAGGCCAAAAGGTTCAATCTTGGTCTCATCAAACTATAGAATCCTCCTCCACTTGGTTTGACAGTCTCCCACATGCCTTCTGCCTCTAGGCAACATTTCATGTGAGTTGTCTTCAGCAATGGTTATTTTTGCCACCCCTGCATAAAGCGCAGATTTGTGAAGCACCAGGGCATTTGTTGTTCCATGGACAGTTTCTCCCATCTCTGCCATGGAAGACTAACTCTGTCAGAGTTGCCATAGGTCTCTTGGCGTACTCCATAACAAGTATCCTTCTTAGTTGTAGAGGACGGACCGTTTTAGGTAAATTCACAAGTGTGCCGTACTCTCTCCCTTTCTTTATTATGGACTTAAAGGTGCTCTGGGGGATATTCAAAGTCTTTGAAATCTTATATCCTTCCCGATTGGTGCTTTTGAAAAACATTTTCTTGGATTTGCACCCATTCAGGATATATTGACCTACAAGCTTCCTCTTCAAGGATTTTTCTGTCCGAGATACCCAATACATCAATATCACAGACACTTTGTAAGCAATACTGTTCTGTTCCGTTCTATTATTTGAAGTATGCAGTTCTACTGAGACAAACAATGTAAGAGAAAATCAGCCCTTAACTGGAATTTTAATATTTCACACAAAAATTGCTTTTATTATTGCCGTTGAGTTTTTTGAATTTTGTAAATTGATATCTACACAAATCCAACTTCAATGCTTTTTGATACAACCGCTTTTAATTAGGTTTGATTGTACTATTGACCGAATCCTTATCTGTAGCACATATCTACCTATCAAATTATGACACACTCAGATCAGTATTCAACAGCTCAATAAAACCTAACAAACTGATTGCATTTTTAGTTTGAATACAAGACAGAATACAGGGCCGCCCAAGTGCTGCATCCTTCCTAGTGTAGTGCCATACAGTTCAGGTCATATTGGGACTGTATCAGTGCCAACTGTAGCCAGGAGCCCCCCAGGGTGACACAATTTGGCAAAGCATCGCTCTAGAATTAAAGATTTTAGCAGGGAGGGTATACCTCGCCTCATTGCTCATTAGCAATTCCTCAGGTTGTTCGATCGCCTGCCACCTACCGGCACCAGCTGCATCAGTTGTACAGTCCTCTGGTGAAGTAACTGCAGCAGCTTGGCTGGTAGACTGCAAAAAAAGGAATGGTGGCCTAGTGCATGTGTTCCCAGGACCAGGGTTAACAAATTAGACAATTTCAAAGCATAACCTTAAAATCATGGAAAGTGCAGGTCTACTAATAAAAGATAGAACAATTGGTTTACAGCTTTCCGATGTTTATTCAGAAAATACATAGGAATCACATGGTCTCTTCTAAATGAACTTTGCAAACATACCGAGGCTTTAAAAACGCAACAATTGATGCAAACCTCAGGTAAAATGAAAACAAATTTACTTCCAAGAGTCCTAGACATTCTATACTCCAAAACCTTGGTCAAGCTTGGTCAGTCACAACACTCCTGGGACTGATGTAGCCCCTTCGTGCCACATGTCGGAAGTTGTATTGCATAAGAATAATTAAAAGTAAATAAACACATAAAATGGGCAAAACGTTCATTCTAGATGGAAAATGAACAAGGACTAGCTGAGGGCAGGAATGTTAATATTAGGGGTGGCCACATGTTTTTGGTATATCTCAGGCAACCATTTTAAACGCCTACAAATGCACCGTGTGGAATACGGTTCAACCTGGGACATTCTGGATCATCAATGTATGCTTGAGCCTTTGGACACCGGCTGAAGGGGAACAGCTCATTTCAGACAAGTGGAGCATGACGTCAGAGGCAAAGCGATGTATTTGTGACATCTATGATCAGCCGGGTGAGGGCATTGCTTGACGTTAATGTACAGCAGGGAACACACAATATTGAACAATGAAAAATAAATATCCAAGCCCCATTTTACAGAGGCTCTGATTTATGGACAATCATATGGAGTAGCCGTTTAGAAATACTACACATCAACCACGTAGAGTCTAATCTTTCATGATGAATACATACTTACACTGTTATGTATTTTTTCAAATATTTTAAATAAATTGTTGCGTTTTTAAGGCCTTTCAGCATAGATAAAATCAAACCAGTATATTTGGTTACAACATAAACCCCATATAATTACATTTATGTAAACATTAAATTAAACAGTCATATTTTCTACCACATAAACTCCATATATACTTATATTTATGTAAACATATACTTCATACTGTAGATTAAGGACAGTGCTATACAATATATTATAGTCATACAACACAGTGATTCTTTACAAAGCTGGTGAATTCATGTGTAATGAGGGGATAGCAAGGAGCCTGTATTGCCTGGCAGTTGGTCTTTCCTGAAACGTATTCTGAATAAAAATCAAACCAAAAAAAATGCACTCAATGACAACGTGGACACTCCCATAGCCTTGGTCAAGGTTCCCACAAAACAACAGTGCGGAGTATTCTATTCCACTTGTGCATCTCATTAGACCAATGCAATACCTATCGCAAACTTGCCTTCACACTCTTGTTTGGACCCTCCTATTAATTTCCCACTCTGCCTTAATTTGACAGTGAAAGTCCCATTTAACAGCTTAAACGTATCATTTATCATGCATTTGCTAAAGCATCATCTCGCAAGGGGGAAATAAGGAGATTAAGTGAAATTCCTTTTTAATTAAACGGGAGGTATGAGTGGGGGGGCCCCTCACACTTTGCTCTGGTAATGAGATATCATACAAAGGAGGTCTCACCCACCCCTGCTGTCGCACCTCTCACCAGCAGCTCTGAACGAAGGGGCAGGGGGCATATCCCCAGTTCCACACACACTGCTGCACATGCTGTGGAGGGTGGGGACGAACTGGTCTGACTCCAGGGTTGGGATCAATTCCATTTCAATTCAGTCACTTTGGGAAATGAATTGAAAAATTCCCAATCATTGGTGATTACTCAATTCATACATTTTATTGTAATTAACATTACACATTGACTGCATTGAAATCGAATTGACCCCAACATGTTCTGCTTCTCCACAAACACGACAGCTGCCACTCGGTTTACATAAGTCGTCTGAGGAAGCTCGGGCCATATTAGAACAAATATTCATACAAGAACAGCACCCAAGGCCTCGAGAACAACGATGCTCAATCATCCTAGCAGGGTCAGGAGTTCTGCACTCTGAAATAACATCAGTGAAATAGACTGAATGGACGGTCTTCTTCACCAGACAAGTCTTTTTCAGGAGATTGGGGATGTGCACGCCTGTGTCACACAGGTACATTCATCAGTTTGAAGGGTGACAGTGGGCAAGGGAGAAAACAAAGTGTGGAAGTGTGCATTACTGTTCGGTCCAGTAACATTGTGTCAAACCATTACACAAATTAATAAATAAATGTAAAAGAATCCACCAAATGTCTCTGTGAGGCTCCCGGTATCAATGAGATTGATTGGCGTAAGAATTCTATTAAAGACTGACCCATTTCATGCTACGATAATTGAGATACTTTGTGACTCCCTAGGCCCAGTACATACCTCACTGGGTCAATGACCGTGCCTCTGGCAGAACAGCGAGTTAACAACCAGTTGAAACTTTACAATTCCTACTGATATCAGAGATTTGTTTAATTTGGCTGAACATTAACGTTCAGCCTGCCGCGAAAAGCTGACACACGTGTTTCTCATCACTCACCCTGCTCCATGCCTGATTGAGACAAGGTTTTTTGGTATCATTTCTACAGTAGGTTGCATTGTACTGCTCCACAATCAAATTAATATATCACCCAAGGCCTGCCATAAACTCTAAAAGGGGTCATTTCACGTCTGCAAGTAGGAGTGGGGACCTAAGTCCTTACAGATTCCTCCGATGTGCGAGTTTCATACAAAAATAAAAAAAGTTGTTGTTTAGACCCCTGCTGAACACGAGACAGAGAGACTACATTTGGGTGCAACACAAACACTTTTCATAAGAGATATGGGCTATAGACAAACCCAGGGAAAGGAAAAGTCATACAGGGCATAAATATAGCCCAGATGTGCGATTAAAACAGGATGTTGTTCATCCCTAACCACAGAGGATCACCATAATGCATTAATTAAAATAAAGCAAGCATACCCACACACACACAAGACCAAAGTTTGAATTCCAATCCCAAAAAACAAGATTCACACGCAAAATTCTACATGAATGCCCACCCAACCCCACCCCTTGCTTCAACATTTTCCAGCAAGGTCAGATTTAAAATCCCATAATAGTCCTGAAACTAAGTACAATACTTCACAGTGCAGACATAATGGTGCAACACATTCAGTTCCAATTGTTGGAGAGAAAAAATGAGTTAGCCTGAACACAACGCAGCCCACTTCCAACTAGGTAAAGCCACAATGAAGCAAAACGTGTGTTTGCAAAGGAAACTCCAGTTTTACCCAGGACCCCATGCCCACATAGCTAATGGTACACATGACAAGAAACCCTGAATTTCTACAACACATTACTACTCTGAAAAGAAGGATGTTAAACAGCATACTGCATCATTGCAACAACCCAGTCTTCCAACCCGCAAAAGTAATTTTATTAAAAATCCCCCCCAACAGTATTCCCCCAATACACATATTGGGAGCAACGCATACCCCAAGGCTTAACAATTACACGGAAATTCACCCCACCCATGCACAAATATAACCACAAGAGATGTATTATTTTTTTTTCTCCTCCAGCTCAAAGTGCAGTAAAATGTATAGCATATTTCCACTGCATATCGTGATGCAATGTTCATTGTTGTAGGCTGTTTCCCCCCCCCCCTCCCCCCCCCCCTCCTTTTAATTTAGTAGGTTATGGTGAATATACACAGTGATGGTACCGCCTTGGTGCAGTCAGAGGGTTGGCACCCCCTCCCTCCCTCCCTCCCTCCCCCCAGGACTTCTGACCTCTCACCCCAACTGCCCCATCATAAGCTGCAGCCCAACCGGCGAGACCCACAGCGCCTCCACCAGGTTGTATTGGCAGTAGCCCATACCGAAGCCGAACACCACGTCGGTGACGTTGTGCCTGCCCAGCAGCACGCGCGAGAAGCCCACCAGGGTGGCCCACAGCAGCACCAGCACGCGCAGCGGGGCGGCCAGTACCAGGTGGGCCAGCAGGAAGCGGGCGCACATGGCCGCCCGCGTGGCGTGGCCCGAGGGGAAGGAGTAGCGGTCCACGGAGAAGGTGGCGAACATGTCCATGCGGTTGTGGGAGGGCCGGCGGCGGCGCACCATGGCCTTCACCATGGTGACCAGGACCAGGTCCAGGACGAGGGCTGCGAGAGGGAGACGGGGAGGTTAGCAGGAGCGCAGAGGATGAAAATCGCACAGCTGCATTACCCAGCAGGTACATTATGCTCGGTGCAGGGAAACATCTGCGATAACATAGGACAATACTAGGATCTATGCTGCATTGCAGTCATGCAAAGTGTACCCGTGAATCAATAATGAAACGTAAAAAAGAGAATGTGAGTTCGTTTAAATCCAGGTGTACAAAAGTACAAAACGATGCAATTGACAAGAATCTTCAGTTGATAAATCTGCAGTGTTGACATTCAAAAAAATGTGTAAAACTGAAATTGTGAAAGGGTTGTTCCTGTGGAAAACACACTATTGTGTATATCAGGTCGTACAGGAGCCGCACTCTTTTGATCTCAGAGGACCACCTGTCGTTTGTTCATGTCTCTGTGTTTCTCTGATCCCAACAGTGGCAGCTGCTGCATCTGCACACAAACCCAACACTGGCCCAAAGCCACAGCTACATAGCAAAGACCGATCGATACCACAAACATCCCACAAACATTCATTTAAGATAGAGTTTGACCTCAGCGGAGACACCAAGTTACTTACTTGGTATGGAACTGCACTTCCCCGCAGGAGGAAACCAACAACTCCCCTACTTTCAGACATCTTATCTAAATATTGCAGTGGTTCTTTATTCCAATTTCAAAAGTTAACCCTTGATATCCATATCATGCCCCCCTACCCTGCTTTACCTCTACAAAGAATGTTTTTTCTCATTTCTTTGTGCGTTCCATGACTATTTTAATATGCTTCCACTTATCCATTTATATGGATTTTTACAAAAATATAGATCTTAGTTTATAGATTATTGCGGTACCCTGATCCTGGACCCAGTGTCTGATTCACAGCTTTCCTTTCCATCTGAAGCCGTTTTAAGACATTTGTCTGTATAATTGTGCAATCCTCAATAATATTTCAGCAGCACCTGGAACAGTTGATGTTCCACTACTTGAGCACCTGGTTTCCCCTGACTGGCAACATATTAATTAGGGCTAGCAAAGTCAATGCTTAAGATTAAATGTGTAAAACAGTTTTATACACTCAGTGGTGACAGGTATATTCTAACCCTGAGAGCGTTGACTTCCGAAATTCTGTTGGCTTGCGAGAAGTTAAAATACTGGGTATTTGCAGTAATACAAATACCCAGTGACCAGTGACAATTTCTCAGGGCTTTGGCCTCTCACCCCACAAACCTTAGTATGAGTTCATCGCTGATGCAGGCAATCATACTGCCAAAGGAGTAAATTCCATCAAAAGCACGTAGGGCTATCTCATGAGTAAACTTTTTGACACCCACCTATGCACTGGATCTCCTTCACATTTAAAAAAAGCAGGCCAGTGGTATGTTGTGTTATGTAACTAACGTGGAATTATAATTGGGAGTAATGTCAACTACATTGCTGGGAATATCAACTGATACAGCAAACTTTAAACAAGCCTCAAGGACGTTGCATACGTAAGAGGAGCCCGATTGAAGTTTTGTGCCCCCCTGTTGTTTAGCCAGTGCTTTGCCATGCTAAAGTAGAAGACAGATCTTCAAATAATCTCTAAAAACATACCATAAGTGATGCCTTTTCAGGTCTGAATAAACTTCTTCTATGGCAAACACTTGATAAGCCAACAAAATTAAAAATGGAAATAATAAAACCATTTTTATCAATTGTTTGATAGAATTGTTCACCTGATTACTGCCACAGAAGTGAAGACAGGCACAGAGGAGATTTGCATGGGGGGGGTGGAGAGGGTGACAAAATATCAGAGGAGCCAGTGGGGTAGCCAGTGCAGAGGAAATGCAGGCAGATGGTGATAGTGATGGGTGGAAAGGACCGAGGGAGGGGGAGAAAAAGAGAAAAATGAACAGTGAACGGTGACGTGCCACTACTGACCAGGAGAGGGGAAAGGTGAGAGGGTGGATTCATGATAATTAGCAAAGTTCATGTTGAGCATGGTAAAAGATTGTCCTTAATGGAAGCGAGGGAAGAGCGAGGACAATTGTTTTGGGGGGAAACGTTACAAAGTCAGTTAGGTATTAACGTTACCCATGAGGAGATTGAGCATGACCTCCTGCCCCGCAGCGCTGTCACTCTTGTACAAGCAGTACAAGGCGCCGGCCAGCCAAGGTATCCCATGCCCAGAGATCTCGACCAGCTTCATCAGGGGACGTATGCTGCCCCATGACGAGTCTTCGCAGGCGCACACCCCCAGCCGTTTAGACAGCCACAAGTCAATGGCGAGCAGGGAGCTCAGCGCTATACCGACGAACGACGGGTTCAGACGCATGCAGTCTTCCTCCGGCAGTTGCTGGGCGCCGGTGGCAGAAGATGAAGAAGCATTGGAGGAGCCGGAACCTCGGCGCCGAGTCGGGCTCTCTGAAGCACGCAGTCGGGCAGATGTCGGATCCGAACCCTGTCGTTGCAGTAGATGGGGCGGTGGACTACGGCTCAGCGACATAAACTCATATCGTCCGTTGGTACTCATACCAGGAACGCTACCACTGCGACCGCCGTTATTTTTTGCTTTCGGAGAAGGCATTCTGTTTCCTTTTTGTTATGTTTGTGGCTGTTTCTCAGTCTCGCCGTAATGATAAATATTCGGTTACGTTAATTGGATGTCTTCCGCTTCCTTTAATTCATCGTTACACATGTGACAGTTTCTCAAACATTTCACTTCCCCTAACAATTCATAAACGCCATCTTTGCTTTTCCAAACGCAAAGCCCACTGGGTAAAGTTGCTTGCTCTGCCGAGGTTGAACTGGGAACGATCACATGACCAGAACTGAAGCCTGAACAAAGTCGCAAGTGGAGACAACTCCATCTAACGTTAGTGGAAAGCGTTGCATGTCAGTGCATTGAATTCATAATCTGACAGAGTGAAAATGTTTTTATTGGTCAAATAAAACGCAGTTTCTTGATCAGTGGCAAGTTATCAATTGAATCCATTTTGATTCCATTAAGTAAGAAATGTGTGAGAAAAGTCTGATTTAATATGTTTTAATTTCAGGGGGCACTGTACTGAGTGTGCTTATATAGAATCACAACCAACACAACATTGATTGGTCTTATTGGCACACGTTTGTATCATTCAACAGGAGAATAAGCCATTTTGCACCTAAAAAACATTAGGGTTTCCAAGAGCAGCAATTTATCCAATGTCTGTCATCCAAAATTAGTCAGCATGTTTTTATAGGAAAATAGGTCACATTGTAAGTCTCATGAATTGATAAATATATATTTTATTTTGACATAAGACTTTCATCACTCCCACTGGTCTGCATTCTTGGGTATAGTATTTGATCAATATATTTCAAATGTAGTAGGCCCACGTGGTTTATCAAGAAAGTATTTTAAATACTTCAAAAAATAGCATTTGTTTGGGCCAGTGTATTTGGAGGTACTTAAAAATTGCATTCTGAAATACAATTATGTAAAGGAGAGGGAGGGAAGGAAGGCAGAAAGACTATGAGAATGGGAGGGAGGAAGAGGGGAGGGTAGGAACTGAAATTAAAATGGTTGAATATGTATTATTATTATTATTATTATTATTATTATTATAATTATATTTTTAAGGTATAGCCTGCTCTTAACGGCATATCTTTTTTCTTTTTGTTTAATCTGTATTTATTTATTATTATTTTCCACTTATTTATTTATTTTACATTATATATGCCTATTTTGGTATATATATATATATATATATATATGTGTGTGTGTGTGTGTGTGTGTGTGCGTGGGTGTGTGTGTATTAATCTACCTCAACTAATTTGTGTTTATCTTCTTTATTCCTCCAAAAGGTAAAACAAACAACAACAACAACAACAACAAAAAAATATATATATTTTTTTATTGTCACAAAACTGCAGGTCAAAGTACGTATAGGCAAATCAAAGAAAGTCGATTTAATCCTCAAGTGCCTGATATCAGAACCCCTCATTTTTTATATCAGGAATTTTAGTCTCTGATATTTGAAACTGAAATTCCCATAGGAAACCCGAAACCATGGGGAGTTTCTGATATCAGAAACTTGGCGATTACATTTTAAAACGGCTTGCCATATTCTCTGGCTACTTTAGTTAGTAGGCTATATCAGGAATGCACCTTGAATGTATGCAAAAGTACGAAGATGCGACCTAGTTTGTGGAGCAGCGACCCCCCTTCCAGTGTCTCTGCGTACGAACGAGTTCTAACACGTTACATTTTACATAACCTAGAAATACAGTAGCTCCCTCCCTCTCTCCGATTGGGTCCCGCCTCCCACTAGTGCAGAAGGTTTTGAATTCCAGGTGTATGCACGTTAGTTGGACGTTATAGTAGTAACTATGCCCGGAATATTGTTGGGAGATGTTTTCCCAAATTTTGAAGCAGAAACAACGATTGGGAAGATAAAATTCCACGACTTTTTGGGAGATTCGTAAGTGTCAGGCTATATTGTTGCGAGCTCGCAATCATTTTACGTACACGTTTGTTTCATAGGGCTAGCTCAAACTAGATACTTTTAAGAACATTGTGTACGATATTCGTTCTGTAGCTAGCTCGTGATATAAAGAGATTACATGTGGATGAAACAGTAATGTAACGCCGAGTCGTTTGAATGCGTCTCTGGCCACGTCTGGTGTAACGTTGACTAGCGAGCTAGCTTGTTAGTAGCCTATATGCGCATTGTCATTCTGTTTGTAGAGCGAACGGACTGGACATCAAACGCTTAGAAATCACGTAACGCCGATGTGTATTGCTTATTCGTCCTTATAAATGCATTATTGGACGCATAGCTAGCTTGTTATAGCTTGTTATAGCTACACTTCTGAGAATCGAGCTGTAATGTACAAGGATGGTTCATTGCATAAGTTCAATAGAGCAGGATAGACCAGTCGAACGTTTCCATACTTTCATAACGCATATGGCACACCGCCCATTATATCTGCAGGTGCATTGGTGCCTGAAATCAGATCCTGTAAGGGCGCCATTGTGTAATGTAACCACAATTGAGGTCTTTGTCGTTAGATTGAAATGCCGGATAGACCACCGTTGTAATGCATTTCCGCATTTCATTATTTGTGTACCCAACATTGTGAGTGCATACGAGGTAGGCTACAATTTTAGTTATTTATTTACGCAACAGACTTGTTGTGGTGGCAGGATTGTTGGGTAAAACGTTAACATTTAACTTTTAAGACCAAGCAGTCATCACCAGCGTATAATGCGAAACACTGTAAGTGTACTTAAAGCTTACATTTACACAAGACAAATCATATGATGAGCAGTTACGGCAAGTCATAAAACATGAAGTCCATGAAGTAATCTGAAATCAATTTGAAGTGTCTCGCATGGTTGAGTAATTTGAAACCCCCTATATTGTTCAATGGGCCTCTGTCTTTGACCTGGATTTACAATGAAAGGGGACAGGCTCAAACAGACCATTTCCTGACTGAGATGAAATGGTTTCTACAATCTTTGTCTATGAAG
Organism: Aldrovandia affinis; assembly: GCA_029706075.1. Taxonomy (NCBI): domain Eukaryota; kingdom Metazoa; phylum Chordata; class Actinopteri; order Notacanthiformes; family Halosauridae; genus Aldrovandia; species Aldrovandia affinis. The sequence continues at coordinate 715,417 of JAINUG010000194.1, read as the reverse complement.
CAGAGTTAATCACATTCACTGTTCGCAGGCATATAATTGGCATAGGAAGGTCTGCATTTTAAATGAATATACAGAACACAAGATGAAAAATGTTATGATTTTTTAATTCATTTAATACATTTATCAATGTTGCCCTGTTGTGTGTAATGTGATGAACTATATTGGGCTTTGAAAAGGTTTCTTTCTAACTTATTCATCTCTACTTTGATACTTATGAACAACACTCGTTGTTTATTATTCAACAACAATCATTTACAACCCTGTTAATATTAATGTCACTGATGTCTGTCAGGAGTGCATTTTCAAGGATCTGCTTATAAATTGGATTTCGACACAGCCTGGGGGAAAATGCTATGGATTCCAGTGACTTGCCTAAAATATGGAGTAATCTTCCTCGGGTTATAGATCTGAACATACTGTACAAGTCTTGGCAGCACAAATCAAAATCATTGTAAAACAGTGTCTTCTCACGGTAGGCTGAATTGACTCAAACAGCATTTTTTGAATATTAACAACAAATCGAAACATTTGCAACCAATGTGTGTACTTTTTTGTTTTTAAAATCAACCAAGAAAATATGCATGAGTCAAATGAAATGAGTGGTACTGCTGAGCTCATCCTGCTAAGGCATCCTGTTATAGTGTGTGGATGGGCCCCTCAGCCCCTCAGGACAGTGCATAACTGGCTGTAGTGTCACCTGGGGAGGGAAACCAGTCAGTCGGCGGGATGGCCATGTCTCTGTGCAGCAGCAGTCCCTTCTGGCACCTGCAGTCTGCCTGCACAAGCTAATCATGAAGCGTTCTCCTCCGACTCAACGTCTGTATGCCTGGTGGACTGCTGCCTGAAAAGAAGCAGCGGCTTTGACATCACGTGTTTCAGAGGAGAGCGCGTGCTTTTCTGCACTCCCCCTCCCCCCCCCAATTGACAGTGGAGGTTGCAGAAATGACCACAAACTCACACAAATTGGTTATTCCAGATTGGGAGAAAATACAGGAAAAATAACAAAACATAAATACATTTGAAAAACTTGCCAACACGTTTAGCATTTTACATCAGTTTACAGGTGCTAAGCAGTCTAACTGGACATAAGAACATGCAGATGTAATCTAGGTTACTCGCGCATATTCCGGATATTGCAGTCAAGGTGACATTTTATATGATTCAAACATGAACTTTCATGTCTAAAAAGTCTGGATTGGACCTATTCCCCACAGTAGCTGCTTTATTGTGCCTTGTTATGAACATTTCAATACTGCTGTTGACTTTATGCCAACTATATTTTGCATACAAAAGTTAATCTGTTCCTGTTGAACACGTCTTTGCATTTTTGAGTAGACACTCATGTGAAACTATGGGAGTAGTATGATATCATCTCATAGAGTTTCCTGCTTCCTGCTCCCTCCCACACTTTAGCTTTTCATTCTGCCCCAGGACCTTGGAGTAACTACCTTCTCCTAGAAAGATTTCATATATTTATATATATATATTTTTTTATATAAGTCTGGGATCAATAGTACACAGTCAGTTGATTCGTTTTTGTCCACCTTCACCTTCTCTTTCTCTTATACGACATTGGGCAGTTGTAATGCACAGCGCATGTTTCAGAAACTGCATATTTAGACATGGAATATTTATGATTAATATGGCACAAAATAAAGCCAGTGCCTTAAGAGTTCAAGGGGAATAGTATCAACCACCAGTTTGTTTTCACAATCCTTGAGTCCTAGAACCCTCTAATACATTGCATCTATTTAGACTTAGCCACCTGTTGCCCATGTTTCCAGTGATAATTTAAACATTCTCTGTGCTAGGCCTCACTAATCTCTCCTTGTGTTCCCCTTCCTCAGTTGGGGTATCCTGTTCTCCCATCCCCGTGACTATACTCCTGTGTGCACCACCGAGCTGGGCCGTGCTGCCAAACTCAGTGACGAGTTCAAGAAGCGCAATGTCAAAATGATCGCCCTGTCCATTGACAGTGTGGAGGATCACCATGGCTGGAGCAAGGTCTGTCCATCTGTGGGAGTCTTGGTTTTTTTGTGTGTTTTTTTACAGCCTGTTTCAGCTGGTATTCGCCTGCCTATTCTTTTTGAATCCGTATCAGTGAACATCTTGTTCCCTTATTCCATCCGAGAATGTCTTGATGATAAAAGCAGCTGTCCTCTGATTACATATACAGATAACTTTTTTTCAATGCGAACAATGCAGGGTTTCGATTTGCAGCCAGTGTCTGGTTACATGTCGAAATGTTCACAGGGCCCTCGCTGATTGGACAAAAGTCAGGTTGCTAGGTTACAACAGTACCGCCTCTGTTCTGCCCCATACAGCACCAAGACAAAACATTTCATTGGTCGATCACTTCTGGAACCACACACTGGCCCCTTTCTGATTGGACAAAATCTTTTGGTTGCTAGGTTACTACAGCACCACCTCTTTCTGAGGTTCCTCATGAGACCAAGGCAGAACATTTCATTAAGTTCTTACCAGTTAATCCCTTCCTTATTATTAGGATTTTGAGCATTTTTCTTTAGTCTGATTCATTTACTGATCGAATACCAGCAGTGGAATATCTCTGAAATGCTGAAACGCTAAGGATGCATGGTTCTCAATTTATTGAAATTGTTACCTTTTCAATAAAGGCTTGTGTGTGTGTGTGTGTGTGTGTGTGTGTGTGTGTGTGTGTGTGTGTGTGTGTGTGTTCTGAAAACACAGACACACATACATGCACACACACTCAGACACACAACTGCCAAACTGCCAAACTCAATAATTCCACAGTGGAATGTTTTCTTTGTCTGATTGCCATTCTCAGATTAGAGGGGCTATGACTTTTCACAAACAACATTTTCAAAAAGAAGGCTTCAGTTTGTGGCCTTATGTGATACTGCCAAACCCTGTTTCTTGTTATCATATTATTATTACTACCTTCAATACTTGGCTGTATTGATAGAGTGACCTTTACTGCCAATATTGTCAATGAACACAAAGTTTAAATGTTTGCCGTCTTCATCTGAATATGTTGCCAGTTTTTCAGCAACTGCAAGGTTTGCTCTTCTTAAGAGGGGATCACAACGAGACGTGGTGGTAATGGTCCTATTTCCCTTCTCTTCGTCCAGGACATTCTGGCCTACAATAACGAGAAACCAGAAAGCACCTTCCCTTTCCCCATCATTGCCGATGACAAGCGGGAGCTGTCGGTGAAGCTGGGCATGCTGGACCCGGATGAGCTGGGCAAGGACGGCATGCCGCTCACCGCCCGCTGCGTGAGTTGCCTCCGATGCACCTGCCAGACCGCTGCGTACCCTGGCACCTCTGTGGGCACAAGGACTGCGCCAGCTACTGGGGAGTGCCCATAAGGCCCCTCCACACACACCACACACACACACACACACACACTTGCTTAAGGTAGTCCGTTGTGTCCGACGATGACAATCCTGCCTCTGCTACTTGTGAGTCCTCTTGTGGCTATAGAGCCCAATCCGCGATGCACACTGTCTGCCACAAACACACACACACACACACACACACACGCACACACTGATGCTTGTCTATGCAGCACACCTGCAGGCTTTTCCCCACGCACACCCGTAGCATGGCATGCTGTCACGGAGCAGATGAGTGTGGAACTGTGGTCTGCTTGTGCCTCTCAGGTGTTTGTGATTGGCCCAGATAAGAAGATGAAGCTGTCCATCCTCTACCCTGCTACCACGGGGCGCAACTTTGACGAGCTGCTCCGGGTCATCGACTCCCTGCAGCTCACCGCACAGAAGCGAGTGGCCACGCCTGTGAACTGGAAGGTGGGCACTGCACCTCCCAAAGTCCCGTGGAAATACAGCACAAATGTCCTGTTGGAGTGTGCTTTCTCTCCATGTCCGTGCGGTTGAGCTAGAGAAGTTTCTTTCAGTTCGTGCTTAATTGTTTAAGCTAATGCCACACTATAGCAAATGCGTGGACAATTACTAGAACACTGTAAATATCTTATGCGAGGGATCGTTATCTGTCATGTTAACATGGCCACCATTTTCTTTTAGGTCTCACTTTTACGATTTGAAATGTGCTGCTTTGGTCTTTACATAAGTGGGTCATTTCAATGTATTAACAATTTAACAAGCTTATACATATCTGTCACTTGTATGACTGAAAATAGATCCAAGAAGTTGGAAAATGTTTCAATAATAGTAGTGATAAACATGCATACAGGCATGCATAATGCCAAACTCTGATTGGAACAGGATGTTATGATCAGATGAGAATAAACTTAAGCTCTTTGGCCATGCACACCAGAGGTGGGTTTTTGTGTCATAGGAAGGACTCTTGTTGAAAAGTACCTATACTGACAGTGAAATATGGTGGTGAGTCTTTGATGTTATCAGGTTGTTGCATCTACTGGACCTAGGACTCTTGTTAAGGTCAATGGAATCATGAACTTCAGCAAGCATTAATACATTTTTGGGTTTCCCACTGGAAGGGAACCAGGAAGCTGAAACTCGGCAGCAAATGGATCTTTCAGTAAGACAATAATCCATTGCATACCTCAAAATCAACCAAGAAATGGTTAATTGATCATCTCAGTCTCCAGACTTGAACCCCATCATTCATTTGTGGTTTGAATTGATGAGGGCAGTCCAGAAGTACAGACTGAAGGATCTGTACGGAAAGATTCTGAATGGAGGAATGGTCAAAGGACCCCCCGCCTCCCAATATGGTCACCAATCTCATGAAACACTGTAGACGAACTGTTAATGCAGTTATTTTTGTTGGATTTTATTTATAATAATTATTAGTATGTTTATAATTGTGCCAAAATTACATATATATATATATATATATGTGTGTGTGTGTGTGTGTGTGTGCGTGTGCATATATACTGTGTATATACATATATACACACACATGCATGCATACATATATATAATTTTTACATGCTGGTGTTTACTGAGAAATTATTTTTCATTCAGATTAATCGTTTTTCATTTTCTCTTTTATTGCCTCTCCCAGCCTGGTGAGCAAGTCATGGTCCTGCCTAACATTCCTGAAGATGAGGCTTCAACCCTTTTCCCTGCTGGAGTTTACACTAAGGAACTACCATCTGGGAAAAAGTATTTGCGCTACACACCCCAACCATGAGGGGTCATCAGAGTGCAGTCTCAAAGTCTCCCATGACCATTGAAGAATGGAGAGAAAGAAAAAAACCCAATATATTAATTTGTATTGTACTGCCTTGGTAGTATTTTTTTAATTGATAATCACGACACCTAATAAAAAAATAAAAAAAAATGTTTGAAGGCTCCACGACACCAGGGCTGCCACAACATGTCAATGTGGTAGCGGGCCCAGGCCAATAACAATGTGGCTATTCCCCACAAACTTGCACAGCCGTGCATAGGGATGTAACAGAGCTTACTCTGTCATGTAGTCAGTGCTTGATCTCGGAGACATGAAAAGTGTCTTGAACAGTGCCTTTACTTTAAAAAATAGCTTGGTACTGTTGTTGTTTTTTTCAATTTGGGGAGAAATCTCTGAACAACACTACCACCTACTGGGGTAGTGGGTATATCTCTAGTTCTTAAAAGGTCACTTCTGGGGATGTGCAGTGGTACATAGTGCTGCTGTTGAGCACGATCAGATTTTGCTAGAATGGATTGGTTTGTAATCATTGCCCAATAGTCATGGGGGCAAAATGCTATTTTTCTAACAACTTATTAGATATACTTTGCTTGATTGACATGCATGGCAACTTCAGTGCCAAGGCTTAATTTTAGATCAAACGTTGACAAAAATATTTTTGTATAATATTTTTTCTGGTACATATTGGCAGTGTTGGAAAGAATAAGACAATTGTGGAAAATAAAAGGTGGGATCATATACCTGGACTGGCTGTATTGTATGAATAAAAGAGTTTTTGATGAGCTGTATTGACTGAATGGATGAGAGCGTGTTTGATTGAATAGGACTGCTCATTCACCTGTGCTGGGACAGGTGTTCCACCAGAGCAGTGACTGACGTTGATCAACAACATTACAACTACTGACATTTTGGAAGAGTAGCCAAAATGGGTCATTGGGGTATGATAATGCTAGCATTCTCAGGTGTGCCATCTTTAAGCAGTTGACAGACTTGGTAGGACAGTTCATGACTGACAAAATTATTCACGCCTTTGGTAGATGTGGAAAAAAGGCTGTATACAATAATACAGGTAATGAGCTATATTATATGCTCAAAAAATTTGAAAATTACATTCTTTTATACTAATACAATTGCTTAGAGAGAGAAAAAAGTTCCATAATTATTCATATCCCTAATATAGGACATCGGGGTAGCATAATGCTAACATTCCCAGGTGTGCGATCTTTAAGGAGATGGCAGCGTTTTGATAAAATGTTCGGCCGACAGGTGGCGGTATTTGTATAGAAAATAATGTGAGTGGTAGTTTTGATCACACAATGGTCACATGCAGGGTTAGGCATCTGGGAGGAAAATAATGTGGACCTTTTTTTGAAAAAATCATATTTGTGTTGTTTATTTGCATAGAACACAACATGAGAAACTTGTATAACTACATATCGCTTGCAAGAATGACCCTACCAGACTGTGTGCCAACTTTAAACACAGCAGTATGTTAAACATAGCTGACAAACAGCATTGCTCAATCATAATTTTGAAGTAATAGTTTACAGAATGCAAAAAAAGCAACATGAACATGGCTATTTGGTAATGTCTCTCTAAAATTGAACACTTTGCATTGAACGGTTAAATATGAAGCATATCATAGATAACAAGGGCCCAGTTGTGGCCTAGCCATAGAACCAAAAATGAAGTTTGTTCAATTCTGGCAGGATGTCACATATTGACAACTGATTATTATATAGACATGAAGGATGGATTGTGATCACAGCAGATGCAGGAAGACCCATCTGTCTCTGAGTGAGAGATTGGAAGGGGTCAGGGGTCTGCCATGCTGCCTCTGAGGGTAATCCTCACGCTGTGTGCCAGGTGATCACAGCAGAGAGTAGTGTAGATTACACTGGTATTCAGACATTGCTGAGGATACTATAACTCTCCAGAGAGCCCGAGAGCCTGTCAGACTAAAGACTGGGAACGGTTGTTCCCCTGTCCAAACAATAAGAGCTTCTTTAACATGTCTAACACAAAGAGACGAGCCTTCTCCATTGTCTGTCAAAGATGTATAGAATGTGGCTGGAATGTCTTTGAGCGTAGACTCCGCCTTCCCGTTCCTGTTGCTAGGGTACGTGATCGAGAAGTTTTATCAAGAATTTACCATCGTTACCATTTACACTATGTGTGCTGCTGACGGGAATTTTATTGTTTATTAAGTACTCGGGATCAGTTTTCCCAGAAGAACATTAAAGGACATTAAAACGGCAAAGCCCCTTTTTTGGCCCATGTGAAAAAAAAATTGGTTTCCACTAGATGGCAGTAGACCACCAGTTCTCATGCAATAAAGCCAGTGATCTGGCATGTAGCTCAGTAGGATTAAAACCATGGCTGAGTGAGTCACTGCACTGTCCTCTCTGTGGACTGTGACTGGGACATAAAACTAAAGTAAGGAAAATAAAAAATGACCATGGAATGAACATTAGAATAACATTCTAGAGACAGGTTAGATTGTTTTCAGGTAGTGGCACCCTCCAAGGCCAGAGCCTAAAAATATTGCTAATGTATCTTCCCTTAATAGAGTAGATATTGAGAGGAAGAAAGCTATAGACCAGCACATTACTATATCTACAGCAATGCTAAAAGCATCTGAAACTTTATCATGTTTACACAGTTGGCTTCATCTAGTAAGATCAATATCACATTTTGTTGGCTGTGAGATGTTATGCTAGTAATGCGATGCTAGCCACATGCCATTACATGAATGTCATGTAATGGCATGAATATTATTGAATAAAGAAAAATCCATTGCTTTTAATGCTTCAGATAAACGTCATATCAGAAAAGCTGGGAGACCAGTTAATACATATATGCCATGCAATTAAAATGTGACCAAACAAGTGTGGATTTTTAGAAAAATTTACATTTGAGTAGATATAGATATCAATGAACACACATGTTGAGGAAAGAGACATTGTAGACGTTGTCCCCAGTGTATTCATTGGATGGTTAAACAAACTCTTAACATCACTTCATCAAGACAGAGCTATGAATCACCCACGAGTCACCTGGCTGCAAATTGGGGCAGAACCATTGTTCCTATCTCACCTACCAAAATCAAACCCCCATGTGTTTACTGGTAGCTAATCACCTGCCAACCAGCTTGTTATTTTGCTCATTTCAATTAAGTCTGGGGTGCTTTAATACAAATGTACAATCATGGAAATGTCAGAAAAAGTGAAATCCCAAACCTAAAAGAAAGATGAATAGAGAGGAAATAAAAGACAGGAAGAAACGGCCTTTGTTTGACCGGATAAAACTTAACACAGCAGGCTGGGGACTCTGGTATTAATGAGTGAGAGGGACATGCTTTCTCCCTGAGTTCTGCCAGAGACCCCACCCCCACGTGAACATCCATCACTGCGGTCTGGTGGCTGGTTTCTGTCCGAGCACCGCACACTCCCACCCCCCATGGATCAAAAGCATTGCGCACATACCGGACCACAATGGCGAGTGTCAGGACACGCGAAGCGTTAAAGGCGTCGGCCTCCAGTGACTGCGGCCTCACCGTGGGAATTTACTCTCAGCAGAGCAGAATCTCAGCGGAGCAGAATCTCCCGCGTGCGTGTTCACTTTGAATGCCGCGTAGATGATCAAAAGATCACAGGCTAAAAATAAAGAAATCCTTCCGACCTGAAAAATGTCAAACTGATGAGCGCGTGGCCCGAGGCCAGTGGCAGTGTGTGTGCTGTAGGTGGCGGTGTGTGTGCTGTAGGTGGCGGTGTGAAAGGGCTCTCACTGACGGCCCTCTCTTTGATCAGGGGGGTCCCAGACACATGGCTGCAAGGGGACCCACACCGTCTCTCAAATTACCGGGTTAAATGAGGTCAAAATTAGATCAATGTCACCTTTAACTTTCAGCCCTGTCACACGCTAGACGCCCCTCAGATGGGCAGCACGTACAGTTGCGCGGGAGATTAAGACTCGCCTTCTCCATTTTTCAGCTCCTCGGGGAGTTGTCCACGCGCGCCTCCCAAAAGAGCCTGTCCCTGTCTGGTCCCCGGGAGTCTGCCTGCTTGCATGCTGCGCGAGCGGACGGGGAGCGGCACGTCTTATCTTACACAGTGCCAGTAGGCAGAGGTGCCAACAGCAGCCAGACTGGAGGAGGCTATCCCGAGTGGGGCGGGGGGGGGGGGTCTGTGTGGGTGTGAGCGCACGTTTATTAGGGCAGACGCTCTGGGGAGAGGCCGGCCGAAGGACCCCTGGGGATGACGGGGTTACAGATGGTCAGCTGGTATCGTATATCAGTCAACAACAGGGTATTACCTCTCTGCTCTGATGCGGCCAAGGTCTCACATGCTTGAATCTGGAGGGGGAAGGCTGCCAGCCATTAGCACAGAACGGAACGTGATGGGCCGTCCTGCTCAACCAACCAGACAGCACGGTACTCCAGCCGATCTACTCAGGCAAATGAGCTCTGGTGTGGTAATTATTGAGGTTAGTGGCGTAAAGGACTTTTTAGCTTTGAAGGAATATTACTGTACATACCAAGCACACACCAAGACTACAGGGCCCAGACTGATAAATTAATGATTGGTACATCCAACTATTTCTCTGAATTGTATCTTCCCATACAACCACCCTAGGTGCCCTTTATAACTAAGTTGTAAACAGAAACCACTCTCCATATGACACACACAAACCTTAACAAGGGGCAGCAGTTTACTCATATAAAGAAATAAAGAAAAAGCCCTATTGCCTATATTCTCTGGCATTCCTTGCTTTCCCGAAGAATAAGAGCATTATTCGAATTTTGATGAAATGGGATTCAGTTTGAAACCTCTCGAGAGTTCATAAGCAGCTGACTCCATTGCAAGCTGTACCCACGAAGCCGGATCAACACATGCGTGTAATCGAACTCTGCGTCAGCACATGCCAATTTGAGTAACAAATGGGGACTATCAGCTGCTGACTGACTATAAAACGGTCTGTTTACCTGGAATGACTGAATATCCTGCCAGTGTCTTGTTTTCATCAGCGGGAAGACTTTCAACCCCTTCAGTGGGGAATGCTAAGAGGCTCGAAGGTTAATTTTAAAGAGTAGATCCCAGGGGGCATGTATAGAAATTCTAAGTGTAGTGTATTGTAGAGTGCTATATTGGTATACTGAAGGGTGTGTGTGCATTAAAAATAAAAATTGTGTGTACTATATCTGGGTTTGTAAATGGTGTGTACAGTATGGCTGTGTTGCCTTGTTTAGTAGTGTGTGCATGCGTGTATGCGTGCCAGGAGGAGTTTGTTGTTCCCATGCTGTGTGCCAGGTATTGAATTCATCACCTGACACTGCTAGTGACCCTCAGGTTAACAAGCAAGCATTCAGGGGAGGAAAGCAACACACTGTTGCTACAATCAAACAGCCCTGTGATCCTTTCCAGACCCGCTTTCCCTCCCTCCCTCTCACTCTTCTCTTATCTACTTCTACCCTTTTCTCATGCACTTCTTTCTCCCACTGCCCTCTGGAAAACAAACACATGTGTCATGCTCACAGACTCACTTTTAACTCTTTTCTTGCTCTGCTGGTGACACAACTGATCTTTTCCCCCCTGTCAAACAATTTGTCTTCATACGCCATCTGAATATTCAACTTATGGTCGATCATGTGATACGTAGCGAAGGACCACTGAGGTAAAAAGGACAGAGGCCATGTCCTGTGTTTACATTTTCCCTCCTTTGTGATGTACTCTCATCACCTTGTAACAGTGCCAAACTCCCGAGCCTTTGTGGTTCACACCTGAAACGCTGCTGCAGTCCCCATTGTTTATAACGATTTATTTTCATTGGCTCAAACGCATAAAACACTCCTGTTTCAACACGTTAGCAGTTTGACTGATGCGGCTCATCTGTGGGCCAGTTTTAGCCACATGACTTCTGACCTTTTCCATAATGCACAGGAAAAGGTCATGCTTCTACTGCGGGGAATTCCAATGCCCAGACAGTAATCCTGTCCTTCCTATGTTTAGAGAATGGCAGGATTTACCCTAGGTCCTGGCTGAACTTTCAGCCGTATTACCAGCTCCTTAATGGAGATTCCTGTAATGAACAGAGCTGATTTGTGCCCCAAAACCTGAACGACCACTGCTTCCTCCTTTCTGCCACACTGGAATGCAAGAGCGGAACCAAACTGGAAACAGGCCCATTGTGATCCAGCCGTGAGCGATCCCAGCATCTCCGGTGACTCTACCTGGCCTTCACGACTCGTTAGCCTCCCTGTCTTGGCCTTGGTCCTGGCGCCTGAGGGCATTTACCGGAGGATCAATTGATTAACCAACACAAAAAACAAAAACAGAAAACATTGTTCTGGTCTTTAATTTTAAAACATCTACTGTCTTGCAAGGTGCTCATTTTGTGTTTTGGAAAGAAAGGAACATGAAACAAATGTCATGTTTTTTGACTCTCTATTTCATGATAGCTCATGACAGTTATTTTTAACATAGACAACACTGATGTGAGAAAGCAGAGGAAGTCCATGCTGCGCTCACGTTACTCCTGTGGGCAATCTCTGGTACTCATGTCCTGATTGTGTTCTAGAGACAAGGACAAAGAAACTGGTGTGCAATCAAGAGGGAGCAGATATCTGCCGCAAACACACAGGTGTTCAATGCATCATTGGGGGAGTTTGTATCCAGAAGGAAAACCAAAAACATTGGTTATAATATTTATACATATACTGAAGCCAAAAGGTTTGTTCTGCACTTAACATAAAAACACTGTAAACTGAATATCAGCAACAGGGCCTCACACATATGCTGCTGCTTCATGCTGATAAATACATTTTTAGGCAAACATTACAGGCAGTCATTTCTTTATTATAAATGTCCTTTCTTTGCTAACATTACCAATTACATGTTACCAAATAATATGTGCGTGGCAGTCCGGAGGTCCGATCAGGCCCCCGGGATCCAGGCCAATTCCCATAGACAGGATTGACTGATCATCGATCCTTAGATCAATAAGACAGACTGCGGACCAGATAGAGAAGTGGAACAGATAAGGTTCGACCATCTTCCAGCAGCCAATATTTTTGCACTGTGTGCCATACTGTATGTACACCAATACCCTTACAAACTGGACTCACCGCCGTGCTTATCTGTGCATTTTCCAATTCAGGCCTCTAGTTTCATATTCCAACCTGCACCTCAATCTCACACAGTAGAATCTGACCCTTATATCATGACTTCTCATCCATTCATTTGAAAGCTTTTGCACGGTATCTATAATTTACATAAGACTACCGTTTAAATAAATGTAGCTCTAGAGGCCTTCACCTTTTAAAAATAACATTTAATATTTATAAATACTTGATATACCTGTGACACGAACAGGCCTTAATATAATACTATTAGAAATGTTTTTCAAAGAGTGCAAACTATTTTACATATCAAGATACACTCACATACAGTATCTCCTAGAATAAGTACATTTACTGAAGGAATAAGATCAGATTGCTGTAGGATTCGCACCAGCAATATAGGACACCATTGAAATGGTTGATACACAGCTTATACAATTAAGACACATTTTAGCATACATTTTAGTGCACAGATAAAGTACTAAATAAGTACTAAATAACATATATCTCATGTTTATGACAAATTTGACAAATGTAAAAGTGAAAGCACCTTTCACTTTCTTTGAACCCGAATGCTTACTATTTTACATCGGCTCTTTTTGCCTGTCTGTGCCTGCAAAACACGCTCACCATTTATACACTAGCCTAGGATATACATGGTGAGCGTGTTTTGCATAATACTATAGTAAACAAATAAATCAAAAGCAACAACATATCTTCTGAGTAATGAAAAAGGACCTGCCAGATTTAAACTGTTGCCGTAATACCAACGTCAAGGACTTTATCGAGGCGACAATGCAAATGAGTGCACTTGGAAATAATAAAAAGGTCTTTGCCATTAAATGGAGACATCAAGCGAAAACCAATAATGTTAAGAAACCTTGAGTCCATTGACAAAGGAAAGCACTTTAGCGCCAGACAGCAAAAGCAGTAAAAGTCATTTATAACAAGAACTGGCAACAGACATTTTGAATTTCAAATGGCAGAGGCTCCAAGATCATTTAACAGTGGCAAGAAAAATGTATATTCTGTAAAATACTTTTGAGTAGATTAAAAGGTCTTGAATGAAAGGGAAATAATGTAAGGGTATTGCTAAATCAGCGTTTTACACCGTATAGTAAGATAAAAAATGTATTGCATTATATTTAACAGAGGAAAGACAAGGGACAGAAGAGAAAACTATTCACTGGGGCATAACAGTTAGTTAGTGGTGAACACACAGGCGTGTTGGTACAGTTATTACATTCCTGCCTTAGAAAGATCTTTAGATTTAGTGTTTTTAGCCCTGGTTCTGGGGTGCCAATGTCTACTGATGTTTTCATGTTCCACTGTTTCCATGATCCAGACCTTTTAGATAACTCAGCTTTGATGTTCAAATTGACAAATTGATACAGGGCTCAAAAGGGTCAGAGTGAGATTAAAGGTCTACAATGGTGTTGCTCGTGAAACAGGCCCCTGCAGTCTTATTTAGAAGAAAGAGAGGGAGCCAATATCTGCACCAGCACAGACACGGATTGATAGGAAAGTATGGTTTTATCTATACGTTTGGTTATATCAGATATATATATATATGATCTATATCAGATATAACCAAACAAGGGCTTGGTGATATCTGAATAAAACTGTTCTCACCAATATGGTGGCCAGAATGTTATGCACTGCACTTGGACAGTATGGAAAAAGCACAACATAGCAGTTTGGCTGACATAGCTGGTACCTAGGTAGCTAGCTTAAATAGTTATCTAGTCTGTGAATGAATTTCAGGAGATTCTGTTGCACAAAGCTAAGGAATTAGTCTACCAATTTGTTATTGATGTGTCCCAGTGCAGGTAGCAAACTCCGTCTTGGTGCCTCCCTGTGTATGCTGGATTTCATTCCAGCTATAATTTCAATGTCTGAAGTGTAACAAGCTGTTAATTGTTTTTAATTAGATACTTGTCTAATGAGGTATGAATTACCATCTGAATGCCAAATTATGTGCTGTAGCAAATTATTCCTATTGAAAGAGGTCTTTTAAATTGATTGACAGACCTACAGCTGAAATCATTGAACTACTAATGCGCAATATGTAAACATCTGGTCATTGAAACTAAACGATTTGTAGAAAATGAAAAGTTCAAAGACAAAGCGAATGATAATGAGCATTGTATTAAAATCTGTTAAAGCACAAAAAGAAATGACATTACATTAAAAAAAACATGAATTAATCAAGAGATTGAGTGGAATGAAAACCAGCATACAAAAGGAGGCCTCATGACTGAGCACTGGAACCCTTGCACCAGTGTACTAGAATTATTATTTTAATATACTAACATTAACAACACGATGTAAAAACTATCACACGCAATATAAAAAACTTTTTTGGACCAAGTTTTTATTTTATTTTGTTTTAACACAACAAACACATACTTCAACAAATTCAAAAAACCCTGCCCCCCACCCAACCCAGGGACATACAGACATAGTTAACAAAAAAACTGATCACTCAAAGTAAAAGGTTTTTAACTTCAACTGAAATAGAAGTCCATAAATTAATGCAGTCCTCCTTAGCCCCATGGCTTCGCGCCACAGAAAGCTCTAAATAAATGATATCAAGAAAAAGCAAAACCCACTGACGAACAGAAAGAGAGTGAGGCGGCTTCCAGTGGACCGCCAACATCTTGTTTGCGGCAATAGGCCAGCAAGGCAGACCCGCTTTTTTGTGTGCGACATGTGTAGAAGGGAAAAATCGTTTAGAATGAAGACAGAAGGGACTGGAGGTATAGGAATGGACAATAAAGTGGAAAGTTTAGAGGTGACCAACACCCAGAATTTTGTCATGCCAGGACATTCCCAGTACATATGAAAAAAGGTACCAACAGTGTCCAGGGACATAGCTTACAATTTGGATCGTTCGTGATTTTCATGCAACAAAGCTTGCGAGGAGTCAAATACTGTATACTCTGGGTACAAAATTATAATGGATCTGTTGATGATGACACCAAGGTGGCAGCATCAAACCAAGTGACAAGTGGTCGTAGTGTGAAAGCCCAGTAATAGAATTTAAAGTTATGGAGAGGCAGGCCACCGTCCAGCCTCCCCCTCTGCATTGTAGTAAGTTTGACCCTTCCAAACAAATCGCAGTCTGTAGTTTGTTCCAGTATAACGGCGGTAGCGGTAGCATGGAAGATACAAAATTTCCGCGGGGGAGCACGTTCATCTTCACTATGGAAACACGGGCACGAAGAGAGTTGGGAAGGGATGACCATCGGGCCAAATCTGATAGAATGTTATTGAGGGAATCCTCAAAATTATTCTTTGCTGTAATACACAAAGAGGGGAAGACCTCAATCCCTAGATATTTAAAGTGTTGGACCACTGGCACGATAGGTGGAAACTTGAGTTTCTCATCGCCTCATTTAACGGCAAGAGAGCCGACTTAGCCCAGTTTATTTTGAATCCAGAAATGCTGCCAAATTGGTCAAAAATGTATAATAGATGTGGGACCGACTGTGAGGCATTATCTACGAACAAAAGCACATCATCAGCATACAAAGAAATATGGTGACGTGTACCATTGATGGAGATCGGCTGGACCGTAGCTGATTGGTGCACTGTCTGAGCTAGGGACTCGAGAGACAGAGCAAACAGGATCGGGCTCAAACAGCCCTGTCTAGACCTCCTGGCAATGTCAGAGAGTGGGGAGCAGTTCTTACCCGCTATTTTATTTATTTTGTCCATGTTACGGGTGGTGTATGTGAGGAAACACAATTGCTTCAATACATTTGGCACTTGCCAAATGCAAGGACCAATTTGGAGTTAAGCATATGAAAATGTTATTGCAACCATGCTATGAAAATATTCAACAGTAAATTATCAGTAAATCAAGATAGCCAGTACAAAACAAACTAAACACTGCTATTGTAAATAGGATCAAGGTAGATCGAATCTGGCTAGCCGCTCAGCAATACATGCTAATTTGGATACTTCTAACCAATTTGTTTGCACTGAACCATGGTATTTAATTTTTCATTGTACTGAGAGGTAATGGTGGTATGATGAACGATGACCATAAAAGCCTTTCTATGTTTATTATTAGCACTTGATTTTAATGAACAGAAACCCTCTGTATCGCTATGCCTATCTCTTCAGGGTGGGGTCTGCTATGTAGGGGGGGCCTGTTCCAATGGTGGGATATAGAGGCAGGTGATCTGAAAATCCAGGTGATCTGCGTCTTCAATCTTGGTTTTCAAGTGTTTCCTCATGGAGGAGAGAGTACCTTTCCCGGTATATACAAGAATCATAAATTACACAAGAAGTAAGAAGGGTCCTATTTGAGGTCACGTACAGCTACTGCATGGACGACACAAGTGACCAAAACTCCAGCTACAAGATACATCTAATGCAATTTTGACATGTCTTAAAATGAAATGAAGTTAAAGGAGAAAATATGGAGGTTATTTTTAGAAAATGAATTTGTGCATTTTCACTGTGGTCCCTATCACACTGCTGATGGTTTCACTTTGTTTGGGCTTTTTACATTGTTATAACGTTTTCTACCTTTTGAGACCCTTGCGTGAGTTTTCTGTGAGCCCCTCTCCCCGTATCACTTGACAGAGCCATATACCCGAGACCCTGCAATGATAAATCCTGAGTAGGCTCCGAGTGTACTGTAAAACAGGCCTACTTCTAGGTCATTATAAAAGAATAACACACCACATATGCCTTTATGTGGGACACCTGGGAATGAAATGAAGATTGCATGTTGAGCTTGTTAAAACGAAGAGAGAGGGCGTCTTTAAATGGTCGACAGCAACAGCCCTGAACGGCTTCAACTTTACTTACAAATGGTCGCTTTTATTTCCTGCCTCGATTTCCTTCCCAGCGATAAAAAGATACACTGATGATCCGAACAGAGAGGTGGGAACAGCAGGCCTCCTCAGGCCCAGGCTGCCTCTCACTTTGCTGCTCACTCTGCTCGCTTCATCAGTCGTGATAGGCCCGAGACCACAGAGGGGTCGCGTGAAAACCTTTAGCCGATCCTCAGCGTGTTCTTCCCCGGCCAGCGATAAACAAGAGAGCCTTCACTCGGAGAAGGGGCGACAGATAACATAGCGGCAGCGCAACCAAATCGCAGGGGTGTTGGATGAAGGAGAGAGGGGGCGGGGAGGAAAGAAGCGGGTTGCTATGGACATTATTTGGGTCTTGGATTGGATTCCTAACCATAGCCAGGCGATTTGGACCATAAAACGGAGGGCACTAATGAAAACAACATGGCTTTCCTGGCTCTTGGACGTGGGGTCACATGCAGAACCCTGTGCCGACTGTGCACTGGTTCGGGAAAAGAGAAGCACATGTTTTGCTTTATAGGCTGTTTATTTTTACGGAGCGATGGAGGAGGAGACTCATGGGGAACAATCAATTAAAGCGATGGTCGTAAAACACAGACCGATAAACAAACATTGCACGGTCCTCGGGAGCAAGGCCTGGTGCTTCTCCGTTGAATATGGCAGGAGCGTGTTTGTTTTCAGAAGAAAGATCTTGTAAAGTGTAGTACTTCATGGATTTACCACAGATTCTAAAATATGCTTCAATGGAAAATAGAAGAGAGAATAGCTGATGAATAAACAATGCCTCACTTAAAAAATTGAATAAAAAATAAACATTTAAGCAAAAATGTTTGTGTACGTGATAAACTATGGTACTACAGTACATTCTATTTCCAACTGACTTGATTTTATTTCCTTAGCTTTCACTCAATGCTTTCAGCCAATCGACTGCGAGGCTCTAATCACCAAAAAAAGGTGGGAGGGAGGGAGGTATGGAAGACTTGCTTAAGGATTACAATAAGACAATAATCTCCTTATTCATTTATTCATTTCAGAACACCACAGGCCTTTGGACCCTTTGTGACGTACAAATTTGCGATTATGTTACGCAGACGTGTGAGACGTGTATTAGCGGGAATCAAGTAAGCAGGCAGTGCAGCTTTGAAGAATGAAGACTTAAGAAAGCCATTGACTGACTGAGGCCAGAGCTCCCTGCAGCAGGGCTACGGGGAGCCGGCCGACCAGCACAGAGCACTAGAGTCCCAGCCCTTCAGGTTACAGGCCTTCATTATTGAGAAAGCCCACGTTGGTGTAATAACTCAGCGTGTGTGTTAATGTCTCCCCCGTCTGGCACTAATGAGCTCCCCGGGGCCCTCCCTCCCCGGCTCGCCCTGTTAACCCCTCACTTCCCTGCACATGTTTATTTAGTTAGAGGGGCGAGCAGGGGGCCCTCGGCGTTCATGGGGCAAGCTGTGACTGCCTGTGCAAAGTGTCACCCTGACCACAGAGATGGATATGCTCATTTCTGACACTGTGTCATGTTCACTACATCAAGCCAGGAAATGACTTTCATTTGATTGCTGACACCCCTGTACTGACACCCTGTCAAGTTGTAAGGGTTTCAAACTGCATGAGACCAACTCTCATGTTCAGTCTCCTCTGCCTCCAGCCCTAAAAGACAATAAGGCCAGGTCTTTGCTAAGCCATCAAAATATGCTCTCAAAAAATGAAGGACACCACTAACAATACAGGGCTACAGGCCTTTCATTTAATGTGATTGAATTACAGATGGTCAGAATGGTCTCTCTTGTTTTGAACTTACATCATCATTAGTCATAGATTTCATAACGAAGTCATAATTGTTGCGTGAAGTGACTTGATGGAATTTTATTTGTGGATTTAAAGGAAAGGTGTGAGAAGCCTTCAAGCGACAGTCCCGGTGCTCCCATAAAGACTATGTGGCCAATATACAGTCCTCCACTCAACCATGTTCTTTAATTCAGGCCTCAGGTTAACTGGACATCAGAGACACCGTCACTGACCCCACTTGAATTTCACTCACAATGGGGCTGATATCTATTGGCTGGGTTTTACAGCAGTATTGCAGTGAGAAGTTCCTGCAGTGACCCATTTAGCTAATTTGACCGCCTTTTGCGGTGAAGTGCTGAAGTATCCTTCTGGTAAACAGAAACAACAGTGGCAAAAATGACAAATCAGTAACATTCGGCAATTCACACATGTGCAAAAACCATTTTATGTCACAGTAATGATTGAGGAATAAGTCATTCACCTTGTACACGCTTGCTTGGTTTCTGGGACACTGTTGACAGAAATCAGGTCCTTCATACTCCTGGAAGCTAGAGGTGCTGCTAAATGACAAACAAGAACTATACCCTCATGTTCAAACAACACACACACACACACACACACACACACACACACAAAACATACACACACACTTGAATATAGACACACACACATGCTTGCATACGCATGCACACACACACACACACACACACACACACACACAACACAAAACATACACACACACTTGAATATAGACACACACACATGCTTGCATACGCATGCACACACACACACACACACACACACACACTCACAGACACACACATGGACACAGACAAATAGACACTCACACACAAGCATACAGACACATATACATGTACAATAGAAAGCAGCTGGCAATGTTTTGGGGACAGCACCCCAACTTTAGACCACTGCAGATCAGGCAGCAATGAAAGCAAAGCAGTCCTAGCAGGCGTGATGGATCCTACCTCTCGGTGAGAGAGGGGAAGGTTTATTTGCTTGCAGGCCTTTCCCCTGCCAGCCTGATTTCAGAGGCGCACTAAGACATAGTGAAGAGATTTGCTGAGGTCAGATGGGTCAGGGTCTGCCCTTCGCTGAGAGTTCACCACACGGGTGGTAAGAAATGTAGAAATAACACATTACCTGAAAGCACTCCTCTCTGTGGACAAAGAGATTTGAAGTACTATGATTGGATATAGAACCCACAAATGTGCTAATTGCTTTATGCTCTTATTATATCCTTATTATATATAATTAAACAAAATACTTTTGTCTGTATTTTTCGTTCTCATGTATGACATGTTAAATGTATAATTACTCATATATATTTCTCAAATAATTGTATAGTACGTCCAACATATTAATTTCCTAACAACATGTTCATTCTTGCTTTCAAATATGCAGTGGTGCTGCAATAATGATGATAAAACTATGCATAAGCTATGAACAAGTTTAGAACAAGAGGTTTCCTTTTCCAAAGAAACACAGTGATGAACTGTAAAGTTTCACTTTTATAAGTCTCGTTGAGAATGGGACCATCGTACACAGTCAATACGAAACAGGACCTGGCAAGCGCTTGTTAAACAGAGAGGCCATTTACTGAGGAGGAAAACACCCTGAGTATCATAAAGAGTTTCCGGATTCAAACAACAAGGGTATAAATACTGAACAGAACCATTTGTTTCCCAAGATTATATTGAAAGCTGGATGTTGTATATGGTTGTGGGGAGGTGGCACACACTAACTGAGTTGCTCTACACAGCCAAATGTGACTTGGGTCCGGGTCTGGGAGGCCAGGGTAACAGAGCTGTGGTCTTCCCCCCTGCTCTCACACACATGCCTGGGGAAAGCCCGGTCGCAGCAGTAGTCAGGGCTGGAGCAGCAGATTACTGACAGACCCCGGCGCAAAAACCCCTACAGACAGCCTGACAGAATTCCTCTCGCATGCAGAAATTCCAGAGAGCGCGTACAATACTGGAGGTAACGAATCCTGACCACTCCTGACATGCACGGATGTGTTACACATACTTGCACGCACAAGAACTTACACCAGTCACACACACACACACACAGACAGACATGCATGCACACATGTGCATAGGCATGCACGCAAATATGTACACACACACGCATGCCCACAGACACACAAGTACATGCGTGAACACACACACACACATCCACACACACACACACAGTTATTTGTGCTCAGGGCAGATACGCTGATGGATGATGGCCTATCTGTGCTTTGCCTCATTTGTCATTTTTCAAAATCATCAAGCAGAGGCATTTAAGAGGCTTTTATCTGCTCACCTCTGACTTTCAAGTGCCGCTCACTTACTGTCCTCTACCTCTTCACTAATGCTCGTCAATAGCGGTCAACCCCTAACCAGCCTCAGTGGGGTATGCTATTTCTGCCTGACATTTCCTGCTGTGAAAGGCCACAGTCTTGGACGTGGCCCTGAGGCCTGCATTTCACCCTCAACCTTTTCTCTCTCTCACAGCGGTTTGATCTGAGCCTTTGCTTTCGAGACTGTAACCATGCTCAGTTGGTCCAAACTGCCTTTTTTTTTTCTCTCTCTCTCTCTCTCTCTCTCTCTCTCTCTCTCTCTCTCTCTCTCTCTCTCTCTCTCTCTTGCTCTGAGAAAAAAAAAACCCTTCTTCTTTTATTCTTGTGGTTCTTTTCTGACAAGAAGAGGTGACTGACAGCCTCGCTGGCTAAATACCAAAGACAAAAAAAAAACTGCAATGGTCTTTATTCGTTTGGTGGAAACGGGGTGACCATAGCAGTAAATCAGCACAGTTTTGGAATGATCCTGGAGCAATGAACCTTCATTGTGAACCAACAGGGAGTTGAATGTTCAATAATAAACAGATGGGTTCGCAAGCAAAACACATACTTACCCCTACACTAGGGATGATATGGCTAGAATGCCTTTCATATCATAGAGCTCATGCTACTACTTTGAGCAGGTGAGGATGATGACTGGTTTGAAATGGCCCCTTCATCCTTCCTCACTGTGCTGCACAAATATGCATAGTGATCTATTGCAAAAGC
>JAINUG010000194.1:0-93386 GCA_029706075.1 Aldrovandia affinis | reverse complement strand
TGTATTATTGCAAAACAAATTTCCCTCTGGGATAATAAAGTAACTAAACTAAACTTGCATCAATATAATTCACAGAAAGTAAACAAGCACTGTTCCAAATCAATTCTTGATCAATACTCACATATACAAAGCATATACTATATACTGGGAAAGTGGATGTGTCACTTCCTTGTCAACACCCCTAGTAGGCTAACAGGAATTTCCGGGATGAATGTACAAACCAGAAGCCATTCATTTCAGAAGTCATTCATTTCCAATGAGACACAAACTTTCCTTCATCATATTAAAAAAAAGAATAATAATGATTGAAATGTCTGGAGGTTATTCCTTGATTTGTTTCCTGATAAGCAAACCCCATTTATTAATTTATAAGGCGATCAATGTAAAAAGTTGATAAAACAAAATTAAACTACAACTGCAGGCAGAAGCGTCATGCCCATACAAACTGAGGGGGCACGTGCCCCCTCAGATTTTTTCTGATTTCGTTTTTTTCTGATTTTCTATTTTATTTTATTACCATTTATTTTTTTATAATATGTAGTTATGATCGTTTTATATTATGAGTCAAAGGTATTCTTATCATTATGTCATAGATCATACCTCAAAAAGTCACACACCCCCTTTGCCTATGGTTGGTTTCTTCCAAGTGTAAAAGTTTTGTTTTGCAAAGTGCGCGCACTGACCGAACCGGTCATATCAATGAAAGTGGTAGAGATGGCTGCAGGTGCCGTTGGCTGCTCAAGAGGTTAGTAGAGCAATAATCCCCTTTTCAAACTTGTGAAAATGAAATACAATTAGTTTTACAAATGTATTGCATTTAAGAAATATCTAGTTTGCTTTGCAAGATAGTTGGCTAGCTACCAGCTAGCTAGCTAAAGTTAGCATCCCTCAACCCGGTTGTTTAGCTAGCTCAGCTGTTTGTCACGAGTTGACTTTTGATTGCAGAGCTGATAGTTACCACCATCACTATCACAGGTTATAGTTAGCAAAAGACTGAATGCCTAACACAATGCCAGACCTTACAGCAGAAAGGACACTGTGCTGGTGTTTTGCCCTACATGTTATCATCAATGTACTGTCAAAATCACATAACAATTCACATTTTGGAATAAATGTAGGCTCTTAAGTGTACATTTTCTGTTTATTTGTTTTTTATTTCTCAATTTCTTGAGCTGCTTACATTACATAACATACGTAATGATTAAATAACAAAAAATCTTGCACACCCAGGCGTGGCTAAATAAAAGCCTTCTGCCTGTGCCATTTTGTTGATCCTTACCCTGTGTTCCATTTGACAATTCATGCTAGGCAAATGTAGAATGGGTAATAATTGTGACCCCTACAAATTCCTGACTCCTTTTGTAACAAGTAGTTCCCTCCTACCAGCACTCCGAAGCCGCTATAGTCTTCCTCTCAAACCTCTTGTTAAAGAATCATCCCATTGCAAATGGCAATTAAAAAGAAGCGTCCATCTTCTCATGAATTCTCAGACAATACAGTACTTTTAAATTAAATGATGTGCAACAATGACTCACACAAGTTAATTATTACTTAATAATTTAATAATTTACATTGTTACATAACTTACATCTTACTTACATTAACTTACTCAAACAGTATTAACTTATATTAACTATATTAACTTACACTAACTTACACTAACTTACACTAACTTGCATTTAATAATTATGAGTGTTGAGTGTATGAAAGAGATGAGTATTGTAGCTGAGGATGTATTTTTGTGAACATTCAGTATCGTAGCTGAGGACGTATTTTGGTGAATGTAGAGTATCTTAGCTGACAATGTATTTGTGTTGGTGTTGAGTAGCATGGTTGAGTGTGGAAATTCAGTATCATAGATGAAGCCGTATAGGCGCCTCTGCAGGTCTCCCGGCCACAGATGGGGTGATGAAGCCTTCAACGGTCACAGTGCTGCATCCACTCCCTCTGACGCTGGCGTGGTCGTGGTCTATACCACCCTCCCTGTCCTCGGCCTCTTCTTCCCGCCCCCTCGGCTCTGCCGCTCCAGTCCTCGTTGCCACACCCATGCTGCCAAAAGGAGGGAAAGAAGAGGGGGATGAGTAAAAAGGAGGGGGGATGAGTATTCTGTCTGATTTAAGAGCCTCGATGGTGCCCTTCTTACCCGATTCTCCTGCATGGGAGCCTGGCCAGACTGGTAATCCTTCTGGGGAGAGACAGAGAATAGACAGTGAAACACAGAAAACAGCAGTATATGGAGTAATTGTTGCTCTGTATTAGCATGCTGTATTAGCGCTGACTGGAAGTGCCCTGTGTTAGAGGTCTGTATTAGCTCTAGTTAAGTGTGCTGTATTAGCGCTGTATTAATGATGGCTCAGAGCCATCGGGTGTGCTGCATTAGTGCTGTATTAGCACTGTATTAGCCCTGGCTAAGTGTGCCGTATTAGCACTGTATTAGCTCTGACTGAGTGTGCTGTATTAGCACTGTATTAGCCCTGGCTAAGTGTGCCGTATTAGCACTGTATTAGCTCTGACTGAGTGTGCTGTATTAGCACTGTATTAGCTCTGGCTAAGTGTGCTGTATTAGCACTGTATGAACTCTGACTGAGTGTGCTGTATTAGCACTGTATTAGCTCTGGCTAAGTGTGCTGTATTAGCACTGTATTAGCTCTGGCTGAGTGTGCTGTATTAGCACTGTATTAACGCTGACTGAGTGTGATGTATTAGCATTGTATTCGATCTGACTGAGTGCGATGTATTAGCGCTGGCTGGGTGAGCTGCATTAGCACTGTATTAGCAGAGTGCACTGCATTAGAATTGGCAGAGCTTCATCACCTGTGTCTGGCTAAAGCGTTCATCGTTCTGACGCTGGTCGGCAGATCCCCATCCTATTTTAGGCCGGTAAGTGCCAAATTCCACCCTTATGCGCTTCTTGTACACTCTGCCCTCCTCCTGAGCCAGCTTCCTGCAACAGAGATCAAGGAGGGAGAACACAAATCATTCTCACACCCTCATTCCAGCCACTTCTCAAACCACAATCATTTCTTATATCTTGATATATCATTTTAGTATCTTTTCTAAATTGACTATTTCCGGGTTCTCTTCAGTCTATATGAGAACGAATCTTATTAGTGCTGCTTTGCTCCCGATTACAGTGTTTGATGTCCTTTATATGTAGACATTGTGATGACTAAAACTTAATCTTGCTCCTGTCATGTCCTAGTGTGCTGGGCGAGTATTACCATGGAGACAGCGTCCTGTTTGGTACTCACTGCTGTTGAGCGTCTTGCTGAAGTTGGTCCTTCACCTGGTCACTCCCTTGATCTGTAACATCCACCTGCTGATTGTCTCTCTCCTTAACATCGACCTGCTGATTCTCTCCCTCCACCAGGGCCTTGAGGGCATTTTCACTTCCCTCCAGCTCCCTCTTCAGCACACAGATTCTCTTTCTGTACTCCTCTTGCTGGGCCTCCTCCTGAGCCATCTTCCTGCAAATCAGAGAGCACACAAGCTTCAGCCTTCCCCTACTCAGCTTCAGCCTTCCCATGCATAGCTCTTATTCATAAACACACCTTTCTTCTGTTGTAATAGACTGATGTAATTGCAACTAAAAATGGCCACAACAACCCAACATCCTTCCTCAAGCTGTCCAGCACCTGTTGCCTTGTTTACAAAGCCCACCTGCCCCACGAACAGCGTCGATACTTACTGCTGCAGAGCGGCCTCCTTCTCCTGGCACAGCTGGACCATGGCTGCCAGCTCCTCTTCCTTCTTCTGGCTCTTGGCTGCCATAGCTTCCAGCTTCCTCACGGCCATGGCTGCAATCTCCTTTCTCAGCTCACATGTAATGGTCATGGCTACCAGCCTCTCCTCCTTCTTCTCGCAGGTGCTCGTTATTGCAACTAGTTCCCCTTTCAGGACCTCGAACATGTTTCTGTTTCTCATACATTCAGCTTCAGCTGTTGTTCTGTATTCCTCGGCCTTGGAAGCAGCCTCCTCCTTAATCTGGCCGAATGACTCCTTTTTCAAATATGAAATCATAACATTTACAGTTAAATTATGACTTGTAGAAAAACAGAAATTGCTCCATGGAGAGAAGTTGGGTATTTCAACCCACAGATTCCATAGTAGTCACAACTGACTAACTGGCTAAACTGCCCATCATCTCACCTTCATCTCTTCATAAAGAAGTTGCCATGAATAAGCAGATGTGTTGCTGGTCCTCATATCCCGTTGTAGTTTGTTTATCTCTTTCACAGTCACTAATAAAACAAAGTTAAGATGGAAATTAAAACAAAGGTTATGTCTTAAATTGTACATTCTGGAACACAATAATCTGTCATGTAAAACAATTATATAGATATGAATTAATATGAAAGAAAATAAATAATAACTAAACTTACTTCGGAGCTTCCTGGTTTTAATCTGGAGGGGGAAAAGAAAAAAATGAATCAGTACAATTTAACTACAGACAGGGCAATTAACTGCACTCAGGGCAAAGTTAATAATAAATGTAATAACTGGGAAAGATAATCTTTCAGCATAGAGTTCAAGCTAATAACCAGTACAGCTAATTTAACAGAATACAAAGTAAAGTTGTAGAGAGCAGGTTTGGAGCCTATATCGCTCTGGATAAGAGCGTCTGTTAAATTAATGCAATATAATATAAGCTAAAAAGGGCTCACCACAAGCGCAGTTAGGCAGTGAATCGCGATCATCGTGATAGCTCCGATTGCGATAAACTTGAGGTCCAGCGACAGGGCAAAACCAGAAAGTTTATGTAGGCAGTCAATGAGCTGAACAACAGGAAAACAACAGGGGTTAAAATTCCGGCTCTGTGTGGGATTCATTTGTTAACATGTCTTAAACACCACACAATCTACTGGGGGGTTATGATTTTACAATGCAGCACAAGCATAAGCGCCCTTATCATAAGTTGCCTTGTTTAAAGGCAACACCTTATACGACGGAGGTTTCATCTTATGACTAATGATGACATCCCCAAAACAATGCTAAAATGTTAAAACACTCAGTTCTATGGGATATTTACACGATCATATGCAGTGGGAAAATGCTATTTGTAGCGACTTACAATTTCCGTATACTCTGTTAGCAGCCTGAGAGTGTAGCCAATAGCGCTAGAACAGGCGTGATCCCCCAGGTGGTAGGTGACATTGCCTTTGAGAGAGCAGACATTTGATGTCAGATATTAAACAGGACATGTGGCCCCGAACGACCACTGAAGAAGGACAGTGTTAAAAGCAACAATGTAACGTTAAAGTAATTACCTAGCATTAACTGCTAAACAATTAGACTATTAAAAAGAATGTAGAGGGTGTCAAACACTATGTAGCTGTATGAAAAGCTAGACAGAACGGTGTCAAATGGCCAGTGTTGCTTGTTACAATTAACTAGCTTGCTATTGCTTTGAATTAGCCTACTGAAGATTTTAGTAAAATGCAAAACATCCAACTAGTTGTAGGAAAATGCAACATCTGCCCGGAGTACTTAGCTAAGGCTCCACACAATCATCACTTGCCCTCCTCAAATCAGCTCTGATAGGAGCTAGCCAACTGAATACCATCGACGGGACTGAAGTTCGCCCAACGGGAAAAGATCACATGTCGAAGAAATCGTACCTTTACGTTTCACGATTGAAAATGGTTTGGTCAGGAAAAACTGGTCCAACAGGTAAAGGTAAATTGACAGAAGCCAACGCCAAACTGACGCCATTCTGGACGATAGAGTGGGTGGTAAGTCAATTACAATAAACAATTAGTTAAACGATTGTCAGTAAATCCAATGGGTTGTAAATATCAGTAATAATTCTTCGAATTAAACGCGATAAACAATACCTAGAGGACCAGTGAATATATAGAACGGCCAGGAATCCTGACCACTGTGACGTAATATGGACGTTGCGTGTGTAGCGAAGTTCAGAGACGTGAGGTAGCACGTGAACGGCCGCCACACGTTGTAACGTCAGAATCAACCGATGGCGTTACCTGATGGCTTGTAACTTGTTATTGTTGTGCACAGGGCGGCTGTGGCTAGAAACCGGCAGCACCTATCCTACCCACCTAATCCAACACCCCTCCCTCCTGCCAGGAGACATCTCACCTCGCTCTCCTGTCCCAACACCTGCACTATTACCTCCCTCTGTCCCTCATTGTCCCATGTTTGTTATTAATTAGAATCTTTTTAACCCATTGCCCCACAAAGTCTTTCAGGTTCAATCAAGTGTTTTTATGTGAGGTACAGTGAAGGGAAACCATTGTATTATCCAATGAGTGTAACAAAGTGGATATATGGAGCACAACTGAACACATCGATAACCTGGATGTGCTGAAACTCAAGCTGGGTGAAGTCTCTTAAGTTCAGTGATGATGCTTCTCTGGAAACTCATCCGCCATGAATGAACTCACTACATTTAATTTGCATAAGGGTGCAATGCATTGCATATCAAGGTCATCCGTGTGCTATATAAGTGCTGTCCCAATTTTTAAAGTGTCACAGTGTTTAAAAGGTTTAGATTTAGCTTTAGATATTCCCTAGCAGGGGTTCTACTTCTAGGAAACAGGTGCCTCAGAGCATCTACAGTAATGCAGTCTGCTTGTTCATGAAATATAATATACAAATACTATTTTACTTTCAGACACAATCTAGGAAAATCAACAATGAACATTGTGGTGCTGTATGAACAATATGGTACTGTAGATACATAGACAAGATATTTTGCAAGACATTTAAATTGTATTAACGTATGTTACACTTGATCCAAAGGTGATTGTGAAACAGGGCCAACTTTGAGAGAAGGTCAGTGTTGATGAGGTGGTAGTCGTGAGGCTTTGGTGGATATAAAAATATCTGTCCTTATCCTTGTCTTGTCCTTGGCATGTCTTCCTGGAGTGACTCAACTTGTTGCTAAGCAGGAAAAATCAAGCACAAGTTTAAAGATGACTGTCACACGCCACGTGACAATCCCAGGACGGAAACAGATTTGGGACAGAAAGTGGATTTTGGGTCTACAGACCAGGTTTTTTCTTTTCCCAACACGGGGAAGAGAATGAGCCCAGGCGTGTAAAATAAACAAAAAATGTATTCGTCCGTCGACAATAAACTAAATTAAATGATCCTGCACTGGAACTCTTCAGTTCCCTTGTACTTTGACTTTTCTTTGACTCTCGGTCTCGGCAGCCTTCTCCTTCCTGGTTCCAGGCACCTGCTGAAGAGAGCAGAGCAGTTTTAAGCACACAAGTGTAATTGTCAAACCCTGGACCGGTGTGTGCGCTGGCTGCTCTGCCAGTAGGCGTGGCCGCTGATCGCCCTGATTCACTGCCGAGACCGACACCTTCCACAATTACCTTTAAGCAGGGCCGGCTCTACACATTTTGGAGCCCTAGGCGAGATTGGCATTTGGGTGCCCCCCCCAGACAAAAATGAATATATATATATATGTTTTTTTCAAATAAAATCACTTCTCAAACAAATCACTTACCAAAGTCTCATTTAAACAGGGAGGATAAGAGAATATGGTAAGAAAACTCGCTTTTAACACAATTGTTAACAAAGTCTATCTCTCTATCAAGGTCAGAGTTCTACACCATGTCAGCAGGTCATCATTGGAGATAGATGCAGTAGCTGCTGTTCTTATTTCTTATATCTGTACAGACAGGTACAGTTATTAGCCTATTACAAGCAAAAGCAGCTGTAGGACAAACAACTTAATAGTTAACAGGTGGGTACTAATAAGTTTCAAGCCAAAACGTGAGGGTTGGGTAACTCAGCATCAGCATGCATTCATCATTCAATCTGTATGAGTCTAGCAGTAGCTCTTAGCATCGCATTATCTAGCTAGCATTAGCTTGTTTATTACTTAGCTAGTTAGCTCCCTAGCCTCCTACAATAACACAGTAACACAACAAAACGGCATTTTGATGACATAGCCTACCTCTTAATTGGACTCTCAGTGTTATATTCTGAGTATCTGTTCTGTTGTTTTTGTACTTTGTTTATCTTTCTTCGAGTCATGTTTTGTTCACGTCTGTTATCCCCGTCTGTTATTGTTCCTGGTCCACTCCTTGTCTTGTCATTCACTTCGGGAGTTTACATTTCGGGATTTCAATCTTCGCTTATTTTCTCGTTTCTTCCTTCCTACTTTCTTTATCGCACCTTGTATATATTAGTTAGGTGTGTACAGTACTAACTAACTAATCTACTAACGTTAGGGATTTAGATTAGGTTACTAACACTACTAATCACTAATTATCTCACGCTTCAAACTTTCGTTCATTCTCTCTCTTTATCCTATCCCTGATTCGCTTTTCACTTTCCCTTTCATACGCACGCACTTTCTCTCTTTGCGTTCCTCCCCTTCTAGCTATGCACGTGTCTGCCTGATCTCCCAGGTCGTTTATTGTATATTTGTTTGTATGTTTCCCAGTCCGTGTCTTTCGTTTCCCCTCGTAATTAGATTACGATTCCCATTGTTTTCACCTGTGTTTCCTAACTCTCTCTCCTCCCAGTCACACCTGTTTCCCATTGTGTTCCCTGTGTCTGCCTGTATATATGTTCAGTGTTTTCATCCTTCCGTGTCAGTACGTTGATTCTTATTCCCTGAGCCTACTTTTCCGAAGCCAGTGTATACAGATTTTTCCGAGACTACCCTTCTGATTACGACCCCGAGTTTGCCTAGCGATTTTGTTTGTTTGCCTTTCTGCCTTCCTGTTCAACGACCTTTTGCCTGCCTGTTATCGACTTCTCTTTGCCTCGCGTTTTGTACCTCCGATTCTCTGACTCCTGGTTGTGATCCCTGCCTTCCAATAAACTACTCTTCTGCCTAATCCCTGATCTGCGTCTGGGTCCTTACCACGGTCATCACAGGACGTACTGACCACGATGGACCCAGCAGATCCAGACCAGTTCCGCTTCGCTCTCGAGCAGCAAGGTGCCATGCTCGGACGACATCAAGACCATCTTGAGAGGGTCACACAACATCTGCAGTCTCTCAGCTCCGGCTTGGCGGAACTTAACCTGACGCTGCGAGCTCCGACTCTTAACCCTGCACCTCAGCATGCCGCTGCTCCACCTCAACCCGAGTCTTCCCCTGCGCCGGTGCGCGAACCACGTCTGCCTCCTCCTGAGAGGTACGCAGGTGAACCGGGGGGTTGTCGTGCGTTCCTGACGCAGTGCCAGCTGATATTTCGACTACAGCCATCCACGTTTCCCAGCGAGATCTCCCGGGTTGCCTACGTCATCACTCAACTGACCGGTCGTGCCAAGACCTGGGCTACCTCCGCGTGGGAGGGTTCTTTCCCCTACTGCCAGAGTTTTGGTCTGTTTTCCGAGGAGATGAGGAGGGTCTTCGATCGGTCCAAACAGGGTCATGAAGCTGCTCGGGAGATGCTCTACCTACGCCAGGAGGGAAGGTCGGCGTCTGACTACGCCATCCACTTCCAGACTTTGGCTAACTCCTGTGGCTGGGGAAAGAAGGCGCTGTACGACGCATTCATCTTTGGGCTTTCTGAACATCTCAAGGACGAGATCCTGACACGTGACCTACCTGAGTCCTTCGATGATCTTATCAGCCTGGCCATCCGAGTTGACTCCAGGCTTCAGGAGCATCGTCGTTGGCATAGTTCCAGGGTTGTTCCCGGGCCTGGGACGGCCGGTTTCAGGTCGCCGGTCAGAGCGTATAACCATCCCAAAGCAGCTCCTTCAGCTATCCCGGATCCAGAACCCATGGAGCTGGATCGGGCTCGACTTTCCCGTCAGGAGCGGGCCCGCAGGTTGGCTACTAGATCCTGTCTTTACTGCGGGGAGTCTGGGCACTTCATTTCCGGCTGTCCGGTAAAAGCCAACACCCACTAGTTAAGAGAGGAGCACTAGTGGGTGTCATTCCGATCGAACGCTCCTCCAAACAACGGACCTGCCTGCCGGTTACCATCGAGTGGGAGGGTCAGAGGCGAGAGACCACCGCGCTCATTGACTCGGGCGCTGAGGAGAGCTTCCTGGACGCTGGTGTGGCTAAGAGATGGGGGGTTCCGGTCTCCAGGCTTTCACGCCCTCTGGTGGCCAACTCACTGAACGGGCAAACTCTCGCCCACATAACGCATACCAGCTCTCCTTTAACGTTGCTCACCTCCGGCAATCATCAGGAGAGGATAAGGTTGTATATCATCGATTCTCCTCACTCACCTATTGTTCTTGGCCATCCCTGGTTGGTGAAGCATAATCCGTCATTGGAATGGAGCAGTCACAAGATTGTGGGTTGGAGCCCTCAATGTCTTTCTCAATGCCTGCAGCAAGCCCATACGTCTGTTCCGAGTCCCCTGTTTTCTGTTCCGAGTCCCCTGATTTCCGAGAAAGAACCTGACCTGTCTGTCTTCCCTTCTGAGTACCTGGACCTCAAGGAGGTCTTCTCCAAGTCCCGAGCCACCTGCCTGCCTCCCCACCGTCCCTATGATTGCGCCATCGAACTCCTGTCTGGCGCTACCCCTCCTAGGGGGCGCCTGTTTTCCTTGTCCCGTCCCGAGACTGAGGCTATGAATGCCTACCTACAGGAGTCATTGACCGCTGGCATCATTCGGCCATCTTCATCACCCGCTGGAGCGGGGTTCTTCTTCGTGGGTAAGAAGGATGGTTCTCTTCGTCCCTGCATTGACTACCGGTCTCTCAATGACATTACTGTCAAGAATCGCTACCCTCTCCCCCTCATGACATCAGCATTCGAACAACTTCAAGGGGCCACTGTCTTCACGAAGCTGGACCTGCGCAACGCCTACCACCTGGTGCGCATTCGTGAGGGGGATGAGTGGAAGACTGCGTTCAATACTCCTACAGGTCACTGGGAGTACCTCGTTATGCCGTTTGGGTTAACCAATGCCCCTGCCGTTTTCCAGGCATTGATCAACGATGTTCTCAGGGATTTCATTAACCAGTTTGTGTTCGTCTACCTGGATGACATCCTTATCTTCTCTAAGGATATGGACGAACATGTCACTCAGGTCCGCAAAGTTCTCCAGCGCCTCCTCGAGAACAGGCTCTATGTGAAGCCTGAGAAATGTGACTTTCATTGTCACACCACCACCTTCCTGGGCTACGTCATCTCGGCTGGGAGCATCCAAATGGATCCTCAGAAAATCAAGGCTGTCTTGGACTGGCCCCAACCAGAGACTCGTAAGGAGTTACAACGCTTTTGGGTTTCGCCAACTTTTACAGAAGGTTCATAAGAAATTACAGTACCATTGCTGCTCCACTCACCGCCCTCACTTCCATTAAGATCCGTTTTCACTGGAACCCTCAAGCAGAAACCGCTTTCCGGTTACTCAAACAACGCTTCACATCCGACCCTATTCTCATCCATCCTGATCCCACCGCCCAATTTATCGTCGAGGTCGACGCCTCCAACATTGGGGCAGGAGCCATCCTTTCCCAACGCTCTGCTGAGGATAAAAAGGTTCATCCCTGCGCCTTCTATTCCCATCGTCTCAGTCCTACGGAGCAGAACTACGACATTGGCAATAGGGAGCTGCTCGCGGTCAAGCTCGCTCTGGAGGAGTGGAGGCACTGGCTGGAGGGGCTGAAGTTCCTTTTCTGGTCTGGACGGACCATAAGAACTTGGAGTATCTACAGACTGCCAAGAGACTTAATTCCCGCCAGGCTCGGTGGTCTCTCTTCTTTTCAAGATTCAATTTTGTCCTTTCTTATCGACCGGGATCCAAGAATACTAAACCTGATGCTCTGTCTCGTCGATTCGAACCCATTTCCAGAGTTTCCGTTCCTGACACCATCTTGCCACAACAGTGCTCGATCAACAACGTTCAACTTCGCATTGAGGCTACGGTACGTTCCGCCTTGGAGGGCGAGGCCGGTCCCAGTTGCTGTCCCTCTAACCGCCTCTTCGTGCCTAGTTCTGTCCGATCCCAGGTGCTTCAGTGGGGTCACTCCTCTCGTCTATCATGTCATCCAGGCATAAACAGAACACTGACTTTTATCCAGAGACGTTTTTGGTGGCCTGCCATGGTCCAAGATGTTAGGAGGTTTATTTCTGCCTGCTCTGTCTGTGCCCAGAATAAGGTTTCCCATCAGCATCCCTCTGGTTTGTTACAGCCCCTACCCATCCCTCACCGCCCTTGGTCTCACATAGCGCTTGACTTCATTACCGGTTTACCTCCCTCCAACAGCAACACCACCATTATGACTGTAGTCGATCGATTTTCTAAGTCTGTACATTTTATTCCCTTACCTAAACTTCCCTCCGCCAAAGAAACAGCCACACTCATTATCCAACACGTTTTTCGTTTACATGGCATCCCCAATAATATTGTTTCCGACAGAGGTCCCCAGTTTATCGCCAAGTTTTGGAAGGCTTTTTGTTTTCTTGTTGGTTCATCTGTCAGTCTTTCCTCCGGTTTCCATCCCCAATCTAATGGCCAGACAGAGCGGGCTAATCAGGTCATTGAGACTGTTCTACGCTGCCTATGCTCTCGAAATCCCTCCTCATGGAGCCAACAACTTCCCTGGGCAGAGTATGCCATCAACTCCCAAACCTCCTCCTCATCTCATTTGTCCCCTTTTGAATGTTCCCTGGGTTACCAACCACCTTTGTTTCCCAGCCAGGAGGAGGAGGTGGGAGTCCCCTCTGCTCAGTGCTTCATCCGCCGTTGTCGCCGCACCTGGAACCTCACACTCCGCAACCTTCTCGAGCCAGTGCCCGTATGAAGGAGACTGCGGACAAGAGACGCTCAAGGCCCCCGTTACCACGTTGGGCAGCGGGTCTGGTTGTCCACCAGAGACATTCCCCTCAAGGTTGACCATCGTAAACTCGCCCCCCGATTTATTGGTCCCTTCCCCATTTCCAAAATTATCAGTCCCACTGCTGTTGTGTTGAAATTACCCCATACTATGCGTCGTATTCATCCCACCTTTCATGTTTCCCGCCTCAAACCCCTTGTAACCCACCCTTTGTGTCCCGCCCCTGAGCCACCCCCCCCCCCCGTCTTATTGATGGTGGAGATGCCTACACGGTCCGCAAATTGTTGGACGTTCGTCGTCGGGGCCGTGGTCTTCAATACCTTGTGGACTGGGAGGGCTACGGCCCCGAGGAAAGAAGTTGGATCCCATCCCGGTTCATCTTGGACAAGACTCTTATCCGGGACTTTCAAGTTACTAGGCCTGTCTGAATTTCTGTCCAGTGTTTTTGACCCGTGCCTGTCTGACATCCTGCTCTGTGTTTTGCCCCTTGCCTGTCTGAGATCCTGTTCCTTGTTTTTGCCCCTTGCCTGTCTGAGATCCTGCTCCTTGTTTTGCCCCTTGTCGGCCTGGCTTTCCCTGCTTCTTGTTTGTTCATCTGTTTTTTGTGTCCCTCCTGTTTAAAACGCCAAGAGGCGTTTCTTAGGGGGGGGGTCCTGTTATATTCTGAGTATCTGTTCTGTTGTTTTTGTACTTTGTTTATCTTTCTTCGAGTCATGTTTTGTTCACGTCTGTTATCCCCGTCTGTTATTGTTCCTGGTCCACTCCTTGTCTTGTCATTCACTTCGGGAGTTTACATTTCGGGATTTCAATCTTCGCTTATTTTCTCGTTTCTTCCTTCCTACTTTCTTTATCGCACCTTGTATATATTAGTTAGGTGTGTACAGTACTAACTAACTAATCTACTAACGTTAGGGATTTAGATTAGGTTACTAACACTACTAATCACTAATTATCTCACGCTTCAAACTTTCGTTCATCCTCTCTCTTTATCCTATCCCTGATTCGCTTTTCACTTTCCCTTTCATACGCACGCACTTTCTCTCTTTGCGTTCCTCCCCTTCTAGCTATGCACGTGTCTGCCTGATCTCCCAGGTTGTTTATTGTATATTTGTTTGTATGTTTCCCAGTCCGTGTCTTTCGTTTCCCCTCGTAATTAGATTACGATTCCCATTGTTTTCACCTGTGTTTCCTAACTCTCTCTCCTCCCAGTCACACCTGTTTCCCATTGTGTTCCCTGTGTCTGCCTGTATATATGTTCAGTGTTTTCATCCTTCCGTGTCAGTACGTTGATTCTTATTCCCTGAGCCTACTTTTCCGAAGCCAGTGTATACAGATTTTTCCGAGACTACCCTTCTGATTACGACCCCGAGTTTGCCTAGCGATTTTGTTTGTTTGCCTTTCTGCCTTCCTGTTCAACGACCTTTTGCCTGCCTGTTATCGACTTCGCTTTGCCTCGCGTTTTGTACCTCCGATTCTCTGACTCCTGGTTGTGATCCCTGCCTTCCAATAAACTACTCTTCTGCCTAATCCCTGATCTGCGTCTGGGTCCTTACCACGTTCATCACAGACAGGCGACAGCACGTCTCTTGGGTTGCCTGTGATGCGCGCACGTAACCCCCACTTTCAGCAAGCAGCCAGGCATCGTATCCCCCACCTCAGTGACAGCATCTCTGTCAAAGTGCAGGCCAGATGAAACATTGTGTGAGGAACAGAACAGGGGTGCAAAGTGTATTTCTTTTTGTTTATTTGTTCATTGGGAGGAAAGGAGAGGGCGCCGACAATTATATATATTTTTTTGTGAGGGCGACCTGGTGCCCCTAGCCGACATGGCGCCCCAGGCAGCTGCCTGTATTGCCTGTCCCTTGAGCCAGCCCTGCCTTTAAGGGCCACTAAATACTAACCAAGCAATTGGTTCGTTTCGCATATAGAAGGTTCAGAAATTCAGGGAAAATAAATAAATAAGGAAAGGTATTAATACTTAATGTTGTCACTGAAACCTGTGGAAGAAAAAAACAACCAATTTTCGTCAGATTAAATATGGGTTGCAGTGTCATGTAGTGCTGAAGGACCTGGGCTTAAACCTCAGTGGTCATGGGTTCAAATCCCACTTTTTAAAGTCTCAACAGCGCCCTCTAGTGCAATGGAAAAATGTTCCCGGAGGAAGGTATCTCCTCCTCCTCCCTAAGCCTTCATAAGCCACCATTCAAATGCTTTTTTTCCACATTTTCTCCTCTCCAATCAGCCATTGGAATTAAATAATGACATACTGTATTAAGTATCAGGGCCGTGCACAGACATTTTGGAGGACAGGGGCTCAAGCTAAAAAAATGGGCACTCACCCCACCAACACGCACCATTCCCACCCCGATGTTGCCACACCGCCGCCATCCATAATCACACACTATGTTCATAACATGGGACCTGTTTAACACATTATTCCATGAAGAAACCACAGATTTGATGTAGTAATGCAAGTCAGTCAGTGTAAGTAATGCAGTCAGTCAGTGTTCAGTTGTTTAGACCAATTCAGTCACATTAGATCAGTGGTTTCTTTGAGAAAGAAAGTTAGGAAGGATGCAATTTAATGACATTCAAACAGATCATACCTTTCCAGTATGTACACTTCCTAGGTGTGGCATGGTTCATGCTCTACAGATTGTATCACCCTGTCTACAACAACAATTTCACGCCCTACTACCCTCAATTAAAAAAAACTAAATTTGCACAACTATTTGTAATTTAATAAAAAAAGCTAATCTCTCTCTGTGTCTTTCACAAAATCTCCTACAGGTCTACAACTGAATGTCATAGCTTGTGCATGATAACCTTGATCAACCCCTCTACTTTACTATATAAATGTATGCAATATATGCCATTTGTTTATTTGCGTTGTTTAGGTAGCGCATATTGTGCGGCGGTATGAGCCGTGGGAAACCAGGAAAGAGTTTTTGATACTTTTGAGATCTGTGGCATTTGGGAGAGGAGTTTGGTTGTTGCTTTGTCTCCAGGTCACGTTGCGCTGGATAATCTAAAAGTAAGTAATACTTGTATGGTTATTGGTATGGTGATCTGGATTATTCCCTAGAATGGGTAAATTGGCCCAAATTGACCTCATTACGGGAAACGCGTTCCGTGTGGTAGCCTATCATACTGGTTATCAAATGGCCTTTGTGGTCTGCACTGGTGGGAATGGTTAGCTGCTTCTCGCGTTTAAATACTCTCGTAGTGAGCTTTTGGGAAGACGGAGCAGACAATTGAGGGATGTATATTTAGGGGAAGAAGCTGGTTTCACTTGTCCAATGCCATGATGAGTGATTACAAACCGTGAGTTAGTTTAAGACTACTTCTTTGTTTTGCTGCGCACTGTGACTTGCATTAACCAATCTGGTAGTGTGTTGTCCGACGTGTGTGTTTGCGTCGCAGTAAACTTTCCATTTAGTATTGCCGTTCTGTGTAAAGGTAATCGGTGTTTTCTTGTTGTAACTGAATGTCTTCTGGTTCTAATTGGTATTCTCGTCGAAGCCGTGGGCTTGCTGAGTTAGCTACATACAAATCCGCGTGTTAACGAGTTTCTATTGCGTCTGTCAGCAATTTCTTTACGTTTCCTTGTTAAGGAGGAATTACTGTTGCTTGCTCAGCATTGGGGTGAATCTGCCTCACTGTGTAGTAAACGATTTAACGTGTCTGATCTTCGTGAGTATTTGTCGGGACTCACTGTAGCGAGGGCTATTTAAAGTTGACACTATGGCCGAATCTGAAGCCGTGAAGCTCACTGAAATGGAATTGGAATGAAAGAAATTCGAAATTGCAAAGGAACTTGAAGTTGCAAGGATCAATGAAAGGTTCAAAGAAAAAGAATTTGCTTTAGCTGAGGAAAAAGTGAAATTGGAAGTTCGCAAACAAAAAGACGCAAAAGCGTACCGAACTCACTGCTTGGAGTTAGATTCATCTGTGTTATCTGGTGGTGGTGATATAGGCTAGATGAGCCCAATTCATCTGGCAGTAGGAATGTTGTGCATAATTAAATGACCGAGATCTGGATACGTTCTTTACTCTATTTGAAAGAGTTGCTGCAAATAGGCTCTGGTCCGAAGATGATCAGATTCTGTTGCTCCAATGTGTTGTGACAGGTAAGGCCCAATAGGTTTTTACCGCGTTGGATTCCAACACTCGAGTCCTATGCTCCTGTTAAAAATGCGATTTTGCAGGCCTACGAATTAGTCCATGAAGTTTATCGGCAGCAATTTAGACATTTGAAACGCGCTGATAAGCAGACCCACGTTGAGTTTGTGAGAAATCTGATGGTTCAATTTGATCCCAGGCGTAAGGCAGCCAAAGTGACTGAGTATGACGAACTTTGCAATTTAATAATTTTAGAACAGTTAAATAATATGATTCCGGAACAAATTGCTACTCATCTCAGCGAGCGCGCAGTGTCTGATCCGATAGAAGCTGCTGCTATGGCCGATAATTATGCGCTCCTTCACAAGCACACGTTTAGTGGTCTCCATCAAAAAGGAAATGGACCGTTTGACCAGCGGAAGAATAATCGCTACGGCAACCCTCCCGCTGTGAGATGTGTCCATGGTACCGATGGCAAATAGCCTACGATAGCAATCGAATTTGTCATGCATGTAAAAACAAGGGTCATTGGAAAGGGGAATATCCCATTTTTAAATCTGAAAAATTCTCCTCGTCTAAAAATACTTGTGTTCTCCAAGCCTGCTATTTTGGCAGTACAACCACGTTCTGACACTGTTCTGAACAGTCTGTTCATGTCACTAGTTTTATACAAAACGTCCCAGGTCGGCCCAGTGTTCCTGACCCTGATTTTGCTCCTTTTGTTACTGACGGGTTTGTCTTTGCAGGGGTGTCAGGGAGAAAGCCGGTGCGCGTGTTACGGTATACAGGGGCATTACACAGCGTCATCTTAGATGGTGTTTTGCCTTTCGATGATGAGACTGCTACTGGGGAGAGCGTGATGGTTCATGGCATAGAAATGACTAGAGTGAATGTTCCTTTGCATAAAATTCACCTATGTACTGACCTAATAGGGTAACGTCGTTGTAGGACTGAGACCATCCCTACCTGTAGAGGGTGTGCAAGTTATTCTCGGGAATGATCTGGCTAAGGGTTTTGTCTGGAAAGATATTACTCCACCTCTGCGGTTGAAAGCCGAGCCGACAACGTCTGGGGAGCTGGATGAGGTTGCCGGCCGACACCCGCAGGTTTTCACAGCTTGTGTGCTGACGCGCTCCATGGCCAAGCGCGAGGCGGAGCAGCCATGTGTTATGGATACGATCCTCACAGAGGGTGAATCCTCTGACGTAGGTTAAAGGTGATTACTCTATCCCCTGATGTACCCATTAAGCCACAGCCAAATTAAACTCCACTCTCCCCCTTGCTCACAGTCTCCCGTGACGAGCTGATAGCTGAACAGAAGTCTGACCCTACTTTGACTACTTTATTCGACATGATTAGTTCAGACGCCGAACTTGAGAACTTATTATATTATTATATGCAGGACGGTTTACTGTTGCCGAACTTGAGAAC
The DNA here is from genome assembly GCA_029706075.1 of Aldrovandia affinis. Lineage (NCBI taxonomy): Eukaryota > Metazoa > Chordata > Actinopteri > Notacanthiformes > Halosauridae > Aldrovandia > Aldrovandia affinis. The sequence continues at coordinate 75,098 of JAINUG010000194.1, read as the reverse complement.
TTATTATATTATTATATGCAGGACGGTTTACTGTTGCGCAAATGGCTGTTACACCCCGCTCGTTTATACGATGTGCAAATCACGCAAATTGTACTGCCGTTACTATTCAGAGGTGAGGTGATGCGCGTGGCGCATGCTGGTTCATCTGGGCATTTGGGTGTCCGTAAAACATACGACAGTGTTCTCCGTCAATTCTACTGGCCCAAATTGAAACGCTACATGTTTGCCAAGTCTCCGGTAAACTGTTGGCTCCCTTCCAATATCTCAAGGAGGAAATCAATATTTGTTGACTGTGATATGCAAAAGCACTAGATATCCTGCTGCCTTCCCTCTCCGCGCAATTAAAGCCAAAAACATCAAAGCACTTACTTCGGCATAGCCAAGACGATTCAAACTGCTCAAGGCTGATCCCGAGCATTTTCTCAGTTTTTGAAAAAACTACACATCACACATAATTTGTCGAGTGCGTATCACCCCCAAAATCAAGGCATTCTAGAACGCTTTCATCAGACTTCAAAATCCATGTTGCGGTCTTATTGTATTGAACTTTGGGAGAGTTGATTGCCCTGGATGTTGCTGGCCATTCGTGCAGTAGTGCAGGAAAGCGCTGGTTTTAGTACGAACGACTTGGCCATTGGACATGCTGTGAGGGTCCCATTTACATTTGATTGCTGATGAGTGTAAGCAAACAGAACCCCCCCCAAAAGCCTATAGATGGCTATGTTATAATGACTTCCGTCTGAGGCTCTATAGAGCGTGCGAGTTGGCGAAAGAAAACCTATATGTTGCACAGTCTAAAATGAAATCCCGTTATGATCGCAAGGCTGAAAGCCGAAAATGTCAGCCTGGTGATCAAGTGTTGACGCTGTTGCATAGGCTATACTTGGTTCCCAATTCCAGGCCAAGTATAGCGGTCCTTACACTGTGGATCGTCGTGTGTCAAATTTGAATTATTTAGTCCATACTCCTGATCGAAAGAATACGTTTCAGTTGTCACATTAACCTAATGAAACCTTTTTACGCTCCTCAGTCTACCACTGTTGATACAGGAGATGGGGAGATCGACGTAGCCGTGAAGCCTGTGTCCACGGTTAGCCGTTCGTTTGTCCAGACCGGTGAGTTGTTGAATCGCTCGGTTGCTTCCTTCAGTAACAGCCTTGCTGACAGCCTCCCTGGTTCTAACAAAACTGAAGACTTTGAATTACCTGATGAGCCCGTGTTTCAGGGGCGATTAAAAAAAATCGGAATATCTCGCCACGTTAGAGTCCCAGTTGTTTTATCTAACTGAGGAACAACGCTCTGACATTGTCAGTTTAATAAATTCGCGTTTGTCCTTGTTTGCCGACGTGCCGTCCCAAAGCAATGTGGTTGAGCGCGACATTGATGTTGCTGGCGCTGAACCGGTTGAACTGCGTTTTTATCGCGTTCCATTTGAAAAACGCCAAGGCTCGGGACGGATCGGTGGAGTCACCACTTATGTAATACCCAAAGGATGGTAACATTTCTATAACTTATCGTTTTGCAACAGTGTGTTTAGTTTAGTTTTTTCCGGCAGTTCTCCATCTATCTATCTCTCTCTCGCTCTCTCCTGCTCTGCACCAGGGCCCGGTGTTGGGATATATGGGGGATTGCGGAGTTGTGTATTTTGGCTGCCTCGTAGGGGGGAGGTGTTACGGTTCCTAATATGTTTGTGCTTGGCCCCTGTTGCTGTATGTGCTTTCAACCACAGTTGCCCCTAATCGATGATGTCTTTCCCTCAGACCTCTATGCCAACATCACCTTAGCAACTGTTCCTCGTGAAACATCAGCAAGTTGAGCAGTCATGGTCACTGAAAGTACTGCCAAATGTCAAAGAATCACCCCTTTCCTTTGTCATATTGAAGAAAGGGACCATTAAAAGGCTGAAGAAAATGCTTGGGTAGTAAACTTGGGGCCTCCAATAGCATAGCGGTCTAATTGGCTGGTCCTTTACGAGTGTGAGCTGGCTATTACGGTCGCAGTTTGAAACCTTACTGTACCAGACCGGATGTGCGCAAAGGTGACTCCAGAACGTGGTGCGGGGAATTCCTTCTTGAAGGAGGTGGAGGCTGCCCTCTGAGAACTAGCTGGCCTCGTAGAGACGAGTGGCAAACTCATGTAGGGTGCGCAAAACAAAATAAATACAGGGTATAATTGGCCACTCCTGGGAGAAAAAACTAAAACAAATGTATAAATAAATAAATGCTTGGGTGCTGTTCTTTGAATTATTTGCTGCTAATAGACCACTTTTATTAAGCAATTGAGCAATTAATTTATCGATAGCAAATTAATAAATATTGAACCACAACACCCATCTGAGCACAACTTTTCATAGCGACCGGTGGGACCTGCAGTTGTAGTTTAATTTAGTTTGATCAACTTTTTACGTTGATTGCCCAATACATGAATAAATTAGGTTTGCTTATCGGCAAACAATTCAAGGAATAACCCCCAGACATTTCAATCATTTCTTTTTTTTTTAAATATGGTGAAGGAAAGTTTGCGTCTCATTGGAAATAAATGGCATGTGGTCTGCACATTCATCCTGGAAATTCCCGTTACCTTACTAGGGGTGTTGACAAGGAAGTACCACATCAACTTTCCAAGTATATAATACACTGCTCAAATAAATTAAAGGAATACTTAATCATCACAGGATAACACCAAGTAAATTAAACTTCTGGGATATCAATCTGTCCAGTTAGTAAGCGTAAACAATTGTGAATGGTAATGGATAATGGTAAATGCCTGTTGGTTACCTTTTTACCATTGGAAAAACAACTTCCAACCATGACTTTGGTATGTCTCATGGGCAACAACATGTTGTAGTGTGATTCTCAGTGTCACAGAAATGAACTGTGCCACTGGGAGAGACTGACCTATCACATTACAACATCCATCTGTTTTGTGAGCAAAATAACAACCCATAATGGTTTTGGTGATAGAAACAGATTTTAAAGTCATCAAAACGTTTTAGTATGTTTTACAGAAGTGAATAACAATCATTGAGCCAATTTGGCCACCTTGAATAGGTGTTGGTGTGTCACCACTCACTAAAATGCCTCTAGTTTATGATTCATAGAAGTATGTTATGTCAGACTTAGTTGACATACTGAGCAAGGCATGCACAAACATCCACAGGTATTTGATGAAATGTGACTCATTTATTGCTTTTTCAAACATGAGATTCTACACAAGAAAACTACGAAAGCCTACTTTATTGTATATTTCATCTTCGGTCCTTTGGGATGTGTTGTGTCCACATGCTATCCACACCCCTATAAACTACAATGTGTTTCCTTTCAAATCATACCAAATGTAAGCATGTGCCCATCACAATTCTTGAGCTATGAACTGTTATATTTGGGTATGTCCAAATAGGCATGAATGCACAAAATAGGGGGTGATGGTTAAGGGGTTAAAGCAGAGTTAAATGGATAGGCCAAAATACAAACGTTCAGCTATAATAGACATATGTTGCAAAATACAAAAAAGCACAGTTCAGTTACATTTACATTAACATTTTAAGCATTTAGCAGACACTCTTATCCAGAGCAACTTACAAGATGCCACTTAAGATGGCAATTTCATAAAGTAATGCTTGATCATTTTACCTCAGACCAGTATTGTATGTGTATTCAGAGGAAAGGTCAATTTTGAGATTAATGTTGAAGGAAAGGTTTGGCGTTGGTCCAGGCAAATGGGAAACGTATTAAAATGGTAAATAAGCATAATTCTTTCAGTTTACAATATGGAACCCATCCAATTCCAGTTTGAAATTGGCAGGAAAATTATGAAACACAGTACTATTACTTATTGATTACACAACTTAAAAGAGCTTAACCCACATGTTCTTTGTACATCACTTTGTTCAGTTTTTAACGAGGTGCCACAGTGATTTTAAATGGCTTTGGAGACAAAGTCACCCCAAACTGGAAGTCTAGGCTGACCTTTGTGCCCTCTGGTGGGCTGACGGTGAATGTCTGGAGAAAGGATGTGAAAAACAGAAACAATTCCATCCGGGCCAGCGGCTCTCCTGGACAAAATCGCTTTCCTGTGTATACAAAAATATTAACGATCATTTAAAATATAAAAATACTGATTGAGATACTTATTACTTGAGATGAGCACAACCCATGAAACAGTATTGCTGCATTGAAAACCTGAAAAACCTGGCTGTTTTTCAGAGGTGCATGTATAATATGGTTTCTTAAGTTTAGATTCATACAAAGATTTTTGTTAATTATTCTGACCTAGAAGTGTGTTTTCTGTGTTAAAAAGTAATTGAAGTATTTCAGGTTTCTGCCAAAAGACCTTTCACATATTTTTTCAAAAAGGTTTTCCCCTTTGTTCTCCCCAATTTGAAATGACCAATTGTACCTGTTGCGTTACTGTACAGGTACGTGTAGAGATTAAGGTGAAAGAGTGCCTAAGCACAATTCCATTGCATATTGTGAAAAGTAACCAGAGTGGATAATATATACACAATAGACTGGAGCGGTTAGACTGCAGTTTACAACAGTTTACACTCACTGTAGTTGTACAAATGGAGATGGTGCATTTAATGAAAGTTTCTAGAGGTGCATAACTCACAGTTTCACTCTCAAGCCCATATTGCCCCATGTGTACAGTTAAAATGCTTCTGCGGTCCTGTGTGAACACATTTTTATTGCAATTTTGATGCCCATGGAAAAATATATTCAATGGGCACTGCAATATTTTAGATTTCTCTCCTTTTTTGTGAAGTAGTGGTGGAGGAAACCTATTAAAAACCTTTTTTTGTAGAAAATATTTTTCATTTATATTTTATATTGATGCATGTCAACTTTTAGATGTTTTGCATAGTGTACCCCGAAACACTTCGGGCTGCCTACACATATGAAAGGCACTCTGAGCAATGTTTGTTACTAGGATCTCTATCAAATTAATTTTTCCAGTGGTGAAATAAAAACGTGCCATTCAGGCACCCCTGGAAGTGGGAGTTGGCAAACATAATTCTCACAAAATAAACTTACCGGCTGAGAATGGTAGAAAGGCATCCATCTTGACAAACTCTCCTTGTGCGTTGAGAAAGTGTCCTGGGTCAAACGAGTGAGGAGACTCCCACTCCTTCCCATCAAACAATACTGAGGTGAGGTTGGGAATCACTTGTGTTCCCTAAGAAATAAAGAGAATGTACAACAGGTGTGGAAGACATGCTTGCAATCAGTCCTGCCTCACTGTACTACACTGGCTTTTCTTCCACATCCGTACATTAGCTTGAAAACCACTGCATTCTTCTACTGAATGTGCTCTTTCAGGATAATGTATCTTCCCTGATATTCACACTTTCTTTAAAATATGTTGTGTCATTAGTTCTAAAATCACTTTGAGAGATGTTGCCTACCTTTGGTATAAAGTATCCTCCCAGGGTGGTGTCTTTGCTTGTAGCCCTGGGCACATTCAGTGGCACAATGTTGCCCATCCTCTGAATCTCGTGGATCACAGCATCAGTGTAGGGCATGTTGGCTCTGTCTGCCATGGTGGGCTGGCGTGACTGTCCAATCACTCTGTCTATCTCAGCCTGGACCTTCTCTGTGAGAGCAAGGTGATACAATCAGAGAGAAGAGATCTTATTGGCATTGAAGTGTTTGCCTTAAATACCACTTACAATTTAGGGATGTAGTAGATGCTTTTGAACCAAAGTGACCTACAGTAGTGCATTACAAATGGCTAGATAACCACCACTAGAGCTAGAGATCAATACATATTTCATAGATAGGGCACAGAGAAAATCTTGAGCACATAATCTGTGCTGTGAAGCTGAATTTCAGCAGTCATCCTCCAGGTGTCCCTGTTAAGGGTAAGTTTGGAGGAGGTGAAACATGGACACACTTAAAACGTCAAGACAAATTTCCATTGATGACAGAGCAAACAATATCCTACTGGTATATTGCATACCGCATAGGTTTAATTTATTTTGCACATCTTGTAAATAATCTTTAGGCCACCCAACGTTACAACAGGCCAGCCCTTAAAGTGAATTCACCCAAAATCGATTGAAAGAGTTTTTACAATTCTGACAGAAACAGCAAATCCAGAAATGGCTAGCGTGATGTCCAAAAACAATGGAAATCTATGTACCTACAAGTATCTTGAAACTGCATGCCAAAATTAACTCCCAGTAACTTAGAAACAAGTCGCTCAGCCACATAATTAATTTGATAGTTGAACATGTACATAATATGGGATGATACTTTTAATAGTAGTTTAAAAAGTATATTGAGATTGGACTACTGTACTTTCAATAATTTAGGTCACACTACCAGAACTATGTTCTTGTTAACTTGTATGTGCTTTTCTCTACAAAAATAATATCAGCCAAGATGTCAATTCAAGTTCAACTTCCAAATGAACCACATGGCTGAGCAACTTGGTTAGAAGTTACTGGGAGTTAAAGTTGGGATGAAACTTTGCGCATGCTATGTGCGGGTACACAAACTGCCTTTTTTCAGACATCAATGCTATCAAGCTATCCATTGGTGAATTTGCTATTTCTGTAGACAGCGAATTTGCTATAAACTATTTTTTGGATGATTAGTACATTGTATTGAAAGTAAAGAAAGTGATACTTGCACTTAATTTGGGTGAACTATCACTTTAAAGACACAAAAACACAAAAAACGAAGGTTTGAGGCAGATATGGGTGGACATGTTCTTGGTGGACTTTAATTTATTGCAGCATTGTCTAATACGCTACACATCTGACACGATAAGTAAAACATAAACATTGTGCTGTCATTCTTCTCATGCACCTGATTAAGTGGTAACTGACACGATTGTCACAATTCATTTAATGATTGTTTGACAGCTTACAATAAAGGGCTGACATGCAAGATCACAACCCAAGATTTTCTCCTGGCCCTGGGAGAGTCACCTGCCTTGAATCTCTGGGTACTTCATCATGTAGATGAAGGCCCACAAGAGGGTAGTGGATGTGGTCTCTGTTCCAGCAGCAAACAGATCCAACATGCAGTAACACAGACCCTCCTCATGAAATCCTGCCTCTGGATCATCTCTCCTCTGCAGCAAACACAAGAGGAAATTTGTCAAGCTGTTAGGTGCCTAAGGCAACCTAATGCAACCTAATGCATCACTCATTCTGTCAAATAAACCAGTTTTGGTTGTGAAAAGAATAAAGGACTTTTTATAATTGTTTGAGTTGACATGGAGGTGGCCCTTTTCTACACTTGAAGGGCAAGGTGGGGTCTTAACATATTTCGCGTTTAACACATTAAATAACAGTGTAGAGATGAGTACCTTTTCAATCTCACTGAGGTAGCAGTCAATAAAATCCCGGGGTGCAGAGGGGTCCCAATCCTTTTTATGATTCTCAATCTCCTCCCACAGAAAAGCACACACTTGCCGTAAGCAGGAAAACAGTTCTTTATGTGGTCCAGGCAAGAGTTTCATTATAAATGGAAATGAGTTGTATGCCTACGATTGAAAGACAAGGAAATAACAAGTAAATCCTAATCATATCATTAGTATTGATTTAAAAAATCTGAAATCTATAAAATTTGTAATCTTTAAACTCATTTTTTATAAAGTACTGTATATATACCTTGCTAACATGCATTAAAACTGTTAATGATTCATCTAAACCTGGGATGTTACCAAATGTTAATTATGGTGTGGTATGTTTTTTTTATACTACTAAGTATTAATATTCTGCATTGTCTTGTATTTCTAGGTTTTAATGCTTATGTAAAGGTATAGGCAAACATAGTTTTTTCCAATTGATTTAAAGTAAAAAACTGTTAATGTTGCCCTGATTCTGAACACTTCACTGCCACTGAACAACAATTCATGCAGTTGTTTTTCTTGTACCTGCGCCCACATACTGCCCTGTAATCGAAGCGCTTTAGATGTCAGTTTCAGCAATAAGAGAAACCTCTCATCAGTGTACTCAAATCTCCTCCCAAACACAATTGAGCAGATGATGTTAGAAACAGCATTGTTGACCAGGAAGTGTGCATCAAAGGGCTCCCCTGAGGAAACAGCATTCAGCAGAGGGACAAATTAGGGTTGAACTAGTCAAACCTTTTTGTTAAGTACATCAACAGGGAAAAAACAATAACTACTTTGGCATGTTGTAATAGTTTGGATAACATTTTCTGAATTGCTAAACTGAGTGATTTCTTCATGATGTATTGAGGGGAATGAGATCACACTTCAGTATAAATCATGAGAATGACAGATGTCCAGCAGCTCTTACCAGTCTTCTCCAGCACTGCCTGGTGAAGGAATTTGATCTCTTCCAGGATCTGGGATTCTAGGCTTCTCTTGCCCACTCCAAAGTCCCTCAAGGTGCTCACAGTGAACCTCCGCTGCTGTTTCCAGCTGTAGCCATTGTTGAAACCTATACCTGCCGTGACATGGAGTGCTATGCAATCAAATATGAGACACGTTTCTTGTTGCTGCAAATTTTTATTCAGCAGCCAGCATAGTTACTAAATATCTGATATATAGTAATCAGTGTCGGGCCGTGCATTTCACACCTAGGCCTTCAGTAGTGCTCCGTCTGAATCAATCCACCCCTCAATAACTATTTTATGGCTATAAAAGCCATCTTATTGTTATGTTTTGAGTGTCTGTTCGGTTTGTTTTTGCACTTGTTTATTTATCTTTCTTCAGTCATGTTTAATTCTCCTTCTGTCATGCACTTCGGGAAATTCTATGTTTCGGTTTTTCCGTCTTCGTTTCTAATCTCGTTTTACTTCCTTATTACACTTTGTATATATTAGTTAGATGTATATAGTACTAACCAACTAATCTACTAACATTAGGGATTTAGATTAAGTTACTAACACTACTAATCACTAATTATCTCACGCTTCTAACTATTGCTGTCATTCTCTCTCGTCCTATCTCTGTACGCTTCTCACGTTCCGCTTTATTTGCACGCAGATTTCTTTATGCGTTCCTCCTCCTCCCTAAAAAACCAAAACATAGAATTTCCCGAAGTGCATGACAAGACAAGGAGAGGAACTCGAACAGGAACAATGACAGACGGGGAACAGAACGAGAATGAAACATGACTGAAGAAAGATAAATAAACAAAGCGAACAGACACCCGTTGCCGTTGTATTTTCATATTAAAGCATTTAACCAATCACATTACATCATAGTCAGACACTGTCTGACTATCCAATCAAAGGGTGTGAATATGCTGACGTTACCTAGGCCTTCTAGAAGGCCTTCGTGTCCCCAACTCAAAATCTGATTGGTTGAAGCAACAGTTTGATCAACACTTATTTTATGCTACAGGGCCTGCAGAACTGATTGTGAAGGCCTCCAGGCAGATTTCTTTGACCCAGGCAACAAATGATGGCTGAAATGTGATTGGTTAAATGCTTTAATATGAAAATACACGTCTGGAAGCAGCGCAACTAGGGGAAAAGCTATGAAAGGAAGCGGACAGACCATTTGGAATTATTTAATAAGTATTCATGGAAAAAATATAATTAACATCAGTCTGTGATTCAGATATTTTTTAGGCCAGCAGAGAAGGCCTTGCAGGCCCTGACGGCCCACCACTGATAGTAATAGAGGATATAGTCAGGATTACCTTGGCAGTTGTTGATCCGTCTGTTAAGAGGACAGTCAGGCCGGTCAGCAAAAGTACTTCCTTGATTAATAAGTGCTTCTTTGACTAAACTGTAGCCATTCACCACGACAGTATTCACCCCTCCCAGACGCAGGCTGAACACATTTCCATAACACTTGACCAGCTAAAGAAACAAATGTTTTCAAATTCAAGTTATGGTAAATGATCCAAGTTTAGATTTATACTGTTGTACCATTAAACAGCTGGCAGTGAAGCTAAAAACACCATATGTTGACAATATGAACAGCCTCCATTCAAAATGCAGTTCTGTATAAACCTGTTGAAGAGCCATTGGGTTCTGCTTCATTGTAAACGACTACTTGTACAAATGTAAACATGAAGGATTTCAATGCAGTGAAAAGTGATGCTTATCAACCTAGAGCTCGGATTTCAGATGGGTAATCTGTAGCTATGCAATATTATTTTTCCTGTGGAGCTTTTCAGTTTGTCAGCTTGAGGTAACGGGACCCACAGCCAAGGGGCGTGTAGAGGGCCATGGGGCAGCAAGATATAGATCAGCAAGTGTTTATTTAAAGGTCGTGCAATTGAACAAACAAAAATTCACCTTTGTACTTACAAACTGACTTTGTATTTACAGAGAAAAAAATCTAAATATATCGAAGAACAAAAAAAGCAGCCATCGTATATGTTTTCAACACACATTTGAATCTACATACAAACATAACAAAAGACTTGCATGAGAGCGCAAAAAATACAAGTCAAATGCACCCTTAACACAGTTCACATGAACTGTAGCGGCACCTGCCGTCCTTCTTTCCCGAGCGCCTAAACCAGACGGGTATATGTAGCGAGTCCCGACAAAGGGTTCCCCTCCTAGGAATACCCCATTCCTCCGTGCTACAAGTGAAACCTCGCATAAAGCATCAACTACAACACATACAGTTTGCATAAAAGTTTATAGGCACGCCATAATCAAACATCACCGACTCAAAAAATCAAGTAATTACTGATGCAAACCCCATTTTCGAACTCGCACTATAATAATGGAGCGCGCCTAGTCTACATATTTCCGTGCCTACTTGAGCGCGCCTATGAAGCGGCACCACGACCAGCAAGAGCGGGTTAGTTCGAACACAAAACAAAGACAACTCCAGAATGTGTAACATTTAAGGGTGTTTAAAACCAGTAAAAATGCGTAGAAGCTGAAGGCATGCCCTTTCCATGATACGGTCAAATATGCATCTATTTATCCGTATAGGCTACATGAAAGCAGTGCGCCCACAACAACAGAACAAATAAATAATATCAATATCATCATAGCTAAACCCCGTTACATTAAGCAATCGTTTTCTGAAGCTTCATAACTATGTTCACATGGAAAACGTTATGAGACAGTACATTTGTAAAAGTTCATAGCGCATGAGCGCGTGATGATGCCGACACAGCGAGCCATCATTACAGTTTTCCACGTGGAGAACTGTTTAATCTTGTAATATATAATTTAGCAGAGCTCAGTTTGTGTGTGTCATTGGTAGGGATTGACTCACCTCATTAAAATGAATATGCGGCTGCTTAGTATCCAGGTGGAAGACATTACCCAGGAAAGGCAAAGCCCAGGGTCCTGGTGGGAAATTCTTGGGGTTCCTCCTCCTGAAGTGATCTGAGATCAGGAGAAACACAAGCAGGAATAGCAGCAAAGATTGAACGTCCGTCCACTCCAGGACAGAGCGAAGGAGGACCTGCAGAGCCATCACTACTCCTTGCACACCTTCTCTCTTCCCTCTGACAGCCCCTTAAATTTGCAGATGATGTTGTTAATCTCATAGAACTTGGTTAATCATTTTTCAGATTCACCTTTGTCCAATTGTTTTTTTTTTTTATTGTAACCAGATGCGCCATAAAGCTGTGAAACATTAGGAAGATTCCAAGGGCCCTGGCTGGATAGGGGGCTCCTACAAATGCCATGGTTTATACATTTTATTGTTTAGTAATTGTCTGAATGTGAATAAATAATTAATTGTTAATATAAATAACTATTAATAGAATCTGCAATAAAATTACTGCATGAGCCCAGAATATCCACCACGTCAGGTCCCACGTACAAAATGGTTTAGTCGTACTGCTCGTCTGAGCGACCTGACAGGACTTATCACACTGACTGCAAAACCAAAATCTCGTTCTATCATGGATGTAGCTGGTAGATCAGTGCTGATCATTGGTGTCGGCGATTGGTATGAGATGGTAACACATTTTCATGAAAGCTGAGCACATATTGTCAGCCTTGAGATGCTTTTTGAGATTGTCAATGTAGAAAGTGCTCCATGGGAGCAGCATGGGAGGAAGAACAATGCAACAGACGGTTGGAGTTTGCTGTTGAAGTTGAGTCATCAGGAAAAAAGGGGCAGGTGGACAACCTGAAAGCTTCTGGTGTTGAGAGCTTTCTCACTCACAGACTCACTCACTCACTCATCCACACACACACACACACACACACTCACCCAGAGTGGGTCCGCATCCAGCAGTGGCCAGTGTTACAGTGTGTGAGGATGGCGACAGTCTTGCGCTCTCTCTCACCACCCTCTTTCTCTCTTCTACCCACCCTCTCTCGCTCTCACACCACCCCCTCCACACACACACACACACACACACACACACACAAACACACCTTTCAAATAAGTATTTTGTATTTGTCATTGTTGTACTGTATGTGCAGTATAAGCTCTTGAATTTTGTTGAATAATGAAATTCATTATTCATACAGAATGATTCTTAAACATTGTCCTTCTTTGCTAGTTTTATTTCTGTTCTTACAGCATCATTACCACCCAATAAATTGCATGAAATGAGCTCTCAAAACCCCCACATTTTCCAGACCCTCCATTTTAATACTGCACCCCCCTTCCATTTTATTTTTCAGTCGTGAACATTTTTCTTCCTTTAACCCATGTACATGTCTCCAGGTCCATGCTGTCAAATAAAGCAACCAGCTCAAGCTTGGTGATGGCAGGTCTGCCTAGTAAGGTTGTGTTGTGTGAAGGTTGATGCCCGTCATGCCAAGTGGTATCCGCCCAGGCCTAAGCAGATGTCTTTTCACCTTTTACAGAGCAGGTTTGCATGTGTCGCTTTCACAGAACATGTCTTCAGGAACAACAGTAACGTCCACATCCGTGTCTATTCTGAATTTCACATTCGTGTCCATAATGTCAATGTCAACCATCCATGGATCAGCACCTGCTGAAATTGTTCCAAGAAAGATGCTTTCATCATAGTCATGCTGATGTTTCACCTCTTCATATTGCCTAGCCATGCTAATAGCTTTTGTACCCTCGACATGTAAAAACCAGGAATTCAGATACAATTTCACACAGCCACACAATAAAGCCCCAAACTTGGGTTATTTTGTGTCTTTCCACTTCTTCATCTTCTGCTTCCCCTTCATAGTTTTTCTGCTGACGACACTACCAGAAATACTCCATTCCCCCAATTATGAATTCTCCCCATTCGGCAATATCTATTTCAACCAGAAATATTATCTGTTCAGATATATTTAAACCAATAACATCATCTATTCATAGTATTAAATTGCAGGCCATGCAACAGGTGACAAATCAATGCATGGACATCATGGTCAAAGAGAATGTGCTTTCGACCACAGTTGCGCCTAGTTGATGATGTCTTTCCCTCAGACTTCCATGCCCACATCACCTTAGCCACTGTTCTTCATGAAACAGCAAGTCAAGCAGTCTTAGTAACTGAAGCTCCTGCTAAACATGTCCCTACAATCACCCCTTTCAGTCACTTTTTCTAGGTATGGCGGCCAAAATAAGCACCTGCTTTCAATGTACTTTGTATCCCACATTTATTCAAGTGTTTTGTTTATTTTGGCAGTTACCTGTACATGCACTAAACAGATTTTTAGACCCTGTATCAGATATTATAAATGGTTGAATAAAGTCAAAATGAATAAGGGAAAATCTAAGAAATGGACTGATATCCCATATACAATGTATAAATTCTGGGAGGAAGAGTTTAATATATTTATACCCTGGCCAGCATTCTTTACTGTCATATGTAATTCAACAATTGATGTTACAAATGCAGAATTTCAACTGAAATAATTTTCTACAATTATACCAACATGGAAAATGCTCAACATATGATGCACTGAAGATTTGTCGCTTACTCGTTGGACTTATTAGATATTTTCTGGTACTGCCCCAAAGTAGCACTTTTTGTATATACGTTCAAAAGTGGCTTGCACAACGTACTTGCCGCTTAAGCTTAACCCCTTTTAATATAATGTTGGGGTTTTTGAATGATGCCCTATATTACATAATAAAATCATACCTTTTGGCAAGATATTTGAATTAAAAACTCAAACAACCAATTCACTAACATTTAATGTTTTTCAACAAATTATAAAACAGTATTTTATATCAGAATGATTAACAGCTAAAATAAACAATAAAAGTATAGAGAAAATCTTGTCATTTTGGGGTCTTTTATTAAACGAGAGAATTGGGAGATACCTGAGGGCTATTTGTCCACATGACAAATTAATATATAATTATTTTATTAATATATTATTAAGTCAGGGGGTGTAATGGTGACGTTGAGCTCCGAGGGTTGAGTCAGGGGGTTTAATGGTGACGTTGAGCTCCGAGGCAGGAGGGGGGTTGTGACATGTTTAAAACCGTGGATGCAGGAAATGTGGGGAGAGCTGTTTTCGCGAACCAGCCTGGTTTCTTGTAGATAATTTAGCATTGTGTACAATAAACCCGATTACATCAGACTCTGAAGAAATGTGTTAAATGTGGTTTTGGATCATTCAGTCTATCTGGCCCTGACTAAGATTTGATTTTCCACAGTATTGCCAAGGTTTCTTTTTATTTGATCCATCTTTTGTGATTTACATACCGTGCAATATATTCTAACAAATGACTTATCTACTTTTATGTACTTTACCGGTCGCAGGACTACGGCAGCAAACTCACATTACTAGGGGGGGATTGACATAAAATAGTGGGTCTAATTGACTACTAAATTGGGAGAAAATGGGATAAAATCAGAAACAAAATCTTTAAAAAATAAATTTAAAAAATGTAAAAAAATTAAAGTCAACCCAAGATGACAAGATAAAAAACAAAACATACTGTTTATACTGTAAGTCCCTACAAGGGGGGCTAGAGGTGAGCCTAAAGAAAATAAAACATGTATATTGTATTGCTATTAATGCATACTTTGCAGTGTGCTGGTAATGCCTCTGTGATGAGTTGAAGGTGTGGCAAAAATGAAGTCAACTGGCCAATCAGGAGGCTTGATACATTCTCTTTGATGCTGAGTGCTGTCTTGGTCCAGAGCACTTGCAATCCGAGAGTATGAGGCCTTTATAGTAGTGTAGTATACCACCCAACCTGTTAAAACATCTGAAATGCCTTTTCAGGATTCAAACATTTCAAACGATATCATAAAATGTGACACTGTAACCTTGCCTGAGTATCATAACTGCAGGATGATTTTGATGCAATTGAATGATTGAGCTAAGGGATGGGGAATTCATTACCTTAGTACAAAATATGTTTGTGTACTAATTATTTGGTTGTCCATATTCTCTCTTAAATCACGTTTATGAGTACTAATTGAGTTTCTTATCATCTTTGGAAATATAATGATAAACACAAAACAAACCAGTGGTAGGACAAATGTATTATGGTAGCATTATTGCTATAATTAATTTATATATAATATTTTACTAGAGAAGTGTGTGGCTGTCTCTCCAAAATATTCAATGAATCTTTATTTGTCCCGTAATCACCTCCTATCGAGTGTTGCATCTCTGGCGCTTACATTTGAGCTAAAACCACCTTTTTCATTGCAGATTATTAAGACCGTTAAAATACAAATACACTGTGTATTTGCAGCACACCCACAAACAGTGGATAAAGCCCCCTCGCATACTCAGCTGAAGTACAAACAAAGCACAGATGACACTAGCCTTTGATTTCAGGATTTCATAACCGCTCAAAGTACAAATGAAAAATCATGAATCATTTAACCCAATTCCATAGTTTCTCTTGAAAAACTAAATGTGGATTTACACAGACTTTAGAGAACCTGTGAGCAGAACCCAGAGTCTAATTTGTATTTGCTCTGGAAATCATTTTGGGCTGGTCTGATCATTGGGGTATAATATACAGGTGTACTAAACATTAGTGGATGTTTGCTTAAAAAAGTTTCTGGTAGCTATGCATCTGCCACAGATGTTTGGCACCATGTGAAAATCTAGTGTGTAAGAAAAAAATGGATGAATCCCAGTCTTATCTCTCAATCTCTCCTCGGAAAGCTTTTCTGTAGTTTGAGGTTATGGTTTGATGAACACCAGGAAAACAACGTAAGGGGCCCCATAGGGATCATAAAGCTGAGATATGAACATTTCTGATGAAAAAACTTGGTAGGTGTTCTGTGAATGTGTTTGATACCTTCATGTTCTGGGAATGCCCTGCTATAATGTATTTTTGTAAGTCTGTTGCAGTTGTATTGTGTATGGAGGTGCCGAAGTGCTTGGGGCCATTCCTGTTTGGGTACGACACCCAAATCCAATTAAGCATATACATATGTCTATTACTGTATCACGACACTGATCTCTGGCGCGGACTATGATTAAACTTACCATGTATTAATGCACATGTACAGATACCCTGATAAAATATTACTGCACTAAAAGTAAAAAGTCCTACATTTAACCCCAAATGCCTTTGAAATGTAGGGTTGTGAAAGTAAAAATAAAAGTAAAAATGGAAATACTTAAGCACAGAAAATTGTACTTAAGTACAGTAATAAGTAAGAGTAAAGTAAATGTACTTCGTTAGTGTCTACCACTGCTTTTAATGCTGCCAGCTCTCACAGATATGGGAAAGTGAACAGAAAAGGAGGTCAAAACTTGCATTTGGCAAGCTTAGGTGGCTGGGAGAGCCAGACACAATGCCAGACCTTACAGCAGAAAAGACACTGTGCTGGTGTTTTGCCCTACATGTTATCATCAATGTACTGTCAAAATCACATACAAATTCACATTTTGGAATAAATGTAGGCTCTTAAGTGTACATTTTCTGTTAGTTTTTTATTTCTCAATTTCTTGAGCTGCTTACATTACATAACATACGTAATGATTAAATAACAAAAAATCTTCCACACCCAGGCCAGTGGCTAAATAAAAGCCTTCTGCCCATGCCATTTTGTTGATCCTTACCCTGTGTTCCATTTTACAATTCAGGCTAGGCAAATGTAGAATGGGTAATAATTGTGACCCCTACAAATTCCTGACTCCTTTTGTAACAAGTAGTTCCCTCCTACCAGCACTCCGAAGCCGCTATAGTCTTCCTCTCAAACCTCTTGTTAAAGAATCATCCCATTGCAAATGGCAATTAAATAGAAGCGTCCATCTTCTCATGAATTCTCAGACAATACAGTACTTTTAAATTAAATGATGTGCAACAATGACTCACACAAGTTAATTATTACTTAATAATTTAATAATTTACATTGTTACATAACTTACATCTTACTTACATTAACTTACTCAAACAGTATTAACTTATATTAACTATATTAACTTACACTAACTTACACTAACTTACACTAACTTGCATTTAATAATTATGAGTGTTGAGTTTATGAAAGAGATGAGTATTGTAGCTGAGGATGTATTTTTGTGAACATTCAGTATCGTAGCTGAGGACGTATTTTGGTGAATGTAGAGTATCTTAGCTGACAATGTATTTGTGTTGGTGTTGAGTAGCATGGTTGAGTGTGGAAATTCAGTATCATAGATGAAGCCGTATAGGCGCCTCTGCAGGTCTCCCGGCCACAGATGGGGTGATGAAGCCTTCAACGGTCACAGTGCTGCATCCACTCCCTCTGACGCTGGCGTGGTCGTGGTCTATACCACCCTCCCTGTCCTCGGCCTCTTCTTCCCGCCCCCTCGGCTCTGCCGCTCCAGTCCTCGTTGCCACACCCATGCTGCCAAAAGGAGGGAAAGAAGAGGGGGATGAGTAAAAAGGAGGGGGGATGAGTATTCTGTCTGATTTAAGAGCCTCGATGGTGCCCTTCTTACCCGATTCTCCTGCATGGGAGCCTGGCCAGACTGGTAATCCTTCTGGGGAGAGACAGAGAATAGACAGTGAAACACAGAAAACAGCAGTATATGGAGTAATTGTTGCTCTGTATTAGCATGCTGTATTAGCGCTGACTGGAAGTGCCCTGTGTTAGAGGTCTGTATTAGCTCTAGTTAAGTGTGCTGTATTAGCGCTGTATTAATGATGGCTCAGAGCCATCGGGTGTGCTGCATTAGTGCTGTATTAGCACTGTATTAGCCCTGGCTAAGTGTGCCGTATTAGCACTGTATTAGCTCTGACTGAGTGTGCTGTATTAGCACTGTATTAGCCCTGGCTAAGTGTGCCGTATTAGCACTGTATTAGCTCTGACTGAGTGTGCTGTATTAGCACTGTATTAGCTCTGACTGAGTGTGCTGTATTAGCACTGTATTAGCTCTGGCTAAGTGTGCTGTATTAGCACTGTATGAACTCTGACTGAGTGTGCTGTATTAGCACTGTATTAGCTCTGGCTAAGTGTGCTGTATTAGCACTGTATTAGCTCTGGCTGAGTGTGCTGTATTAGCACTGTATTAACGCTGACTGAGTGTGATGTATTAGCGTTGTATTCGATCTGACTGAGTGCGATGTATTAGCGCTGGCTGGGTGAGCTGCATTAGCACTGTATTAGCAGAGTGCACTGCATTAGAATTGGCAGAGCTTCATCACCTGTGTCTGGCTAAAGCGTTCATCGTTCTGACGCTGGTCGGCAGATCCCCATCCTATTTTAGGCCGGTAAGTGCCAAATTCCACCCTTATGCGCTTCTTGTACACTCTGCCCTCCTCCTGAGCCAGCTTCCTGCAACAGAGACCAAGGAGGGAGAACACAAATCATTCTCACACCCTCATTCCAGCCACTTCTCAAACCACAATCATTTCTTATATCTTGATATATCATTTTAGTATCTTTTCTAAATTGACTATTTCCGGGTTCTCTTCAGTCTATATGAGAACGAATCTTATTAGTGCTGCTTTGCTCCCGATTACAGTGTTTGATGTCCTTTATATGTAGACATTGTGATGACTAAAACTTAATCTTGCTCCTGTCATGTCCTAGTGTGCTGGGCGAGTATTACCATGGAGACAGCGTCCTGTTTGGTACTCACTGCTGTTGAGCGTCTTGCTGAAGTTGGTCCTTCACCTGGTCACTCTCTTGATCTGTAACATCCACCTGCTGATTGTCTCTCTCCTTAACATCGACCTGCTGATTCTCTCCCTCCACCAGGGCCTTGAGGGCATTTTCACTTCCCTCCAGCTCCCTCTTCAGCGCACAGATTCTCTTTCTGTACTCCTCTTGCTGGGCCTCCTCCTGAGCCATCTTCCTGCAAATCAGAGAGCACACAAGCTTCAGCCTTCCCCTACTCAGCTTCAGCCTTCCCATGCATAGCTCTTATTCATAAACACACCTTTCTTCTGTTGTAATAGACTGATGTAATTGCAACTAAAAATGGCCACAACAACCCAACATCCTTCCTCAAGCTGTCCAGCACCTGTTGCCTTGTTTACAAAGCCCACCTGCCCCACGAACAGCGTCGATACTTACTGCTGCAGAGCGGCCTCCTTCTCCTGGCACAGCTGGACCATGGCTGCCAGCTCCTCTTCCTTCTTCTGGCTCTTGGCTGCCATAGCTTCCAGCTTCCTCACGGCCATGGCTGCAATCTCCTTTCTCAGCTCACATGTAATGGTCATGGCTACCAGCCTCTCCCTCCTTCTTCTCGCAGGTGCTCGTTATTGCAACTAGTTCCCCTTTCAGGACCTCGAACATGTTTCTGTTTCTCATACATTCAGCTTCAGCTGTTGTTCTGTATTCCTCGGCCTTGGAAGCAGCCTCCTCCTTAATCTGGCCGAATGACTCCTTTTTCAAATATGAAATCATAACATTTACAGTTAAATTATGACTTGTAGAAAAACAGAAATTGCTCCAGAAGTTGGGTATTTCAACCCCCAGATTCCATAGTAGTCACAACTGACTAACTGGCTAAACTGCCCATCATCTCACCTTCATCTCTTCATAAAGAAGTTGCCATGAATAAGCAGATGTGTTGCTGGTCCTCATATCCCGTTGTAGTTTGTTTATCTCTTTCACAGTCACTAATAAAACAAAGTTAAGATGGAAATTAAAACAAAGTATGTCTTAAATTGTACATTCTGGAACACAATAATCTGTCATGTAAAACAATTATATAGATATGAATTAATATGAAAGAAAATAAATAATAACTAAACTTACTTCGGAGCTTCCTGGTTTTAATCTGGAAGGGGGAAAAAGAAAAAAATGAATCAGTACAATTTAACTACAGACAGGGCAATTAACTGCACTCAGGGCAAAGTTAATAATAAATGTAATAACTGGGAAAGATAATCTTTCAGCATAGAGTTCAAGCTAATAACCAGTACAGCTAATTTAACAGAATACAAAGTAAAGTTGTAGAGAGCAGGTTTGGAGCCTATATCGCTCTGGATAAGAGCGTCTGTTAAATTAATGCAATATAATATAAGCTAAAAAGGGCTCACCACAAGCGCAGTTAGGCAGTGAATCGCGATCATCGTGATAGCTCCGATTGCGATAAACTTGAGGTCCAGCGACAGGGCAAAACCAGAAAGTTTATGTAGGCAGTCAATGAGCTGAACAACAGGAAAACAACAGGGGTTAAAATTCCGGCTCTATGTGGGATTAATTTGTTAACATGTCTTAAACACCACACAATCTACTGGGGGGTTATGATTTTACAATGCAGCACAAGCCTAAGCGCCCTTTTGTTTAAAGGCAACACCTTATACGACGGAGGTTTCATCTTATGACTAATGATGAAATCCCCAAAACAATGCTAAAATGTTAAAACACTCAGTTCTATGGGATATTTACACGATCATATGCAGTGGGAAAATGCTATTTGTAGCGACTTACAATTTCCGTATACTCTGTTAGCAGCCTGAGAGTGTAGCCAATAGCGCTAGAACAGGCGTGATCCCCCAGGTGGTAGGTGACATTGCCTTTGAGAGAGCAGACATTTGATGTCAGATATTAAACAGGACATGTGGCCCCGAACGACCACTGAAGAAGGACAGTGTTAAAAGCAACAATGTAACGTTAAAGTAATTACCTAGCATTAACTGCTAAACAATTAGACTATTAAAAAGAATGTAGAGGGTGTCAAACACTATGTAGCTGTATTAAAAGCTAGACAGAACGGTGTCAAATGGCCAGTGTTGCTTGTTACAATTAACTAGCTTGCTATTGCTTTGAATTAGCCTACTGAAGATTTTAGTAAAATGCAAAACATCCAACTAGTTGTAGGAAAATGCAACATCTGCCCGGAGTACTTAGCTAAGGCTCCACACAATCATCACTTGCCCTCCTCAAATCAGCTCTGATAGGAGCTAGCCAATTGAATACCATCGACGGGACTGAAGTTCGCCCAACGGGAAAAGATCACATGTCGAAGAAATCGTACCTTTACGTTTCACGATCGAAAATGGTTTGGTCAGGAAAAACTGGTCCAACAGGTAAAGGTAAATTGACAGAAGCCAACGCCAAACTGACGCCATTCTGGACGATAGAGTGGGTGGTAAGTCAATTACAATAAACAATTAGTTAAACGATTGTCAGTAAATCCAATGGGTTGTAAATATCAGTAATAATTCTTCGAATTAAACGCGATAAACAATACCTAGAGGACCAGTGAATATATAGAACGGCCAGGAATCCTGACCACTGTGACGTAATATGGACGTTGCGTGTGTAGCGAAGTTCAGAGACGTGAGCTAGCACGTGAACGGCCGCCACACGTTGTAACGTCAGAATCAACCGATGGCGTTACCTGATGGCTTGTAACTTGTTATTGTTGTGCACAGGGCGGCTGTGGCTAGAAACCGGCAGCACCTATCCTACCCACCTAATCCAACACCCCTCCCTCCTGCCAGGAGACATCTCACCTCGCTCTCCTGTCCCAACACCTGCACTATTACCTCCCTCTGTCCCTCATTGTCCCATGTTTGTTATTAATTAGAATCTTTTTAACCCATTGCCCCACAAAGTCTTTCAGGTTCAATCAAGTGTTTTTATGTGAGGTACAGTGAAGGGAAACCATTGTATTATCCAATGAGTGTAACAAAGTGGATATATGGAGCACAACTGAACACATCGATAACCTGGATGTGCTGAAACTCAAGCTGGGTGAAGTCTCTTAAGTTCAGTGATGATGCTTCTCTGGAAACTCATCCGCCATGATTGAACTCACTACATTTAATTTGCATAAGGGTGCAATGCATTGCATATCAAGGTCATCCGTGTGCTATATAAGTGCTGTCCCAATTTTTAAAGTGTCACAGTGTTTAAAAGGTTTAGATTTAGCTTTAGATATTCCCTAGCAGGGGTTCTACTTCTAGGAAACAGGTGCCTCAGAGCATCTACAGTAATGCAGTCTGCTTGTTCATGAAATATAATATACAAATACTATTTTACTTTCAGACACAATCTAGGAAAATCAACAATGAATATTGTGGTGCCGTACGAACAATATGGTACTGTAGATACATAGACAAGATATTTTGCAAGACATTTAAATTGTATTAACGTATGTTACACTTGATCCAAAGGTGATTGTGAAACAGGGCCAACTTTGAGAGAAGGTCAGTGTTGATGAGGTGGTAGTCGTGAGGCTTTGGTGGATATAAAAATATCTGACCTTATCCTTGTCTTGTCCTTGGCATGTCTTCCTGGAGTGACTCAACTTGTTGCTAAGCAGGAAAAATCAAGCACAAGTTTAAAGATGACTGTCACACGCCACGTGACAATCCCAGGACGGAAACAGATTTGGGACAGAAAGTGGATTTTGGGTCTACAGACCAGGTTTTTTCTTTTCCCAACACGGGGAAGAGAATGAGCCCAGGCGTGTAAAATAAACAATAAAATGTATTCGTCCGTCGACAATAAACTAAATTAAATGATCCTGCACTGGAACTCTTCAGTTCCCCCTTGTACTTTCACTTTTTCTTTGACTCCTCGGTCTCGGCAGCCTTCTCCTTCCTGGTTCCAGGCACCTGCTGAAGAGAGCAGAGCAGTTTTAAGCACACAAGTGTAATTGTCAAACCCTGGACCGGTGTGTGCGCTGGCTGCTCTGCCAGTAGGCGTGGCCGCTGATCGCCCTGATTCACTGCCGAGACCGACACCTTCCACAATGACCTTTAAGCAGGGCCAGCACTACACATTTTGGAGCCCTAGGCGAGATTGGCATTTGGGTGCCCCCCCAGACAAAAATGAATATATATATATTTTTTTTCAAATAAAATCACTTCTCAAGCAAATCACTTACCAAAGTCTCATTTAAACAGGGAGGATAAGAGAATATGGTAAGAAAACTCGCTTTTAACACAATTGTTAACAAAGTCTATCTCTCTATCAAGGTCAGAGTTCTACACCATGTCAGCAGGTCATCATTGGAGATAGATGCAGTAGCTGCTGTTCTTATTTCTTATATCTGTACAGACAGGTACAGTTATTAGCCTATTACAAGCAAAAGCAGCTGTAGGACAAACAACTTAAATCGATTTTTTATGGATAGCTAGCCACATTATTATCACTGATATAATGTTGTACCCTACTACTAATTTTGGTAGCCTAATAATAAAGCTTGAGACTCAAGGCAAGCATGAGGGTTTTGCAACTCTGCAATTCAGGTGTAGTAGCCTAGTTTTGGTAATAACTACAGGTGGGTACTAATAAGCTTCAAGCCAAAACGTGAGGGTTGGGTAACTCAGCATCAGCATGCATTCATCATTCAATCTGTATGAGTCTAGCAGTAGCTCTTAGCATCGCATTATCTAGCTAGCATTAGCTTGTTTATTACTTAGCTAGTTAGCTCCCTAGCCTCCTACAATAACACAGTAACACAACAAAACGGCATTTTGATGACATAGCCTACCTCTTAATTGGACTCTCTTTTCCTCCTCCGTTTTCTCCCCTGCTCACCTGAAGGCTTGTTGTGCCTTTTCAAAGTAATTGGAAACACAAAATCTGTCTGTCATCGATCTGATATCTATCGCGCTGATGTTGGCTCTCTGCCTGACTGCATCAGTAGTGCGTGCCTCTGCGCTTGACCCGACAGGCGACAGCACGTCTCTTGGGTTGCCTGTGATGCGCGCACGTAACCCCCACTTTCAGCAAGCAGCCAGGCATCGTATCCCCCACCTCAGTAACAGCATCTCTGTCAAAGTGCAGGCCAGATAAAACATTGTGTGAGGAACAGAACAGGGGTGCAAAGTGTATTTCTTTTTGTTTATTTGTTCATTGGGAGGAAAGGAGAGGGCGCCCACAATTTTTTTTCTGTTTTTTTGTGAGGGCGACCTGGTGCCCCTAGCCGACATGGCGCCCCAGGCAGCTGCCTGTATTGCCTGTGCCTTGAGCCGGCCCTGCCTTTAAGGGCCACTAAATACTAACCAAGCAATTGGCTCGTTTCGCATATAGAAGGTTCAGAAATTCAGGGAAAATAAAGAAATAAGGAAAGGTATTAATACTTAATGTTGTCACTGAAAGCTGTGGAAGAAAAAAAAACAGTTTTCGTCAGATTAAATATGGGTTGCAGTGTCATGTAGTGCTGAAGGACCTGGGCTTAAAGCTCAGTGGTCATGGGTTCAAATCCCATGTGGGGGGATCTGGCGGGTTGCAGCATATTTTATTACTTTTGCAATGGAAGGGTATTGTAATTACTTTTAACACAGTGCGAACACTTTTGCAATAATGGGTATTACTGTGAGCAATATGCATTTCGCCAGCAGGGGGTGCACAAACAGCTGGAGTGTCGTACTGTGTTTGTGTTTTTATGAAAAAATGATATTAGTAGTGGCAAAACTGTTTAAAATGTATGGCAGTTCACGCACAGTCACACAAAAACAAAAAAACTAAATGAAAGCAGTGATACCTCCGGTGGCACCTCCTTGGCCCCGGCCTCTACGTCTGGGTTTCTCTGGTAACCAGTATGTCCTGGAGAAAGGTTTCTACACTAACTACGGGGACTGGGGAGCCACAGACAACCGGATCTGCTCTCTGCAGCCCATCTTGCCGGTGAGACGCTTCTCAGAAACACCAAACTCAGGAGAAGAACAGAGAAAAATATTGATGGCCCCAATCTGTGTCATCTATGTACTGTACTTTACGTACCCAGGATTCTCCAGCTCACCTACTGGTCACCTACTGGGGGAGCCACAGTAATTTCCAATAGCTGCCAACATTTCTCAGATATGCCCAATGATATGTGTTGCAGTGATAAGATGGGCCTACAGTTATGATTGGATGTTGCAAAATGGGGATGAAAATAAGAATGAAATCAAGGAAGAAAAATGTTCTCGACTGAAAAATAAAAGGGAAGGGGGGCAGTATTAAAATGGAGGGTCTGGAAAATGTGGGGGTTTTGAGAGCTCATTTCATGCAATTTATTGGGTGGTAATGATGCTGTAAGAGCAGAAATAAAACTAGCAAAGAAGGACAATGTTTAAGAATCATTCTGTATTAATAATGAATTTCATTATTCAACAAAATTCAAGAGCTTATACTGCACATACACTACAACAATGACAAATACAAAATACTTATTTGAAAGGTGTGTGTGTGCGTGTGCATGTGCGTGTGCGTGTGCGTGAGTGTGAGCGAGAGCGAGAGTGAGAGGGTGGGTAGAAGTGAGAGAGAGAGGGTGGTGAGAGAGAGAGCGCAAGACTGTCGCCATCCTCACACACTGTAACACTGGCCACTGCTGGATGCGGACCCACTCTGGGTGAGTGTGTGTGTGGATGAGTGAGTGAGTGATTGTGTGTGAGAGAGTGAGTGAATGAGTGAGTGAGTGAGAAAGCTCTCAACACCAGAAGCTTTCAGGTTGTCCATCTGCCCTTTTTTCCTGATGACTCAACTTCAACAGCAAACTCCAACCTTCTGTTGCAGTGTTCTTCCTCCCATGCTGCTCCCATGGAGCACTTTCTACATTGACAATCTCAAAAAGCATCTCAAGGCTGACAATATGTGCTCAGCTTTCATGAAAATGTGTTACCACCTCATACCAATCGCCGACCCCAACGATCAGCACTGATCTACCAGCTACATCCATGATAGAACGAGATTTTGGTTTTGCAGTCAGTGTGATAAGTCCTGTCAGGTCGCTCAGACGAGCAGTACGACTAAACCATTTTGTACGTGGGACCTGACGTGGTGGATATTCTGGGCTCATGCAGTAATTTTATTGCAGATTCTATTAATAGTTATTTATATTAACAATTTATTCACACTCAGGAAACAATTACTAAACAATAAAATGTATAAACCATGGCATTTGTAGAGGCCCCTATCCAGCCAGGGCCCTTGGAATCTTCCTAATGTTTCACAGCTTTATGGCGCATCTGGTTACAATTAAAAAAATCAATTGGACAAAGGTGAATCTGAAAAATCATTAACCAAGTTCTATGAGATTAACAACATCATCTGCAAATTTAAGGGGCTGTCAGAGGGAAGAGAGAAGGTGTGCAAGGAGAAGTGATGGCTCTGCAGGTCCTCCTTCGCTCTGTCCTGGAGTGGACGGACGTTCAATCTTTGCTGCTTTTCCTGCTTGTGTTTCTTCTGATCTCAGATCACTTCAGGAGGAGGAACCCCAAGAATTTCCCACCGGGACCCTGGGCTTTGCCTTTCCTGGGTAATGTCTTCCACCTGGATACTAAGCAGCCGCATATTCATTTTAATGAGGTGAGTCAATCCCTACTAATCACACACACAAACTGAGCTCTGCAAAATTATTTATTACAAGATTAAACAGTTCTCCACGTGGAAAACGGTGTAATAATGATGACTGGATGTGTCGGCATCATCACGCGCTCATTCGCTACATGGACATTTACAAACGTACTGTCTCATAACGTTTGCCATGTGAACATAGTTATGAAGCTTCAGAAAACGATTGTTTAATGTAACGGGGTTTAGCTATGATGACATTGATATTATTTATTTGTTCTGTTGTTGTGGGTGCACTGCTTTAATGTATACGGACAAATGCATATTTGATGCATAAAAGGCGCGCTTTTCTATTTTTACTGGTTTTAAACACCCTTAAATGTTACAAATTTTGGAGTCGTCTTTGTTTTGTTCGAACTGACCCGCTCTTCCAGGTCGTGGTGCCGCTTGCTAGGAAGGCGCGCTCAAGTAGGCACGCAAATCCGTAGACTGGGCGCGCTCCATTATAGCGCGAATTCGAAAATGGGATTTGCATCGGTAATTACTTGATTACGAGTCGGTGATGTGGGTTTCTGTATGGCGTGCCTAGGAACTTTTCTGTGAACTGTATGTGTTGTAGTTGATGCTTTATGCGAGGTTTCACTTGTAGCACACGGAGGAATGGGGTATTCCTAGGAAGGGAGTCCTTTGTCGGGACTCGCTACATATACCCGTCTGGTTTTGGCGCTCGGGAGAGGAGGACGGCAGGTGCCGCTACAGTTCATGTGAGCTGTGTTAAGGGTGCATTTGACTTGTATTTTTTGCGCTTTCGTGCAAGTCTTGTTTTGTTTGTATGTAGATGCAAATGTGTGTTGAAAACATATAAGATGGCTATCGTTTTTTTATTCTTCGATATATTTCGATTTTTTTCACTGTAAATGCAAAGTCAATTTGTAAGTACCAAGGTGGATTTTTGTTTGTTGAATTGCACGACCTTTAAATAAACACTTGCTGATCTATATCTTGCTGCCCCGTGTCCCTCTACATGTCCCTTGGCTGTGGGTCCAGTTACCTCAAGCTGACAAACTGAAAAGCTCCACAGGAAAAATAATATTGTATAGCTACAGATTACCCATCTGAAATCCGAGCTCTAGGTTGATAAGCATCACTTTTCACTGCATTGAAATCTTTCATGTTTACATTTGTACAAGTAGTCGTTTACAATGAAGCAGAACGCAATGGCTCTTCAACAGGTTTATACAGAACTGCATTTTGAATGGAGACTGTTCATATCCATTGTCAACATATGGTGTTTTTAGCTTCACTGCCAGCTGTTTAATGGTACTACAGTATAAATCTAAACTTGGATCATTTACCATAACTTGAATTTGAAAACATTTGTTTCTTTAGCTGGTCAAGTGTTATGGAAATGTGTTCAGCCTGCATCTGGGAGGGGTGAATACTGTTGTGGTGAATGGCTACAGTTTGGTCAAAGAAGCACTTATTAATCAAGGAAGTACTTTTGCTGACCGGCCTGACTGTCCTCTTAACAGACGGATCAACAACTGCCAAGGTAATCCTGACCATATCCTCTATTACTATATATCAGATATTTAGTGACTATGCAGGCTGCTGAATTAAAATTTGCAGCAATAAGAAACATGTCTCATATTTGATTGCATTGCCTGTAAATGCACCTACCTGTCTTGAACCTTTGTTTTTTGGTGCACGGGCAGGTATAGCTTTCAACAATGGCTACAGCTGGAAACAGGCTACAGCTGGAAACAGCAGGTTCACTGTGAGCACCTTGAGGGACTTTGGAGTGGGCAAGAGAAGCCTAGAATCCCAGATCCTGGAGGAGATCAAATTCCTTCACCAGGCAGTGCTGGAGAAGTCTGGTAAGAGCTGCTGGACATCTGTCATTCTCATGATTTATACTGAAGTGTGATCTCATTCCCCTCAATACACCATGAAGAAATCACTCAGTTTAGCAATTCAGAAAATGTTATCCAAACTATTACAACATGCCAAATTAGTTATTGTTTTTTCCCTGTTGATATACTTCACAAAAAGGTTTGACTAGTTCAGCCCTAATTTGTGCTTCTGCTGAATGCTGTTTCCTCAGGGGAACCCTTTGATGCACACCTCCTGGTCAACACTGCTGTTTCTAACATCATCTGCTCAATTGTGTTTGGGAGGAGATTTGAGTACACTGATGAGAGGTTTCTCTTATTGCTGAAACTGATGTCTAAATCACTTCAAATACAAGGCAGTATGTGGGCGCAGGTACGAGAAAAACAACTTCATGAATTGTTGTTCAGTGGCAGTGAAGTGTTCAGAATCAGGGCAACATTAACAGTTTTTTACTTTTAATGTCTATACCTTTACATAAACATTAAAACCTAGAAATACAAGACAATGCAGAATATTAATGCTTAGTAGTATAAAAAAAAACATACCACACCATAATTAACATTTGGTAACATCCCAGGTTTAGATGACTCATTAACAGTTTTAATGCATGTTATAAAAAATGAGTTTAAAGATTACAGATAACCTCTTTTATAGATTTCAGATTTTTTTTATCGATACTAATGATATGATTAGGATTGACTTGTTATTTCCTTGCCTTTCAATCGTAGGCATACAACTCATTTCCATTTATAATGAAACTCTTGCCTGGACCACATCAAAAAGTATTTTCCTGCTTTCGGCAAGTGTGTGCTTTTCTGAGGGAGGAGATTGAGAATCATCAAAAGGATTGGGACCCCTCTGCACCCCGGGATTTTATTGACTGCTACCTCAGTGAGATTGAAAAGGTACTCATCTCTACACTGTTATTTAATGTGTTAAACACTAAATATGTTAAGACACCACCTTGCCCTTCAAGTGTAGAAAAGGGCCACCTCCATGTCAAATCAATAAATGTTGCCAAGTCTTCCTAAAAAAGCTAAATGGCTTAAACAATTATAAAAAGTCCTTTATTCTTTTCACAACCATAACTGGTTTATTTGACAGAATGAGTGATGCATTAGGTTGCCTTAGACAGCTAACAGCTTGATACATTTCCTCTTCTGTTTGCTGCAGAGGAGAGATGACCCAGAGGCAGGATTCCATGAGGAGGGTCTGTGTTACTGCATGTTGGATCTGTTTGTTGCTGGAACAGAGACCACATCCACTACCCTCTTGTGGGCCTTCATCTACATGATGAAGTACCCAGAGATTCAAGGCAGGTGACTCTCCCAGGGCCAGGAGAAAATCTTGGGTTGTGATCTTGCATGTCAGCCCTTTATTGTAAGCTGTCAAACAATCATTCAATGAATTGCGACAATCGTGTCAGTTACCACTTAATCAGGTGCATGAGAAGAATGACAGCACAATGTTTATGTTTTACTTTAAGTCCACCAAGAACATATCTGTCCACCCATATCTGCCTCAAACCTTAGTTTTTTGTGTTTTTGTGTCTTTAAAGTGATAGTTCACCCAAATTAATTGCAAGTATCACTTTCTTTACTTTCAATACAATGTACTAATCATCCAAAAAAGAGTTTATAGCAAATTCGCTGTCTACAGAAATAGCAAATTCACCAATGGATAGCTTGATAGCATTGATGTCTGAAAAAAGGCAGTTTATGTACCCGCAAATAGCATGCACAAAGATTCATGCCAACTTTAACTCCCAATAACTTCTAACCAAGTTGCTCAGCCATGTGGTTCATTTGGAAGTTGAATTGACATCTTGGCTGATATTATTTTTGCTGAGAAAAGCACATACAAGTTAACAAGATCATAGTTCTGGTAGTGTGACTTAAATTATTGAAAGTACAGTAGTCCAATCTCAATATACTTTTTAAACTACTATTAAAAGTATCATCCGATATTATGTACATGTTCAACTATCAAATTAACTATGTGGCTGAGCGACTTGTTTCTAAATTACTGGGAGTTAATTTTGGCATGCAGTTTCAAGCTACTTGTAGGTACATAGACTTCCATTGTTTTTGGACATCACGCTAGCCATTTCTGGATTCGCTGTTTCTGTCAGAATTGTAAAAACTCTTTAAATCGATTTTGGGTGAACTCACTTTAAGGGATGGTCTGTTGTAACATTGGGTGGCCTAAAGATTATTTACAAGATGTGCAAAATAATTTAAACCAATGCGCTATGCAATATACCAGTAGGATATTGTTTGCTCTGTCATCAATGGAAATTTGTCTTGACGTTTTAAGTGTGTCCATGTTTCACCTCCTCCAAACTTACCCTTAACAGGGACACCTGGAGGATGACTGCTGAAATTCAGCTTCACAGCACAGATGGTTATGTGCTCAACATTTTCTCTGTGCCCTATCTATTAAATATGTATTGATCTCTAGCTCTAGTGGTGGTTATCTAGCCATTTGTAATGCACTTACTGTAGGTCACTTTGGTTCAAAAGCATCTACTAAATCCCTAAATTGTAAGTGGTATTTAAGGCAAACACTTCAATGCCAACAAGATATCTTCTCTCTGATTGTATCACCTTGCTCTCACAGAGAAGGTCCAGGCTGAGATAGACAGAGTGATTGGACAGTCATGCCAGCCCACCATGGCAGACAGAGCCAACATGCCCTACACTGATGCTGTGATCCACGAGATTCAGAGGATGGGCAACATTGTGCCACTGAATGTGCCCAGGGCTACAAGCAAAGACACCACCCTGGGAGGATACTTTCTACCAAAGGTAGGCAACATCTCTCAAGGTGATTTTAGAACTAATGACACAACAAATTTTGAAGAAAGTGTGAATATCAGGGAAGATACATTATCTTGAAAGAGCAGTCAGTAGAAGAATGCAGTGGTTCTCAAGCTAATGTACAAATGTGGAAGAAAAGCCAGTGTAGTACAGGGAGGCAGGACTGATTGCAAGCATGTCTTCCACACCTGTTGTACATTCTCTTTATTTCTTAGGGAACACAAGTGATTCCCAACCTCACTTCAGTATTGTTTGATGGGAAGGAGTGGGAGTCTCCTCACTCGTTTGACCCAGGACACTTTCTCAACGCACAAGGAGAGTTTGTCAAGATGGATGCCTTTCTACCATTCTCAGCCGGTAAGTTTATTTTGTGAGAATTATGTTTGCCAACTCCCACTTCCAGGGGTGCCTGAATGGCACGTTTTTATTTCACCACTGGAAAAATTTATTTGTGAGAGATCCGAGTAACAAACATTGTTCAGAGTGCCTGTCATATGTGTTGGCAGCCGAATTGTTTCGGGGTACACTATGCAAAACATCTAAAAGCTGACATGCATCAATATAAAATATAAATTAAAAAATATTTTCTCCAAAAAAGGTTTTTAATAGGTTTCCTCCACCACTACTTCACAAAAAAGGAGAGAAATCTAATCTTGAATATATTTTTCCATGGGCGTCAAAAATGTGTTCACACAGGACCGCAGAAGCATTTTAACTGTACACATGGGGCAATATGGGCTTGAGAGTGAAACTGTGAGCTATGCACCTCTAGAAACTTTCATTAAATGCACTCATGCGCCATCTCCATTTGTACAACTACAGTGAGTGTAAACTGTTGTAAACTGCAGTCTAACCGCTCCAGTCTATTGTGTATATACTATCCACTCTGTTTACTTTTCACAATATGCAATGGAATTGTGCTTAGGCACTCTTTCACCTTAATCTCTACAAGTACCTGTATGGTAACTCAACAGGTACAATTGGTCATTTCAAATTGGGGAGAACAAATGGGAAAACATTTTGGAAAAAATATGTGAAAGGTCTTTTGGCAGAAACCTGCAATACTTCAATTACTTTTTGACACAGAAAACACACTTCTAGGTGCCTGGTTTGTATGAATCTAAACTTAAGAAACCATATTATACACGCACCTCTGAAAAACAGCCAGGTTTTTCAGGTTTTCAATGCAGCAATACTGTTTCATGGGTTGTGCTTATCTCAAGTAATAAGTATCTCAATCAGTATTTTTATATTTTAAATGATCGTTAATATTTTTGTATACACAGGAAAGCGATTTTGTCCAGGAGAGCCGCTGGCCCGGATGGAATTGTTTCTGTTTTTCACATCCTTTCTCCAGTCATTCACCATCAGGCCACCAGAGGGCACAAAGGTCAGCCTAGACTTCCAGTTTGGGGTGACTTTGTCTCCAAAGCCATTTAAAATCACTGTGGCACCTCGTTAAAAACTGAACAAAGTGATGTACAAAGAACATGTGGGTTAAGCTCTTTTAAGTTGTGTAATCAATAAATAATAGTACTGTGTTTCATAATTTTCTTGCCAATTTCAAACTGGAATTGGATGGGTTCCATATTGTAAATTGAAATAATTATGCTTATTTACCATTTTAATACGTTTTCCATTTGCCTGGACCAACGCCAAACCTTTCCTTCAACATTAATCTCAAAATTGACCTTTCCTCTGAATACACGTACAATACTGGTCTGAGGTAAAATGATCAAGCATCACTTTATGAAATTGCCATCTTAAGTGGCATCTTCTAAGTTGCTCTGGATAAGAGCGTCTGCTAAATGCTTAAAATGTTAATGTAAATGTCAGTGAACTGTGCTTTGTATTTTGCAACATATGTCTATTATAGCTGAAAGTTTGTATTTTGGCCTATCCATTTAACTCTTCTTTAACCCCTTAACTGTCACCCCCTATTTTGTGCATTCACACCTATTTGGACATACCCAAATATAACAGTTCATAGCTCAAGAATTGTGATGGCCACATGCTTACATTTGGTAAGATTTGAAAGGAAACGCATTGTAGTTTATAGGGGTGTGGATAGCATGTGGACACAACACATCCCAAAGGACCGAAGATGAAACATACAATAAAGTAGGCTTTCGTAGTTTTCTTGTGTAGAATCTCATGTTTGAAAAAGCAATAAATGAGTCACATTTCATCATATACTCAGGATGTTTGTGCATGCCTTGCCCAATATGTCAACTAAGTCTGACATAACAGACTTCTATGATTCATAAACTAGAAGCCTTTTAGTGAGTGGTGACACTGGTGGACTCCAAGTGTCCTAACACCTATTCAAGGTGGCCAAATTGGCCCAATGATTTTTATTCACTTCTGTGATACTGGGAAACATACTCAAATGTTTTGATGACTTTAGAATCTGTTTCTATCACCAAAACCATTATGGGTTGTTATTTTGATCACTAAACAGATGGATGGGGTAATGTGATAGGTCAGTCTCTCCAAGTGTTAGGAGGTGGACTGAGTGAACCCAAGTGCAGAGAACAAGACGGAAGCCAAGATGGTTTGGTAAACAATGATAGGTTTTTACTGGACGATGAGAACAAAAACAACAACAAAACACTGAAGTACAAAAGTGACACAGAGAAAATAACTGGGAGATGAGGCTCCAAAATGCTATCTAATTAAACTAGCTACACAAGAACAAACTAGAAAACAAACTAGAAAATGTAGCACAAAGAACACAAACAAAACTAGGAGACTCAGGAAATATACAAGTGTAACACAGTGAAGACTAGGTGAGAACAATCTCAAGACTGAGCAAAGAGACAAAGAAAACACACAACTTAAGTAGGGGGGAACTAAACCAGACACAGGTGACATTACTGAAACTAATAACAAAAAACAATCAGGGACAACGAGGCACAGACGGAAACACTAAAACAATGAATCAATAAACAATTAACAAATCACAGGACAATTAACTCAATGAAACAATTAACTCAATACATGAGACTAAAACAGAGCAAAGCAACTGAAAAGGTAACAAATATCAACATCTAGTGGTTAACCCGAGAAGATCCTGGGCGGACCCTCACACCAAGTGGCACAGTTCATTTCTGTGACACTGAGAATCACACTACAACATGTTGTTGCCCATGAGACATACCAAAGTCATGGTTGGAAGTTATTTTTCCACTGGTAAAAAGGTAACCAACAGGCATGTACCATTATCAACTTTACAATTAAAAAAATAAAAATAACAGCAACAGCTGGCAAAATTGCAAAGTACATAACAAATATCAAAATAGTGCAGCAATATAAATGTAACAAATTTGTTTAATCAAGATAAAATTGCACTTTGGCAATTGTCTGCCCTCTTTGCACAAAACTATTTACAGTGTCAGTTTAGTCAGTTCTTTAGTCAGGTCGTCCTGCCCGTCGAAACGTGTCTTTGGGACGTTTGGTATTTTATAAACAAATAATAAATCCAAATGAACTGAGAAAAGTATTGAGCTTTCCAAACCTCTGAAGTCCGTGCACACTCTTCAATCACGTGCGTTTTAATTAGCATCACGATTTGCACATAGCACATTCATGGTCGTAAATGCGATCAAAAGGAAACCTTATACACACACTCCTACATTGTGGAAAATAATTAAATGTATTACTGTAAAAATGACCGTAATTATTATTTTTTAATTGCACACCTAGTTTGCATTAGTTATGGAAAGGGCGGGCAGACTGTCATTGAAAGTGATGGAACATAGATAATTGTTTAAAATTGTCATTTGCAATTCAGGGGGCTGTTTGGCCAATAATTATCGGAGAATGATGGGCGTGAGCTTATTTTGTAGCAAAGATTTACCATCGCGTGGATATAAAACTTAAGCGAAACTCCTATGTGAAACATACCCACATATCTCGTAGACCCAGGAGAATGACATCGTTGCTGTTGTTGACGACTTGAAGCGCATGGAAAACATGGGAACTCTCGATTTTGCTTGCTCTTGTGGCAAAACAGGTTTACCAGTTTTGCTCGCTAGACCCTTATGGTGATCAGGATGCCCACATTATCAACAATCTGTCATATTTTAGGACTTATATACTTCACCAAAGGTAAGGACCAGCTATTCTCCTAGAGTACCCTACCCTTGCCTTGAATTGGGGCGGGATCAATGAATTGGCATGCATTGTTGAAAAGACGAGGTTCCACCCGATCTGTAGGCTACATAGGCCTATAACATGTCCATATTTTCGGTACATTTAACCGTGATATTTTGGAGAACATATGTAGACATATAGGGTTAAACACCCTCAGTTTTATAGTGATAAACATTCAATTTGGATTTTAAAAAGAAAAAAGAAAACATGTCTTGTTGAATACTAAGTATGCATTATAAGAAGATCAAGTAGTGTATATCCACGAAGAAGAGAGGCTATATACATATAATAATCTCGAAGTTTCAATAGCGCGAGTGAATTACCTTCGATTTATCCCCGATCGTGGCCGGAATGCAGTACTGAATTTTTAGTTCATGGCCGGTGGGGACCATGGTTAAATCTATGCATGTGGAAAACACAAATGGACACACCTGAGCCAGGTTGGGAGTATCTACACCTGAGTCAGGTTGGGAGTACACGTGCCTTTCTGTCCAAGGAGCGTGTTTGTTTGAAGTTGACCTTTTCATGCACATGCTTCGTACTTCAGTAGACCACCTGCCACTGCCACAGCTGGTCACTGTTCGCTGCTCTTTCGTCCACCTGTGCGGAATTCATACACGCAATGGCCACATTTTCTGTGCTCTCTCTTTTGGAATTGGTGGATGCGAGGTTATGTTTTATTTTCTTTGCTGTGTTTTTGATACTTGCCAATATTGTAAAAAACAAATCTCCGAAGACGTTTCCCCCAGGACCATGGTCATTACCACTTGTCGGCGACCTCCTTCGTATTGATTCAACTAAAATCCATCTTCAGTTTGTAAAGGTGAGTTTGGCTAATAATTATCCTAATCTACTCAATCAAGGAAATACTGTTACTCGTATTGAATAACGTATACAGAGCTTCACAACTGTAATACAATTACTACATTCGGTCGGCATACCAGATTATTGATATCAAAATGATGCCAAGTTAACTTGCATCAATATAATTCACAGAAACTAAACAAGCACTGATTCAATTCTTGATCAATACTCAATACATATACAAAGCATATATTATATACTGGGAAAGTTGATGTGGTACTTCCTTGTCAACACCCCTAGTAAGGTAACGGGCATTTCCGGGATGAATGTGCAGACCACAAGCCATTTATCTCCAACGAGACGCAAACTTTCCTTCATCATATATAAATAAATAAAAAAGAATAAATTATTGCAATGTCTGGGGATTATTCCTTGAATTGTTTGCTGATAAGCAAACCCCATTTATTAATGTATTGGGCGATCAACGTAAAAAGTTGATAAAACTAAATTAAACTACAACTGCAGGTCCCACCGGTCGCTATGTAAAGTTGTGCTCACATGGGTGTTGTAGTTCAATATTCATTCATTTTATATCAATAAATTGATTGCTCAATTTATTAATAAATGTGGTTTATTAGCAGCAAATAATTCAAAGAACCGCACCCAAGCATTTTTATTTATTTATACATTTGTTTTAGTTTTTCTCCCACGAGTGGCCAATTATACCCTGTATTTATTTTGATTTGCCCACCCTACATGAGTTTGCCACTCGTCTCTACGAGGCCAGCTAATTCTCAGAGGGCAGCCTACACCTCCTTCGAGAAGGAATTCGCCCACCCACGTTCTGGAGTCACCTTTGCGCACCGTACAGTAAGGTTTCAATCTGTGATAGGGAGCTCACACTCGTAAAGGACCAGCCAATTAGACCGCTATGCTATTGGAGGCTCCAAGTTTACTATCCAAGCATTTTCTTCAGCCTTTTAATGGTCACTTTCTTCAATATGACAAAGGAAAGGGGTGATTCTTTGACATTTGGCAGGAATTTTAGTGACCATGACTACTCAACTTGCTTGGTGAGGTTTCATGAGGAACAGTTGCTAAGGTGATGTTGGCATAGAAGTCTGAGGGAAAGACATCATCAATTAGGGGCAACTGTGGTCGAAAGCACATACTCTTCAATCATGATGTCCGTGCATTGGTTCGAGATGCAAGGCAAAACAGACGAGCAACACTGAATCAGTTGACTGCAAATATCAATCTAGGTTCTGATTAAGCAGTTTCATCAAGGACAGTCCATCAAAAACTTCACAGAGAGGGATACTATGGTCAGTTTGCAGGGCATAAACCCCTTATTACACCAACTAAATGTATGTTTGCAAGTAAAGTGGTGCAAAGAACACAGACAGTGGTCTACTGAGCAGTAAAAAAAAAGTAATGGTCAGATGAGTCATTCTTCACCCTGTTCTTGACAAGTGGACGCATGTGCATGTGTGGTGAATGGCAAAAGAAACCAACAGGCTCAAATGCTTGTTTCCCATGATGAAAGGTTCTGGTGACTCTGTCATGGTGTGGAGTGCATCTGGCATGGTTTAGGTCCACTTAACCCCTTTGAGGGAAATGTAAACACCATAAATACAAAGCTATTCTGAATGATCACCTTCATCCTATGGTGAAGCAAATCTATCCTGATGGGAATGGTTTCTTCCAGGATGACAATGCCCCCATCCACAGGGCATGAGTAGTCGCTGAATGGTTTGTTGAACATGAAAACAATGTAGATCATATTCCATGGCCATCTCAGTCACCAGATCTCAACCCAATTGAAGGGAGATTCTGGAGCGGCACCTGAGCCAATGTTTTCCACTACCATAAATAAAACCTCAAATGATTGAATTCCTCATGGATCTTTGCAGTTTTAATGAGTGATCATTTATTTATTATGATTATAATAACTTAAAATGATTTTTTCCATAGTTTGCTGAGCAATATGGAGACATTTTTAGTATTCGATTGGGACAACGGATTGTTGTTCTGAATGGGCTGAAACGATTCAAAGAGGCCTTTGTTCAACATGGTGAAAATTTTGTGGATCGGCCCTCCTTGCCAATATTCACAGATCTCATACACAACAAAGGTAACTCATCTTGTTTTTCAATGATTTTGACATATATGAGCAGCTCTGTCCTAAATTCGATATTGTGAACAGAATACAATTTTGTTAATCACTATTTCATCTCTGTGCAGAATATAGCCATGATAGTACTATATTTCAAATTCTCATCATGAAATAAAAAATGGTTTATCATTCTTGACATGCAGCATAGCAGTAGATTCTATTGTTTAGCATGGACAGGAGTTAAGCCTAGGACACACTGCTGCTTATTACTCATGAGGGTAATTAAACGATACATTTGGGCAAAAATTGTAACATGCGTATTAGGCAGTGCATTGCTGTTCTTATAAGTTCTAGAAATACACATAGTAATTGTTCTTATGCTCAGGTTTGGTTACCACCAATGGCTATATGTGGAAGCAGCAGAGGAGGTTTGCTCTCATGACGTTGAAGAACTTTGGACTGGGCAAGAAGAGTCTTGAGACCTCCATCCAGATGGAGAGTAAATGGCTGAATGAATCCATGAGGAATGAACAAGGTAAAATCTACAGCTCAGAGGGTCTGCGTTGGTGTTGTGAATATTAATCATTTCGTAATCACAATCAATGAAATCAACACCAGAAGCAGAGAGTTTCAGTTAGGATCCTAATAAGTCAAATCTGTTGCCTGTTTGTCTCTTTCTCATGTCTGATTCTAGGCCTACCATTTGACCCTCAGCTCATTCTTAACAACGCTGTCTCTAACATTATCTCTTGTCTGGTGTTTGGTGAACGGTTTGAGTACA
Source organism: Aldrovandia affinis (assembly GCA_029706075.1). Classification (NCBI taxonomy): domain Eukaryota; kingdom Metazoa; phylum Chordata; class Actinopteri; order Notacanthiformes; family Halosauridae; genus Aldrovandia; species Aldrovandia affinis. Next base: position 36,042 of record JAINUG010000194.1, on the reverse strand, counting down.
CTGACAGCAACTTTCAAGATCTGCTGAGGCTACTAAGTGAAGCCTTGTATTTAGAAGGATCCATCTGGGTTCAGGTATACATTTTATACTTGTATTTGAGCAGTTGCATTCCTTGCACTTTTCATATTCCTCATTTATAGCACTTATAATGTAGTAGCAGGCGCAGCTGTATACACAAGCCCATTTCAGTTAGGATTTCCCATGTAGATTTGAAAAACAGGCCATGTGTAATTTTGTGGACATGTAAATACAAAATCTTCACAAGATGGGTTGCCACCCAAAAGCAACAGTAAAAAAGAATACATGCCTACCTGAGTATGCCTGCCCCATAGCAAGCCAGGGACAGGAGGCATAGCAGTTGTCACTTCAAATCAGATGCAGGCAGAGGTCAGGGAGGATACGGGAAACGGCAAGGTACTGAAGAAACCAGCACAGTGCAAACACTATTGACAGGATACCTTGAAAAATATTTCCTCACATAACTGCTGGATGCAGAGTATTTGTTGTTGGATTGTTCAAAGCCAGGCTAATCAGGTGGTAGAACTGACAGATACTGTTGCTCACCATATCATCGGGTTATTGAGTCTGAACCCGCTTCAGTCCATTTATAGCTTATGAACCAAGTCAATGTATTTCCTTGGCAATGGTTTAAAGTAATGTACTATTTTAATATGTATATATATTTTAACTTTAGATGTACAACATATTTCCCTGGATAATGCGCAGGGTACCTGGTCCCCACAGGAAATTGTTTACGCATTGGGAAAAGATTATATCCTTTGTGAGATTTAAAGTTAAGGAGCACAAAGATGACTGGGATCCATCAGCACCCAGAGATTACATCGACTGTTTCCTGTCTGAGATGGAAAAGGTATCAACTCTATCCAAATGTTCCCCTCTCAAAGTGTCACTGTGGCTCATTCTGTTTTCCCAGACTGTGTGATATTGTTGGACCTTGGGGCACATCAGTGCAGTAAGAATCATTGCTTTATCTCGACATGCCACTCAAGAGCCCCCATTAAACCTTTTTTTTGGGTTGTAATAGTAACCCCTAGATTGCAGTATAAAATCAGTTCATCATTCATTATGGACCTATGCTATACATTTACATTTAGGCATTTAGCTCTTATCCAGAGCAACTTACACAACTACATTTTTAAATACAATCTGTTTGTACAGTTAGATATTTAATGAAGTAATTGAGGTCAAGTACCATGCTCAAAGGTTTAACTTGTCATTGGACAAACTGGGAGGGAAAGCCTGCAATGAATCAGGCTTTCACATTAGATGTAATGTTGGCATTTCCATGTTAAATTATTTCTTTTATCTTCCCAGTGGAAAGACGATAAGGATGCTGGGTTTGATGAGGAGAACTTGTGTATCTGTACTCTGGATCTGTTTGTGGCCGGAACTGAGACCACATCAACCACACTGAATTGGGGACTGCTGTACATGATCAATTACCCTGATTTTCAAGGTGAGGGACACTTCCATAGACTAGCCATTGGGCACTTATGCACTCCATTAATTCAAGCCATTGATTTGACTTCTTCAATACTTTTTATATGGTCACTGTGATCTACATCATTTTGTACAACTGGAAGCATTCTCAGGAACAAAGTGAATAAAAATGTTCTAAATAAACATTAAATGAGACTAAACTTAATAAACAATATTAAACAATCAGCATAGTTAAAACAATGCAACCACACCACTAGTATATATGACAGTTGCAACTGTATTGTCTTGTATTTACCCTTAGAAAAGGTGCAGGCAGAAATAGACCATGTGATTGGACAGTCACGCCCACCCTGCATGGCAGACAGAGCCAACATGCCCTTCACTGATGCTGTGATCCACGAGATTCAGAGAATGGGCAACATATTACCCCTCAATGTGGCCCGTATGACTATCAAAGACACCAAACTGGGGGAATATGTCATACCAAAGGTACTCTATCGCTACTGTACATGCAATACTCAAGTGCTCAAGAGCCAGACACGCTCCAGGCAGTGTTAAAGCAATCTGCTGCTTATTTTATCTATTTAATTGTTTGCCACTTTTATCCGGGATGACATACTGTTATGCATTTGACAAGGATCCTACCAACATTGTTGAGAAGGTGGAGATGCAGCAGTCAGACCCTCAGAGGTATAGAGTTATGTACACAAAATGCAAAATGGCAGGGATTCATTTTATAATTGACCTTTACTTTAGGGTACAATGGTGTTGGGAATATTAATATCTGTGCTGTTTGACGAGACCGAGTGGGAGACTCCACACACCTTTAATCCAGGACATTTCCTGGATGCAGAGGGGAACTTCAGAAGGAGAGAGGCCTTCATGCCATTTTCAGCTGGTACAATCCTTTTTGCAAAGTATTTATAGCCAGTTACCAATAGTACATTTTTGCTGTTGCTCAGGCAGATGGAAATTATTGATATCTTCACACTTCTCATCATGAATGCATTCTCACATTATGATATTCGGAAGTAATCATCAATTAAATATTTAAGTAATATTTAAATGTGAACATGCAAATCTCAAATGCATCACTGTGTGTCTTTTTTTGGTTATTTCAGGTAAGAGGGTGTGTCTGGGGGAGCAGCTGGCTCGGATGGAGCTGTTCCTCTTCTTCACTGCTCTTCTCCAGAGGTTCACCTTCTCTCCGCCCCCTGGAGTGGAACCCAGCCTTGAGTTCAGACTCGGAATCACGCACTGCCCCAAGCCATACAAGCTCTGCGCCATTCCCCGCTGAGCACAGTTAACCCACACAAAACAGATTTCTGGAAGTATATCATATTGACCAACAATCTAACTTGCACACAAGAACAAATGCAGCGATATCCTTGTTTCAAATTAATCCTTTATTTAGGCTTGAACTAGCAGATGAGCTAAGTACTTTCTTTTTTTAAATTTATTTGTTTCTGATTTTATCCCATTTTTCTCCCAATTTGGTAGCCAATTAGACCCGCTATTTTTTACGTCAATCCCCCTAGTAATGTGAGTTCTTGTCCTGCGAACTAGCCTCTTACGAGATGAGCCCGGTAAGGGCCACTCTCGCAGCGAACGTCACGTCGGCTCCCCTTTGGGGCGGACAGCCAATTGGTGGCACCCCGGCCAGAGCCGACACTGAAACCCGGTCTCCGTGGCCAGCGTCGGACGTTGTAACCACTGGACCACGCGGGAGGCCCAGCTAAGTACTGACAATGAATACAGTGGGTGGGTACAATTATTAAGAATTTGGAGGGATTTTCTTTTCATTGACTGGATATACAAGTCATGTAATTGGAGCTGTTTAATGTAAGTTATTTCACGGACTTGATTGGCACCTTTTCTGAGAAGACAAGGCTGCCGACTGGCATCCTTATAGACATAATTCTTTTTTAATAGAAAACACAAGCTTTTGATTTAAAATCGTTGATCAAAAAGGATTTGCTCACATTGTCTCTGCTTGCAATGACATTCATTTGGTGCAAGATCCAATGATTTTTGTCAGGCATAAATATGTGTTGTAGGGGTCATATATAAGGTCACATGACCAATCAGGTGGTAACAATTGCCACAGCCTTATAACATGTAATTCCCTTATAATAATCACACAATATCAAAGATGCTGTTAATAGAAAAAGGCGGATTAAAAACATACAAACAAATTGGGACAGAAAAAACATGCAAAGGTTATACAAATGTAATCATGGGAATTACATCTAGAATTCAGTTATTGGCGGCACGGTGGTGCAGTGGATAGCACTGTCGCCTCACAGCAAGAAGGTCTCGGGTTCGAATCCAGGCCGGGGGCCTTTCTGTGCGGAGTTTGCATGTTCTCCCCGTGTCCGCGTGGGTTTCCTCCGGGTACTCCGGTTTCTTCCCACAGTCCAAAGACATGCACGTTAGGCTAATTGGAGAGTCTAAATTGCCCGTAGGTATGAGTGTGTGAGTGAATGGTGTGTGTGCCCTGCGATGGATTGGCGACCTGTCCAGGGTGTATTCCTGCCTCTCGCCGGGCATGCTGGGATAGGCTCCAGCACCCCCCCGCGACCCTGACCAGGAATAAGCGGCTTAGACAATGGATGGATGGATGGATGGAATTCAGTTATTTTAAGCTTCAGTCTCCTGTCCTCTTATATTAACTAACTCAAAGCGTAGACTGCTATCTATACACTGGAAATATTGTTCATTGTGGATCTATCTTCAAGACATGGCACTAAATGTTTTATAAAATAAAATGTTTTTTAACCATTAATTAGTGAATGGATATATACTGTATATATATACATACATGCATACATACAAACAATGATAACACTTTTCCCTATCTTAGAGCATGTTCTTAGTCAAATAGTTTTTTTGGGGCATTTGAAACTTGAATGAAGAGTTCTGAATTACATTTTTGAGACAATACCTTAATTGCTTAACCTATTTTTTTATGGGAGTGGGAGCGGGATCAACTAATCAAAGTGATTCACAAATGCATAATGCTACCAATTTTATATAATAATGTGCCAGATAATGACATAAAAAACAGTCCACTGAGAGCAGGCCTTAGCTGAAGAACTTCCATTTATCAGGGATTTGATTTTCCTCCTAATGAAAAAAATAATTTTTGAGCTAGCTAACATTGACAGTGAATGGCGGGAGACAAATCTGAATGAACCTGTGAATGCTGTAGTCTGTGCTAGCTACAACGAATGCCGCTTGATATTCAGTTAGCTACGTTATAGAGCTAATTAGCTAGCATCAAAATACAATCATACCTACACTGTAGCTACTGCATAGATGTACCTTATCTGGCTTGCTAATGTTTGCTAAACGGTTAACGCAAGACTTATAACCTAGCTACTTGAATTTAGTCTGGTGGTCTACATTGCAGCTAGCGCTAGGCTGTATTAAACAAACAGCAAATTAATGCATAGCTTGGCAGTTGTATAAACATGACAGTTTGTCAGCTTAAATGTTAAACAATTAGTGAATGCCTAAAGAGCAGTATAGGAAATATAGATTCTAATATATTTGTTCATGAATTTTTGTCCATTACATTTGAGAACAATAAAATCGAAGGCACAGAGTGCATTTTAACACAGCTGAAAAAAGGTGCTTGATACTGTTTGGGAGGGCCAGCTCTGTGTCACATTATAATGATGAAGTCGTTTACTGCTGAACCTTCGCACACAGTGGTAAACATTAACAATCTAAAAGTGTGGTAATGCTATCAGCATGCAATCTTTTCTGCAGTAAATGAGTTACTCAAATTTGATTTATTAAATGATCCTTCTCACTGGAAGGGCATTGCAAAGGTCAACAGAGCCGAGTGATTGGAAGACACTAGACAATTAATTATTAATTATGAAAATAACAAATAAATGTTGTATAATGCAAAGGAGGCAAATTTATTTTAACAGGATTCAAGTGATAGACTGAAAAAGCTGCAACAAAAAAAGTTAAAAGAAAAAATAACATGTAATAGACCTTTATTGTAACAGAGTGATGCACTTCAATACAGAACCCTTAACTTGCTTTTTTAGAAAGGTCTATAAACAGTTCTAATATTTTCATCAATGCAGTTATTTTCTTTTTTGTCCGGACTTTAAATAACTAAATCTCAACAAAAGCCAATACTTGTATATGTATATGCTACAGCCAAGGCCGCAACTTTGTTTATTTTTTGTATTTCCTCGTGTTTTCCCTTTCCCCTGTGTTCCTGTTCTCCCTGTCAGTTTTGTGTTTGTTGTGGGTGCGGCTTTCCTCCTCAGCATTCTCCGGCTCCCTCCTGATTACCATGGATCTGCGACACCTGCTCTACCTGCACACCTGTCATCAATTATCATCAGCCCAGCAGTGTATATCAACCCCGGTTTCTCATCCACTCACCATCAGATTGTTGTCTCCGCTTCAATGTTGGCTACACGCATCAAATACCTTTCCTAAACGTGATTTCCCCCCAGCTTTATTATCTATCTATGTAGACTGGGCGCGCTCGATTATTATAGCGATACATCGAAAATGGGGTTTGCAAAACTTTGCATCGGTAATTAGGCTACTTGATTACGAGTCGGTGATGTGAGTATGGCGTGCCTAGGAACGCTCGGGAGAAAAGGCGCTCGGGAGAGAAGGACGGCAGGTGCCGCTACAGCTGATGTGAGCTGTGTTCAGGGTGTATTTGACTCATACTTGAAAACGCATAAGATAGCTGCGTAGCGACTTTTTTATTCGATGTATTTATTTCGATTTTTTTCACTAAATAAAAAATCGCCCTGGTGGATTTTTGTTTGTTGAATTGCATGACCTTTAAATAAACACTTGCTGATCTACAGTATATCTTGCTGCCCCGTGTCCCTCTACACCTCCCTTGGTTGTGAGTCCAGTTACCTCAAGCTGACAAACTGAAAAGCTCCACGGGAAAAAGAATATTGTATAGCTACAGATTACCCATCTGAAATCCGAGCTCTAGGTTGATAAGCAACACTTTTCTCTGCATTGAAATCCTTCATGTTTACATTTGTACAAGAAGTAGTTTACAATGAAGCAGAACCCAATGGCTCTTCAACATGTTTATAGAGAACTGCATTTTGAATGGAGGCTGTTTATATCCATTGTCAACATATGGTGTTTTTTGCTTCACTGCCAGCTGTTTAATGGTACTACAGTACAAATCTAAGCTTGGATCATTTACCATAACTTGAATTTGAAAACATTTGTTTCTTTAGCTGGTCAAGAGTACCTACAGGGACACCTGGAGGATGACTGCTGAAATTCAGCTTGACAGCTCAAATGGTTACCGTGCTCAAGATTTTCTCTGTGCCCTACCTATGTGATATGTACTGATCTCTAGCTCTAGTGGTGATTATCTAGCCATTTGTAATGCACTTACTGTCGGTCACTTTGGTTCAAAAGTCCGTAAATTGTAAGTGGTATTTAAGGCAAACTTAAATGCCAACAAGATATCTTCTCTCTGATTGTATCACCTTGCTCTCACAGAGAAGGTCCAGGCTGAGATAGACAGAGTGATTGGACAGTCACGCCAGCCCACCATGGCAGACAGAGCCAACATGCCCTACACTGATGCTGTGATCCATGAGATTCAGAGGATGGGCAACATTGTGCCACTGAATGTGCCCAGGGCTACAAGCAAAGACACCACCCTGGGAGGATACTTTCTACCAAAGGTAGGCGAAATCTCTGAAGGTGATTATAGAACTAATGACACAACAAATGCTGAAGGAAGTGTGAATATCAGGGAAGATACATTATCCTGAAAGCACATTCAGTAGAAGAATGCAGTGGTTCTCAAGCTAATGCCTTACCTGCATTTTCCCCAGAAAAATGAAAACAGCTAAAGTAATTCCCATTTTCAAAAGTGGTGTGACGACCATGCCCTGTCTTCCTCAACTGCAGTTATGGCTGTCGGCCAGCTGGTGGCAGTGTTGCATGCCGTCCTTCCCTTTTCCTGGAATTGCCTTAATTGCCGTTTGTGGCTAATTAGCTACCTAGTGGTAGCACCTGGAAAAGCCCTTTATAAGTGGCTTCGCCCAGGTGCTCGGGAGATAATGATATCTCAGGAGATTGTTGTCTCACACTGCACTTAGCTCTTGACTGGGCTGGTGGCTGCGGGTATCGGGTTGGTACTTTTAGTAGCATACTTAATCTTGTTGTTATATTGGATTGTCACACTCCACCTGCACTCACACTCCAACACCCCTCTACAGATTCACACTGACACGCATCCACACACACAGAATATTGAAATAAAACTCTTTAAAACGTTTTACCTGGTCTGGTCTCCATGTTTGTTTTTGACTGCTTGAGTGTCGGTCATAACAGTGGAGACACTTATCAATTCACCAACTATAGACCAATCTCTCTGCTCTCACAATTCTCCAAAATCATTTAAAAACTGTTTGTGCAAAGGCTTGACGACTTCATAGATAAACACGATCTACTGAGTAACCACCAGTATGGTTTTAGAACTAGCAGGTCCACTTCGATGGCAGTGATGGAACTGGTAGAAGAGATTTCAACTGCAATTGACAATAGAGAATATACTGTGGGGGTGTTTATTGATTTAAAGAAAGCATTTGATACCATTGACCATGGATTACTTATGAAGAAAATGGAGAGATATTGTGTCAGGGGAATTGCTCACACATGGCTTAAAAGTTACCTGGATGACAGACATCAGTATGTACACATGAATAATGTTGACTCAGATCTGTTAAAGGTTACGTATGGAGTTCCACAAGGCTCTGTGCTAGGCCCAAAACTGTTTATTCTGTATATAAACGATGTCTGTGATGTGTCTAAATTGATAAAAATGTGTGTTGTTTGCAGATGACACAAGTCTATATTGCTCCGGTAAAGATTTGGAACAGCTCCTGAATGCAATTGAAAAGGAACTGAAAATCCTATAGAAGTGGTTTGACATTAATAAGTTATCATTGAACTTAAGCAAAACAAAGTTTATAATATTTGGAAATCGTAAAATTAATAATCACGTTAAAATAATGATCGATGAAATTGAACGTGTGTATGAAAATACATTCTTGGGCGTGATAATCGACGATAAACTTAGCTGGAAATCACACATAAATAATGTAAAAACGAAAATATCCAAAACCATTGCAATATTATATAAAACGAAAGATATTTTAAATCAGAACTCACTGTATATATTGTACTGTTCGCTCATAGTTCCATACATCACTTACTGTGTGGAGGTATGGGGAAACACATACAAAACAAACATTAACCCAATTTTCATATTACAGAAGAAAGCCATAAGAATTGTGAATCAAGCAGATTATTATGAACCTACAAACGCACTTTTCATTCAATTAAATACCTTAAAATTGGATGATCTAGTAGATCTTAAAACTGCTGTAATAATGTACATAGGCACATAATAAATAACTTCCATACTGCATTCAGAAGTTGTTCGTAACTAGAGAGAGCCAGTATGAACATAGGGGAACATGTGTGTTCAACAAACCAAAGGTGAGGACAAATATCAAAAGTAGATGTATATCTGTTAAAGGGGGAAACCTGTGGAATAGCTGTGACAAAGAATTCAAAATGTGTAGTTCTATTTGCAAATTTAAAAAAAAGTCTAAATCAAACAAAATAGTCAATATAGCAAGTAAATTCTGTAGCACCGCATGCCAAAACATAGCATCCCTTTTCAAAATTAGGACCATCTGCAAGGCCAAACAAATCATACATGATTCCACCCACCCACTAAACAACCAGTACGAACTGCTACCCTCTGTTAAACAAACCGCGCACGCAAATCATTCATCCCAATTAGTACCAGCTTTTTAAACAAAGACTTCAAAACATAATTACCTCACTTTACATGCCATGTCTTATATGTTCATGTTATGTCTTTTGTATTATGTTGTATGTGTATGTATACAGTATAACTATGAACATTGAACACTGAGCACTGTCACACTCTACTGCTGTAAACATTCTGTGTAATTCCTTGACATCTCACTGCTGCCCCGACTGCTACTGTTTTTTCACATCTCATACTTGTTTTTCTCTTGTTTTTCTTTTGTTTTTCTTAGACAGCACATACCAGTGTACTGAAGTACTATCTGGTGGATTTGCACTACCTCCAGTATATTTTTATTCTTTTTATTTTTATTTCTTAAATTATTGTATTTAGGTTTGTACTCTGGTTTTTAAATATATTTATTATCCAGTATGTTGTTATGTCCTGTATGTCTTGTGTATTCTTTCACTCCTGTACTATTGTTGCTGTGACAAACCAAATTTCCCCGCCCCGGGATTAATAAAGGCTATTCTATTCTATTCTATTCTATTCTATGTTGTGATAGGTTGTATGTGTATGCCAATGCCTGCCTGTATTATTGCAAAACAATCATCAATTAGGGGCAACTGTGGTCGAAAGCACATACTCCTCTACCGTGATGTCTGTGCATTGGTTCTAACTTTGTTGGTGTTTCTTATATTTTGGTATTTACCTGTAGTTTTCTACAATAATTAATGCAGTGTTTAAAATGTATTTATCCTTTATTTAACCAGGGAAGTCACATTGAGATTTACATTAGTTTTTTTCAAGTGAGCGCTGACCAGGTCTACAAACGATTTCATAGTTCAGTGACAGTGAGGTAGACAGTGAGGTAAGAAAATATCAAATAAAAATGGGGAAGAAAATAGGTCTGTCTGTTTTGTTTTAATCAGCGTGTGTGAAGATCAGTTCTGTACTCTGATTATGTTTATTGCACCCTTCCAACCAGTACAAATAAGTAAATGAAAGAGTGATCCAGTAACACTGAACATTCTTTACAGATCGTATAATATTTACCTTGTATATGTGAATAACTAACATTGCAATTCCTAAAAAGTAGATGATCTCTAATATATATTTTCCATGTTAATAAACAACATAATGGCAGTAAGAATTGTGTACTTATGTTTTTTTAAATAAATCATTCACAAGAAGTCATTTGATCCAGAAGACTTTGGTCAGACAAAGTTCTCATTAAAATGAATTTACCAATGTACCAATAGGGCCAGGAGAAACCAAGACCACTTTAAACCAGTGCATTGACAGTGGCAAAAATGAGGCTCATAAGCCCTATGACCCAAAACAAATCCTGACTCTGCCAGTGCTTACTACTGGGAGTCTCTTGGGGTCATGCATAATTTGCAGAGGACATGTGTGCTAGGATTGCAGTGATAAGATGGGCCTAGAGTTATGATTGGATGTTGCAAAATGGGAGTGAAAATAAGGTGAAATAACCATTATCTTCTAACCCTGACCTTAAACAGACTAAGGTCCTCAACCAGCATATATTTGTCAACTGTGGAATACAACCCCCACAGTTATGCACTGTTTTGTGCTTGTCTGTTGTGATATATTTTTCTGCTGTTATATACAACTTAATTTTAAATCAGGTCTGATGCCCCTGTCGAGGGGAAAGTGCTGTGAAACACATCTATTGCATATTCTTTGTTAGAACCTGAAATGAAGTTCAAGCTCTAATGATAAAAACCTAAAAGGTCCAAATATAATACTAAAACATTACACTTATTGGAATACACAATCTAGGTACTTTAAACACACACATATTTTATTAAAATATGTAAATGAAGAATAATTTAACTTGATGCAGGTAAATGGCATGTCTATCCGATATAAACCATATCTGATCAGGATGAATGAAGTTTGACATAAAAGGCACTGAACAACATGACAGGGAAATTATTTTGTTGTCAGTTTATATTTCAAATGCTCTAAACACGCTGTATTTAATAAATAAAATGATACAACGACTAAAAACCTGCATTGTTTTAATATTATATTAGCAGCCAGAGAGTAGGCTGTTGCTGTGAGCAGATCAGGCAGTTTCCTCTCGGGTCATCCAAGGTAAGCATACTTCCTCATCCTGTGTTGCTCTAAGGAGAGGGCCACACACAGGCTGATTAAAAAACAATGGTGGCCCAACAAGCTCCTTCAGGGTGCTTCCCCACCTCCATAGACTCTTGCATAAATAAAAGGGGTAATGCTCTTTTTAATACTGGAAATACACATACACATCTTATTGCCACACAATATCACATTTTACAGTGCCAAGGCTATTCGAGCACTCCTTTTGATATATGGGAAAAACATTGCAAAGTATAAATCCTTTTCACCCCTAAAGACATTTAGTATTCAAAGCCTTTAATACTGGTTATCTAGCTACAGTGCCCCTTTAAAGTCTATACCCAGTCTAAAAAATGTCACCTGTTGTTGCCTTACAGGCTGAAATTAAAACATTAAATAAGATTTTCCCACCATTATTTGCACCTTCTACCCATTAAATTCCAAGTGATTTATTTTTTCTCTAAATTTCTGAACATGAATAAAAAATAAAAGAACTAAAAACCTTGGCAATACCTTCATTTATAATGAGTCATGTGGACAAATAGCCCTCAGGTATCTCCCAATTCTCTCCTTTAAGAAAAGACCACAAAATGTCAATATGTTCTCTCTATTTTTATTGTTCATTTTAGCTATTCATCATTCGGATATAAAATACTGTTTTATAATAATAATTAAAAAAATTAAGTGTTAGTGAATTGGTTGTTTGAGTTTTTATACAAATATTGTGCCAAAAAGTATGATTTTATTATGTAATATAGGGCATCATTCAAAACCCCCAACATTATATTAAAAGGGGTTAAGCTTAAGAGGCAAGTACATTGTGCAAGCCACTTTTGAACCTGTGTACAAAAAGTGCTACTTTGGGGCAGTACCAGAAAAGATGTAATAAGTCTGACGAATAAGCGACAAATCTTCAATGCCCCATATGTTGAGCATTTTCCCTGTTGATATAATTTAATAAAATTATTTCAGTTGAAATACTTAATTTGTAGCATCAATTGTTGAATTACACTACCAGTCAAAAGTTTTAGAACACCCCCATTTTCCAGTTTTTACTGAAATGTATGCAGTTCAAGTCCAGTGAATAACATGAAATGGTACAAAGGTGAAACATAATGTAAAAGTTTTGGCAGTGAGTAGTTTCCTACACCATCAAAAGGCACTTGGAAACTCTGACAGGAAGAGGTCTGGCAGACCCAAAGCCACAACAAAATCAGAAGACAAGTTTCTGAGAGTCAACAGCTTGCGTGATAGGCAGCTCACAGGACAACAGCTTCAAGCACAGCTTAACACCGGTCGAAGTAAGGAAGTCTCAGTTTCAACTGTGAAGAGAAGACTTCGAGCTGCAGGTTTGACAGGTTGAGTGGCAGTAAGAAAGCCATTGCTAAGATGGCAAAATAAGAAAAAGAGGCTTGCCTGGGCCATGAAGCACTGCCAGTGGACTACTGAAGACTGGAAGATGGTCTTACGGACCAATGAATCAAAAATTTTAATCTTGAAATTTTGAATGTTTTTTGTAGGCCGTCGGGTAGGCAAAAGGATGGTTCATCAGTGTGTGACACCAACTGTCAAACATGGAAGAGGAAGTGTGATGGTCTGGGGCTCTTTTGCTGGATCCAGAGTTGCACGACTTGGACAGAGTGACTGTTAACCCACGTTAACCCATTACTTGTTCCCTGAAAAGGGCCTTTTTTTTCATAACTGAAATTTACATTATTTTTCAGTTTTTGGTAACCTAAACTTTTTTTTTAACCTCTAAAATGTTTGACCGGTAGTGTACATATGACATAAAATAATGCTGACCGGGGCATAAATGTATTAAACTCTTCCTCCCAGAATGTATACAATGTATATGGGATATCAGTCGTAGTAGTGTGGTAGATTTTTTCCTTATTGACTTTGACTTTATTCAACCATTTATAAGATCTGTTACAGCATCTACAAATCAGTTGTTCAGTGGGCAACTGCCAAAATAAACAAAATACTTGAATAAATGTGGGATATAAAGTATATTGAAAGCAGGTGCTTACTTTGGCTGCCATGCCTAGAAGAGATCTCAGTGACTGAAAGTGGTGATTGTAGGGACATGTTTAGCAGGAGCTTCAGTGACTAAGACTGGCCGACTTGCTGCCATTTCATGAGGAACACTGGCTAAGGTGATATTGGCATGGAAGTCTGAGGGAAAGACATCATCAACTAGGGGGCAACGGTGACCGAAAGCACATTCTCTTCGACCGTGATGTCCATGCATTGGTTTGAGAAGCAAGGCAAAACAGACGAGTAACTCTGAATCAGTTGAATGCAACTATCAATCTAGGGTGTGAGCAGTTTCATCAAGAAAGTCCTAAAAAGGCATGTGTGTGAGTAAATTGGTGCAAAGAACAAAGGCAATGGTATACTGAGTAGTGGAAAAAAGTCATATGATCAAATGACTCATCCTTCAACCTGTTCTCAACAACCAGACAAGTGCATGTGTGGCGCACGCCAAAACAAACCGACAGGCCACAAGTGCTTGTTTCTTACGGTGAAGGGTTCTGGTGGCTCTGTTATGTTGTGGTGTGCATTTTTCTGGCACAGTTTAGGTCCACTCAACCCCTCAGAGAGCAAGGTAAACACCAATAAATACAAAGCCATTCTGAGTGATTGAGAGTCATGACTTACCTTAGAGTTCATGTAGGCTATTAAGAGAGTCAGACAATGAAGGAACTTACTATCTGATGTACACTGTGTAACTGATGTGGTAGTGGTCCAAGAGACCCTCAGATTCCCCCAAGACCCAGAGAGAGAGATGAGGAGACGCAGCCACGAGTAGAATAAGGAAAATGTATTAACCAATGTGCACACAGGGTTCAAGGACAAAAACCAACAACGCTCTGAAGACTTAATCTCATAACTCCCATTATTATACCACCCCTCCCTGCTGTGCCCTCCCATCAATACCTGGCATGATGAATACATTTACATACATTTCTCATTCATATACTGTTAGTCATCTAACACCCCAAGCTATGACCATCCAGGCCTGCCATGACGAAAAGGCCTGCCACCTCCTAAGCCCAACTCGTGCTAAGGGTGGTGTAGCGGGTGTGCTCTGGTACGTGAGTGTCCGCTACAGAATGTGACATCGAGAAGAATGTGATTAGTTCCCAGACTTAGGGACTTGAGCCTTTAGCTCAGCGGGCTAAATTGCTCTCTTGTTGCGTTGAGATCCTCAGTTCGAAACAACTCCGTTACATTGGTGCTGTGACTCGGATGCTACGACTGATGCTAATTGGTCGGGCCGTGGTTGCTGCTGCAGGAGTTTCAAGGGGGAGAATGTAATGGATCAAAACCAAACAAAATAAACCAAACATAAAATAGTCCCCATAACAATTGTATGGCCCTGTCTATGGCTTCCCATCGATGCACATGCGAGAACCATCAACAAACATGTTGAGATCGGGGTCTGATAACGGCTCCTCCTGAAAAACAGGGCCGTCACCATCCTCACCATTTAACTCACAGTTCTCCTTCCGTACTGAGCAACTCTGCTGGGTTGATATGGGTTTCATGCACAACCGTCACTCCCTGTGATAGCAGGCTGGCCTCCCATTTGGCCCATCTCTGCCCGGTCACGAACGACAGTCGTGAATGAATTCAACAATTCAACAAGAGTGTTTAGTATGGAAAACAATCTCTCCCCCAATCTACAATCTCCCCCCAAAACAATCGGTTCTGCAGCTGTTACTGCCCAGCTGGCATGGTCATGGGCTTGCAGACACCTAGGTAGCCCGGCAGCTACCGTGTCTTGCTGAATTGACAGGTAGGCAACCGGCCTCATCATGTCTCTGTGTTCTTGTGTGATAACAGCTGTGTAGTGGCCACTGTTAACATTACTGAAGATATGGAAGGCCTTTCTCCCATCAGGAATGCCTAGAGCAGGCGTGCTGCCAACAGCGGTCTTAAGCTGAAGGAATGCGTCCTCCTGCACCTCACCCCAATTGACCAGCTGGAGAGTAGGAGCCCCTCCCCTCACCAGAGCAAGGATGGGGTCAGACAGGCAGGAGAACTCAGTAAATCATCAGCCCTAATAGCTGTCTCATTCCCCTCACATTAGTGGGCCTGGGTAAATCAGAGATGGCAGCCCTGCGATCAACAGTCATGCTCTTCTGACCTTGTCTGATTACGTGCCCTAGATAAGTTACTTCAGATAAGCCTACCTGAGCCTTCACAGGGTTCACTTTGAAACCTGCCTTTTCCAGGGCATGCAGTACTTCAATGAGGGCTGCCACGTGTTTCGCCTCGTCTGGAGATGCAATCAACAAATCATCAACATACTGCAAACAAACCGAATTGTAAACATCCAATTGTACATTTTTCAAAGCAGTTGCCCAATTGACTGGTGAAAAATGGTAGGGGAATTGTGAAAGCCCTGCAGCATATGCCTCCAGGTGTATTGTTGTGACCTGACGGTGACCTGACGATTCTCCTCTGCTACTGGAATTGTCCAAAAACCATTACTGATGTCTAGAACTGATGCAGCATGTCTCACAATCCCTCTGACTGCTTTCTATCTGTCTCACTATCTCTCTGAACATGCTACGGTCACAGGCTCATCCTGTACCCAGCCACAATCATTACAATGAAATCACAGAACTCGTCGCTCCGCTTCCTGTCATGTTTTACCCCCGACATGTCAACCACAGAAGCAGGAGCGTCAGTATTGGGATTATCCATTTTAAACACATAAAACACGCAAATATTCCGGAAGCCAATTGACAAAGAGTGAGGGAACTGCGTAGTTCCCTCGCCTTTCTCACTCACCAATCACAAGCACCCCCACACTGTGTGTTCACTCAAACCACTCACACACTCCACGCCAGTGAACTCAACCCAAGCCGGCTCACACACACAGTTTGCAATATTCACCAATACCCGCCCCACACAACCCCGTGCTGATGTGTTTGCTGCAGGACACTAACTGACAGCCTGGTGCCGCCTCCGCGACACTCAGTGGCCTCTCTGACTCAAAGCCAGTCGGACCGCTTTCCAATACTTACTCTGTGTGCCTCTCTCTCGTTCCCCATGGTTCGTTCCCACTGATTCTTTATATCAACTTGTTGCAGAGTACCCAGAGAGACACCGACTTAATATAGGACTACTATAGAGGGTGGTTTATCGTTAATACAATGTGCCCACGCCTCAGTCCAGATGGTGCCACTCAAGGTCCTCTACTGTTGATCCTGTTTGTGACACCAATCGATGTGATGTTCCAATTAAAAGATGTATTATTCCCACACCATTGCAGCCAAACTCACTACATTAATTAGATAATATGACACTATTTGTAACATAATTGTGCTGGTAAAATCTCTCAGCAATAAAATCAGACGTTTTGACAGAGAACAAAGGGTTACAATCAGGGGAGCCACAATCTGGGTCTCGTGTCTCAAATATCACAAAAAAACGTTCCAGATGCTGAGGTACCATTAATATGCACGAGCAGGACGGGCTCATATTTATCTAGCTATAAGTTTGTGAATAGTAACATAATGAGTCAACAACACGTGTCACTGCACCTGAGAGACTTATTTAATCTCAGAGGAAAACCCTGTTTTCAACGTATAGCGTTATAACGTTAACGTTAAAACTAGCTTTTTCCTTTCCAGCTCTTAGCGGTCTTTCTTTACTTTTCCTAAAACCTGATTTTGATTTTGCGGTCGGTCCTGCCAAGTTGCTCAGACTAGTGTTGCGAGCGAAGCAGGACTAAACCATGTTGTACATGGGGGTCCGAGGTGGTCGATATTCTGGGCTCATGCAATAATTTCAGTGCATATTCTATTCATAGTTATGTATATTAACAAAAACATTTTTAGGGGCCCCCTATCCATTGGAATCTTCCTAATGTTTCACAGCTTTTCGACGCATCTGGTTACAAACAAAAAACCTCTTGTACAAAGGTGAATCCGAAAAATTATTAAACAAGTTCTGTGAGATTACAACAAGAAGGAAGGTGTGCAAGGAGTAGTGATGGCTCTGCAGGTCCTCCTTCGCTTTGTCCTGGAGTGGACAGACGTTCAATCTTTGCTGCTTTTCCTGCTTGTGTTTCTCCTGATCTCAGATCACTTCAGGAAGAGGAACCCCAAGAATTTCCCACCAGGACCCTGGGCTTTGCCCTTCCTGGGTAATGTCTTCCACCTGGATACTAAGCAGCCGCATATTCATTTTAATGAGGTGAGTCAATCCCTACTAATGACACACAAACTGAGCTCTGCAGAATTATTTATTACAAGATTAAACAGTTCTCCAGGTGGAACGCTGTGTAATGATGGCTCGCTGTGTCTGCATCATCACGCGCTCATTCGCTACGTGGACATTTACAAACTTATAACGTCTCATAACGGTTGCCATGTGAACATAGTTGTGAAGCTTCAGAAAACTATTGTTTAATGTAACGGGCGTTTAGCTATGATGACATTGTTATGCTTTGTTTGTTCTGTTGTTGTGGGTGCACTGCTTTAACGTGTACGGATAAATAGATGCATATTTGACCTTATCATGGAAAAGGCGTACTTTCAGCTTCTACGCATTTTTACTGGTTTATATCATTTTTATTTGACTTCTATGTTTTGCGCTCTCTGGTAAGTATTTTGTTTTGTTTGTTTGTAGATGCAAGTGTGTTTTGAAAACGTAGGCTATAAGATAGCTGCGTAGCGTCTTTTTTGTTATTCGATATATTTAGATTTTCACTAAATACAAAATCACCCTGGTGGATTTTAGTTTGTTGAATTGCACGACCTTTAAATAAACACTTGCTGATCTACAGTATATCTTGCTGCCCCGTGTCCCTCTACCTCCCTTGGCCGTGGGTCCAGTTACCTCAAGCTGACACACTGAAAAGCTCCACAGGAAAAATAATATTGTCTACAGATTACTCATCCGAGCTCTAGGTTGATAAGCATCACTTTCCTCTGCATTGAAATCCTTCATGCAAACGGAATTCATGTTTTTATTAATGGAGTGAACGGACGTTAAACAAGCAAACCCACCGCCCACCCAATTTGTCATTACCATCATTACGCTGCTAAGTTCGCATCATAACATAGCCTACTTGACACGCCACTGGATGCGCTGAAATTCAAAATGAAAAGGCAACTGTGGTGGATTTTTGGAGAAGGATAGGACAGTAGGGGGTAGGAAACAGGACTCGTGACTCAGACGCCAATTTCCAGGTGAAGCATTGTATTATTATATTCCTGTGTAATGCAATGGGACCACACCGCTGGGGGATGCGTGTACTCTCTGTTGTGGGCCGCTTTGGATGGAAGCGCCTGCTGAAGGGTATGAGATCATTGACCCCGCATTCTGCCTCTGTGATTCTAGGGGGGTTGTTTGGGGCTGGGGTTGTATGGCCGGCCAGCTGCAGATAACCGCCAGCATGATGTTTGAGTATCACACAAACATAAATAGTGCCTGTAGATAAGGTAAAGTGACACGTTGAGGCCGTAAAATATGAGCAGGCGGTGCAGATCCCATGCCTTAAATACAATGGACACAGAGAGAAGACCAAATGTAAATCTGAGTTGGAGAACCACGGACCCATTAGTACAGCCGTAAATTATTCCTGTCTAACAAAGTATGTGCACGGGAAAGAATTCGGACCCGAGACTTGAAGTTGGACTGTGCCCCACTCACGATTTAATCAATCAGAACCCCCACCCCACTAGATGGGGCTGTTAAAAGACGGGGCTCCTGTCATCTGAATTTATGGGCTCCGGTCAAGCGCTGCTCCTAAGTAGAGGGGGACAGAGCTAAATTCCACCACACCTTAAATGTTTAACTTTGTAATAGAGATCCTGTATATACATATATTGCCAGCATTTGGGCTGCATAACAAGCATATTAAAATTATAGACCACTGGCATTAGGCCATTGAATAAAGTATGGGGCAAAAATGTATTCCTGTATTAATAAAGCTGTTATTAAGTTAAACAATCTAAGTAAAGACATAGTACACAGTTGGGTCAGCTCAAGGTTGGTTATATCTGTTTAGGGCTGTGTATGCCAGCCCAAGGCTGGTCATTTCTGCTTAAGTCTGTGTATGTTCGCTCAAGATCTGGCTATGTCTGTTTATCTTTTATTAATCAGTTAAATGGGGAAAGAATGAAAAAGGCGAATTTGAAGGGGCCTCAGAAGGATGGAATGCTACGAAGTCAGGGGGAGGGGTTGAGCCAGGGGGGCGTGGTGGCCAACCTCCAAGGAGGAATTGAGGGGACTAAAAGTGGGTGCACGTGAGAAGGAGGCAACTGTTTTTGCGCAAACTCAGCCAGGTTGTTGTATCTAAACTTGTGTTACATTTACATTTACATTTTAAGCATTTAGCAGACGCTCTTATCCAGAGCGACTTACAAGATGTGCATTAATACAAGGTGAGAACAATCAAAGTCAGCGTACAAGATCAGTGCAGTAAAACGGCAAAAGACATCATTGCAGGCATCTGCGTATCATACCTGTAACATTGGGAAAGAAAAGGTTAGTGGGTTTTTTTTTTTTTTTTTTTTTTTTTTTTAACAAGTAAACAGATTGACTAGATGGACAGTGTTCAGTGGTAGTGGAGTCTGAAGAGGTGGGTTTTGAGTCTCTTGCGGAAGATTGGAAGTGATTCCGCAGTCCTGACCGGTTGCGGAGGTCGTTCCACCAACGAGGACCAGGACAGAGAAGAGGCGAGACCGCGAGGAGCGGCTGCCAGGCGCCCGGAGGGATGGGGCAGTCAGTCTGCCAGCGGAGGCGGAGCGGAGGGGTCTGGACGGGGTGTAGGGCGTGATGAGTGACTGGAGGTACAGGGGAGCAGTACCTCTGGCCGCTTGAAAAGCCAGCACCAGTGACTTGAATCTGATGCGTGCTGCGATGGGGAGCCAATGCAGAGAGGAGAGTAGAGGGGTGACGTGGGTGAACTTCGGCTGGTTGAACACCAGGCGAGCAGCAGCGTTCTGGACTAGTTGCAGTGGCTTGATGGCACAGGCCGGAAGGCCTGCCAGCAAGGAATTGCAGTAGTCCAGACGTGAGATCACCAGGGCCTGGACCAGGAGTTGAGTGGCCTCTTGGGTGAGGAACGGTCTGATCCTCCGGATGTTGTGGAGGGAGAAACGGCAGGTCCGAGAGATCGCTGCAATGTGGCTCGAGAAGCACAGCTGGTTGTCCAGGGTTACCCCAAGACTCCTGGCAGACTGGGACGGAGACACTATGGAGCCTTCCACGGTAATTGACGCATCAATCATCGGGAGCCCTTCGCTGGGAGGAAGAGCAGCTCTGTCTTCCCCAGGTTCAGCTTCAGGTGGTGGGTGGACATCCATGCGGAGATGTCAGCCAGGCATGCAGAGATCCGTGCCGGGACCTGGGTATCAGATGGAGGGAAGGAGAGAAACAGTTGAGTGTCATCAGCATAACAGTGATAGGAAAAACCATGAGCAGAAATAACAGAGCCAAGTGACTTGGTGTACAGAGAAAATAGGACAGGGCCTAGCACCGAGCCCTGCGGGACACCGGTAGAGAGGGTGCGGGGAGAGGAGAGGGATCCTCTCCAGGCCACCTGGTAGGACCGGGTCGGCCAGGTAGGACTCGAACCATGTCAGCACAGATCCAGAGATTCCCATCTCGACGAGAGATGAGAGCAGGATCCGGTGGTCCACGGTGTCGAACGCCGCCGACAGGTCAAGGAGGAGGAGGACGGAGCTAAGGGATCGGGACTTAGCGACGTGAAGAGCCTCAGTGACCGCAAGGAGAGCAGTCTCTGTGGAGTGGCCTGCTCTGAACCCAGATTGGTTGGGATCAAGTAGGTCGTTCTGTAAGAGATGAGCAGACAGTTGATTATAGACAGCCCGCTCTAACGTTTTGGAAAGGAATGGGAGGAGAGAGACAGGTCGGTAGTTAGAGATGACAGCAGGATTCAGAGAGGGTTTTTTGAGGAGGGGGACAACCTGAGCGCATTTGAGGGAGGAGGGGACAGAGCCAGAGGAAAGAGAGGAGTTAATGACATTAGAGACAAACGGGAGGATGTCCATAGCAATGGACTGGAAGAGGGGGGAAGGAATGGGATCAAGAGGGCAGGTGGTGGGACGGTGGGAGAGAACAAGTTGAAGGATGTCCGAGTCAGGGAGGGGTGAGAAGGAGGACAGAGAGGTGGGAGGTTTAGGTAGCGGGATGGGAGAGGGAGGGGTAGGGGGGAAGGAGTTGCGAATGACCTCAACCTTCTCGTGAAAGAAGGATGAGAAGTCATCTGCGGTTATAGAGGAGGGGGTGGGGGAGGAGGAGGGGTGAGGAGAGAGGAAAATGTAGCATAGAGTTTACGTGGGTTGGAAACAGAGGATTGAATCTTAGAGAGGAAGAATGCAGACTTAGCAGAGGAGAGGTTAGCGGAGAAGGAAGCCAGGAGTGTGTGGAAGTCAGACAGAGCTGCAGGGGATTTGGATTTTCTCCATTTCCTTTCTGCCGCACGCAGCTTCAGACGGTTAGCCCGAATGGAATCGGTTAGCCAGGGGGCGGGGGGGCGGAGACGGGTGGGTTTAGCGGATAGAGGACAGAGTAAGTCAAAGGAGGAGGAGAGAGAGGAAAGTAGGGTGGATGATGCTACTTCAGCAGGTAGTTATATGCAATAAACCGTATTTACCTCAGACTCTGACGATTGTGCTGTTTTGGGGCAGCATTCAAAATCTACAATACAACTTAATTTGCTGTCCTGAATTTGAAAACATTTGTTTCTTTAGCTGGTAAAGTGTTATGGAAATGTGTTCAGCCTGCGTCTGGGAGGGGTGAATACTGTCGTGATGAATGGCTACAGCTTGGTCAAAGAAGCACTTATTAATCAAGGAAGTACTTTTGCTGACCGGCCTGACTGTCCTCTTAACAGAGGATCAACAACTGCCAAGGTAATCCTGACCATATCCTCTGTTACTAGATATCAGATATTTAGTGACTATGCAGGCTGCTGAATTACAATTTGCAGCAATAAGAAATGTATCTCATATTTGATTGCCACAGACACTTTTACATTTAATTGCACATTTGCCTGTAAATTATTAGTAGAATAAATGATTTTTGAACTTTTGTGATTTTTTTGTGCAAAAGCACACAGTAGGAGCACTCAAATAGGCAGGTTGTACTGTTGGGGCGCCTGTATCAGATAACTCACGCAGCCTGCCCACTCATGTTATAGCACTCCATGTTATGGCAGGTATAGTTTTAAACAGTGGCTACAGCTGGAAACAGCAGCGGAGGTTCACTCTGAGCACCTTGAGGGACTTTGGAGTGGGCAAGAGAAGCCTAGAATCCCAGATCCTGGAGGAGATCAAATTCCTTCACCAGGCAGTGCTGGAGAAGACTGGTAAGAGCTGCTGGACATCTGCCAGTCTCATGATTTATACTGAAGTGTAATCTCATTCCCCTCAATACATCATGAAGAAATCACTCAGTTTAGCAATTCAGAAAATGTTATCCAAATTATTACAACATGCCAAATGAGTTATTGTTTTTTTGGACTGTTGATGTACTTAAAAAAAAAGGTTTGACTAGTTCAACCCTAATTTGTCTTTCTGGTGAATGCTGTTTCCTCAGGGGAGCCCTTTGATGCACACTTCCTGGTCAACAATGCTGTTTCTAACATCATCTGCTCAATTGTGTTTGGGAGGAGATTTGAGTACACTGATGAGAGGTTCCTCTTATTGCTGAAACTGATGTCTAAAGCGCTTCATTTACAAGGCAGTATGTGGGCAGGTACGAGAAAAACAACTGCATGAATTGTTGTTCAGTGGCAGTGCAGTGTTCAGCATCAGGGCAACATTAACAGTTTTTTTAACTTTAAATCCATTGGAAAAAAACAACGCTTGCCTATACCTTTACATAAACATTAAAACCGAGAAATACAAGACAATGCAGAATGTTAATACTTAGTAGTATTAAAAAAACATACCACACCATAATTAACATTTGGTAACATCCCAGGTTTAGATTAATCATTAACAGTTTTAATGCATGTTCACAAGGTATATATACAGTACTTTATAAAAACTAGATTACAGAAACGTTTATAGATTTCAATTTTTTAAAATCAAAACAAATTATATGATTAGGATTTACTTATTGTCATTTCCTTGCCTTTTAATTGTAGGCATATAACTCATTTCCATTTATAATGAAACTCTTGCCTGGACCACATAAAGAAATGTTTTCCTCCTACCGGCAAGTGTGTGCTTTTCTGAGGGAGGAGATTGAGAATCATCAAAAGGATTGGGACCCCTCTGCACCCCGGGATTTTATTGACTGCTACCTCAGTGAGATTGAAAAGGTACTCATCTCTACACCGTTATTTAATGTGTTAAACGCGAAATATGTTAAGACACCACCTTGCCCTTCAAGTGTAGAAAAGGGTCACCTCATCACTGTATTGTTTTTTATTGGCCCCTAATGTCAAGGAAAATACAAATGGACTATAAACATCATTATTGTTACTTTTATTATTACTCTTGTGTGTTATTTGAATGGTTCTAGGGTTACGACATAGTCTAAGGAACTATCTGCAAAATACTACAGTAATGTCAACAATCAATTTATAATGGTGTATTTAATTCACAAATCTATTAAAACCTCTCATATCACTACTGCCGTGTTTAACTGTCTGATTTAAAATGGAGAGCTTATCGCCCATTGCCCATGTCAAATCAATAAATGTTGCCAAGTCTTTCTAAAAAAGCTAAATGGCTTAAACAATTATAAAAAGTCCTTTATTCTTTTCACAACCATTACTGGTTTATTTGACAGAATGAGTGATGATTTAGGTTGCCCAAACCAGCTTGACAAATTTCCTCTTGTGTTTGCTGCAGAGGAGAGATGACCCAGAGGCAGGATTCCATGAGGAGGGTCTGTGTTACTCATGCTGGATCTGTTTGTTGCTGGGACAGAGACCACATCCACTACCCTCTTGTGGGCCTTCATTTACATGATGAAGTACCCAGAGATCCAAGGCAGGTGACTCTTCCAGTCTGCAGCACTATACATTTTGATTGACCATCCGAAGTCTACCTCTCTTGAGACGCTAAATAATACTTTTGTCTGCAGCCCCTCGTACTGGGCACTGAGGTGTCTTACCCAAATTTGAACACCTTTTGTGCCCTATGAGTAGAGCCAGAAGAAAATCTTGGGTTGTGATCTCGCATGTCAGCCCTTTATTTTAAGCTGTCAAACAGCTTTTAAGCTTTTAAGCTGATCATTCAATGATTTACAACAATCGTGTCAGTTGCCACTTAATCAGGTGCATGAGAAGAATGACAGCACAATGTTTATGTCCATTGACACTTATCACGTCAGACGTGTAGCGTATTAGACAATGCTGCAATAAATTAAAGTCCACCAAGAAAATGTCTGTCCACCCGTATCTGTCTCAAACCTTGTTTTTTTGTGTTTTTATATACACTACTGGTCGAAAGTTTTAGAACACCCCAATTTTCCAGTTTTTACAGAAATTTAAGCAGTTCAAGTCCAGTGAATAACCTGAAATAGTACAAATGTAAAAAAATAAATAAAAAAATGCCAAAAAATAAAAATAAAGTTTAGCTTACCAAAAACTGAAAAAGAATGTACATTTTTTGGTAGTGAGTAGTTTCCTACACCATCAAAAGGCACTTGGAAACTGACAGGAAGAGGTCTGGCAGACCCAAAGCCACAACAAAATCAAAGGACAAGTTTCTGAGAGTCAACAGCTTGCGTGATAGGCGGCTCACAGGACAGCACAGCTTAACACTGGTTGAAGTAAGGAAGTTTCAACTGTGAAGAGAATACTTCGAGCTGCTGGTTTGGCAGGTCAAGTGGCAGTAAGAAAGCCATTGCTAAGATGGCAAAATAAGAAAGGGGCTTGCCTGGGCCATGAAACACCGCTAGTGGACTACTGAAGACTGGAAGAAGGTGTTATGGACCGATGAATACAAAATTGAAATCTCTGAACGGTCTTTGTAGGCTGTCGATTAGGTGAAAGGATGGTTCCTCAGTGTGTGACACCAACCGTCAAACATGGAAGAGGAAGCGTGATGGTCTGGGACTCTGTTGCTGGATCCAGAGTTGCACGACTTGCACAGAGTGACTGTTAACCCACGTTAACCCATTACTTGTTCCCTGGAAAGGGCCTTTTTTTCATAACTGACATACATTCTTTTTCAGTTTTTGGTAACCTAAACTTTTTTTTTTTTTTTTTTTACCTCTGGCAGTTTAGTGAATGCATACATTTTTTTCAGCATATGTGGTCCCAATGGAAATCGAACCCATAACCTAAGTGTTGCCAACACCATGCTCTACCTACTGAGCCACATTGAGCCACTTTTTGGTCTTTAAAGTGATAGTTCACGTAAATAAAGTGCAAGTGTCATTTTCTTTACTTTTCATACGATGTACTATGTATCCAAAGAAGAGTTTCTAGCAAATTCGTCTACAGAAATAGCAAATTCACCAATGGATAGCTTGATAGCATTGACTAAACTTTTTTTTTTTTTTACCTCTGGCAGTTTAGTGAATGCATACATTTTTTTCAGCATATGTGGTCCCAATGGAAATCGAACCCATAACCTAAGTGTTGCCAACACCATGCTCTACCTACTGAGCCACATTGAGCCACTTTTTGGTCTTTAAAGTGATAGTTCACGTAAATAAAGTGCAAGTGTCATTTTCTTTACTTTTCATTCGATGTACTATGTATCCAAAGAAGAGTTTCTAGCAAATTCGTCTACAGAAATAGCAAATTCACCAATGGATAGCTTGATAGCATTGATGCCAGTTTATGTAACCGCACATAGCATGTGCAAATTTCATACCAACTTCAACTCCCAGTAACCCCTAACCAAGTTGCTTAGCCATGTAGTTTATTTGGAAGTTTAACTTGAATTGACATCTTGGTTGATAATATTTTTGCAGAGAAAAGCACATACAAGTTAACAAGAATATAGTTCTGGTAGTGTGACCTAAATTATTTAAAGTACAGAAGTCCAACTTCCAAATTAACCATGTGGCTGAGCGACTTGTTTCTAAGTTACTGGGAGTTAATTTTGGCATGGAGTTTTAGGCTACTTGTGGTATTTACAAACTCCCATTGTTTTTGGAAATCATGCTGGCCATTACTGGATTTGGTCAGAATTCTAAAAACTCTTTGCATATGTAGTACATCCTATTGGATTTTGGGTGAACTCACTTTAAGTGCTGGTCTGTTGTAATGTTTGTTGTGTGGCCTAAAGATTATTTACAAGATGTGCAAAATAAATTAAACCTATGCGGTATGCAATGTACCAGTAGGATATTGTTTACTCTGTCATCAATGGAAATTTGTCTTGACGTTTTAAGTGTGTCTGTTTCACCTCCTCCAAACTTACAGCGTAATTTTATTGTTTTGTACTGTTTTTGCACCTAATTGCATAATTAGTCACATGTCTGTCTTGATTGCCAAATTATTGAGAGTGCCTACAGGGACACCTGGAGGATGACTGCTGAAATTCAGCTTGACAGCACAGATGGTCACATGCTCAAGATTTTCTCTATGCCCTGCCTATGAGACTGATCTACTGATCTCTAGCTCTAGTGGTGGTTATCTAGCCATTTGTAATGCACTTACTGTATGTCACTTTCGTTGAAAAGCAAGTACTAAATCCCTAAATTGTAAGTGGTATTTAAGGCAAACACTTCAATACCAACAAGATATCTTCTCTCTGATTGTATCACCTTGCTCTCACAGAGAAGGTCCAGGCTGAGATAGACAGAGTGATTGGACAGTCACGCCAGCCCACCATGGCAGACAGAGCCAACATGCCCTACACTGATGCTGTGATCCACGAGATTCAGAGGATGGGCAACATTGTGCCACTGAATCTGGTGAGGACTACAAGCAAAGACACCACCCTGGGAGGATACTTTCTACCAAAGGTAGGCGAAATCTCTCAAGGTGATTATAGAACTAATGACACAACAAATGCTGAAGGAAGTGTGAATATCAGGGAAGATACATTATCTTGAAAGAGTAAATTCAGTAGAAGAATGCAATGGTTCTCAAGCTAATGTACAGACGTGGAAGAAAAGCCAGTGTAGTACAGTGAGGCAGGACTGACTGCAAGCATGTCTTCCACACCTGTTGTACATTCTCTTTATTTCTTAGGGAACACAAGTGATTGCCAACCTCACCTCAGTATTGTTTGATGGGAAGGAGTGGGAGTCTCCTCACTCGTTTGATCCAGGACACTTTCTCAACGCACAAGGAGAGTTTGTCAAGATGGATGCCTTTCTACCATTCTCAGCCGGTAACAGTTTATTGTGTGACAATTATGTTTGCCAACTCTCATTTCCAGGGGTGCCTGAAAAAATATTTTCAAAAAAAGATATCGTTTTTAATAGGTTTCCTCCACCACTACTTCGCAAAAAAGGAGATAAATCAAAAATATTGCAGTGTCCATTGAATATATTTTTTCATGGGCATCAAAATTGCATTAAAAATTTGTTCATACAGGACCGCAGAAGCATTTTAACTGTACAATGACCCTGCAGCACACATGGGGCGATATGGGCTTGAGAGTGAAGCTGTGAATTATGCACCTCTAAACTTTTATTAAATGGACTCATGCACCACCTCCATTTGTACAACTACAGTGAGTGTAAACTGTTGTAAACTGCAGTCTAACCGCTCCAGTCTATTGTGTATATACTATCCACTCTGTTTACTTTTCACAATATGCAATGGAATTGTGCTTAGGCACTCTTTCACCTTAATCTCTACATGTACCTGTATGGTAACTCAACAGGTACAATTGGTCATTTCAAATTGGGGAGAACAAGGGAAAACATTTTGGAAAAAATATGTGAAAGGTCTTTTGGCAGAAACCTGCAATACTTCAATTACTTTTTAACACAGAAAAAACACTTCTAGGTCAGAATAGAAAATCTTTGTATGAATCTAAACTTAAGAAACCATATTATACATGCACCTCTGAAAAAGAGCCAGGTTTTTCAGGTTTTCAATGCAGCAATACTGTTTCATGGGTTGTGCTCATCTCAAGTAATAAGTATCTCAATCAGTATTTTTATATTTTAAATGATCGTCAATATTTTTGTATACACAGGAAAGCGATTTTGTCCAGGAGAGCCGCTGGCCCGGATGGAATTGTTTCTGTTTTTCACATCCTTTCTCCAGACATTCACCATCAGCCCACCAGAGGGCACAAAGGTCAGCCTAGACTTCCAGTTTGGGGTGACTTTGTCTCCAAAGCCATTTAAAATCACTGTGGCACCTCGTTAACAACTGAACAAAGTGATGTACAAAGAACATGTGGGTTAAGCTCTTTTAAGTTGTGTAATCAATAAGTAAGAGTACTGTGTTTAATAATTTTCTTGCCAATTACAAACTGGAATTGGATAGGTTCCATATCGTAAATTGAAAGAATTATGCTTATTTACCATTTTAATACGTTTTCCATTTGCCTGGACCAACACCAAACCTTTCCTTCAACATTAATCTCAAAATTGACCTTTCCTCTGAATACACGTACAATACTGGTCTGAGGTAAAATGATCAAGCATCACTTTATGAAATTGCCATCTTAAGTGGCATCTTGTAAGTTGCTCTGGATAAGAGCGTCTGCTAAATGCTTAAAATGTTAATGTAAATGTAAGTGAACTGTGCTTTGTATTTTGCAACATATGTCTATTATAGCTGAACGTTTCCATTGAACTCTTAGAATTTGTATCTGTAGAATTTCATGTTTGAAAAGCAATAAATGAGTCACATTTCATCATATACTCAGGATGTTTGTGCATGCCTTGCCCAATATGTCAACTAAGTCTGACATTACAGACTTCTATGATTCATAAACTAGAGGCCTTTTAGGGAGTGGTGTCACAGTGGTGTCACCAAGTGTCCTAACACCTATTCAAGGTGGCCAAATTGGCCCAATGATTTCTATTCACTTCTGTGATACTGGGAAACATACTAAAACGTTTTGATGACTTTAAAATCTGTTTCTATCACCAAAACCATTATGGATTGTTATTTTGCCTACAAAACAGATGGATGTTGTAATGTGATAGGTCAGTCTCTCCAAGTGGCACAGTTAATTTCTGTGACACTGAGAATCACACTACAACATGTTGTTGCCCATGAGACATACCAAAGGCAAATCAAATAATTGGATAGCAATAACAGAAGTTGTTTTTCCAATGGTAAAAAGGTAACCAACAGGCATTTACCATTATCAACTTTAAAAAAATGAAATAAAATAACAGCAACAGCTGTCAAAATTGGCAAAGTAAATAAAAAATATATAAAAATAGTGCACCAATATAAATATAACAAATTTGTTTAACCATGATAAAATTGCACTTTGGGAATTGTCTGCCCTCTTTGCACAAAACTATTTACAGTGTCAATTAGTGTTCTCTAGTCAGGCCGTCCTGCCCGTCGAAACGTGTCTTTGGGACGTTTGGTATTTTATAACCAAATAATAAATCCAAATGAACTGAGAAGTATGGAGCTTTACAGACCTCTGAAGTCCATGCACACTCTTCATTCATGTGCGTTTTAATTAGCATCACGATTTGCACATAGCACATTCATGGTCGTAAATGCGATCAAATGAAAACCTTATACAGACACTCCTACATTATGGAAAATAATTAAATTTATTACCGTAAAAATGACCGTAATTATGATTTTTTAATTGCACACCTAGTTTGCATTAGTTATGGAGGGCAGGCAGACTGTCATTGAAAGTGATGGAACATAGATAATTGATTAAAATTGTCATTTGCAATTCAGGGGGCTGTTTGGCCAATAATTATCGGAGAATGATGGGCGTGGGCTTGTTTTGTAGCAAAGATTTACCATCGCGTGGATATAAAACTTAAGTGAAACTCCTATGTGAAACATACCCACATATCTCGTAGACCCAGGAGAATGAAATCATTGCTGTTGTTGACGACTTGAAGCACATGGAAAACATGGGAACTCTCGATTTTGCTTGCTCTTGTGGCAAAATAGGTTTACCAGTTTTGACGTTAGACCCTTATGGTGATCAGGATGCCCACATTATCAACAATTTGTCATATTTTGGGACTTCTATACTTCACCAAAGGTAAGAACCAGCTATTCTCCTAGAGTACCCTACCCTTGCCTTGAATTGGGGCGGGATCAATGAATTGGCATGCATTGTTGAAAAGACGAGGTTCCGCCCGATCTGTACATGTCGATCTGTACGATCTGTACATGTCCATATTTTCGGTACATTTAACCATGATATTTTGGAGAACATGCTGTATGATGTAGACATATAGGGGTTATAGGGTTAAACACCCTCAGTTTTATAGTGATAAACATTCAATTTGGCCTTTTAAAAAGAAAAAAAGAAAACATGTCATGTTGAATACTAAGTATGCATTATAAGAAGATCAAGTAGGCCTAGTGTATATCCACGACGAAGAGAGGCTATATACATATAATAATCTTGAATAGCGTGAGTGAATTACCTTCTATTTATCCCCGATCGTGGCCGGAATGCAGTACTGAATTTTTAGTTAATGGCTGGTGGGGACCATGGTTAAATCTATGCATGTGGAAAACACAAATGGACACACCTGAGTCAGGTTGGGAGTAGCCTACACCTGAGTCAGGTTGGGAGTACACCTGCTTTCTGTCCAAAGAGCGTGTTTGTTTGAAGTCGACATTTTCATGCACATGCTTCGTACTTCAGTAGACCACCTGCCACTGCCACAGCTGGTCGCTGTTCGCTGCTCTTTCGTCCACCTGTGCTTTCGGAATTCATACACGTAATGGCCACATTTTCTGTGCTCTCTTTTTTGGAATTGGTGGATGCGAGGTTATGTTTTATTTTATTTGCTGTGTTTTTGATACTTGCCAATATTGTAAAAAACAAATCTCCGAAGACGTTTCCCCCAGGACCATGGTCATTACCACTTGTCGGCGACCTCCTTCGTATTGATTCAACTAAAATCCATCTTCAGTTCGGAAAGGTGAGTGGCTAATAATTATCCTAATCTACTCAATCAATGCACAAAGGAAATACTGATACTCCTATTTAATAATGTATACAGATTTTTTATTAACACGTTACATATTCTATAAAATATAGCTTACATTAGATTAAAGCGGGGTTAATACACATTGTTTCATTTTTAAATGATTTGTCATGACAATGTGCGAATTGTGCATGCAAGTTGTATTACTCTGGTACACCACGCACATACCAACTAGTTACTCATGTTTTTAATCTCAACAAAAATGTACAAAAGGGAAGTTACTCACAAACGTGAGTATAGAGCTTCACAACTGTAATACAATTACTAAATTCAGTCGGCATACCAGATTATTGATATCAAAATGATGTTAACTTGCATCAATATAATTCACAGAAACTAAACAAGCACTGATTCAATTCTTGATCAATACTCAATACATATACAAAGCATATAT
Source organism: Aldrovandia affinis (assembly GCA_029706075.1). Taxonomy (NCBI): domain Eukaryota; kingdom Metazoa; phylum Chordata; class Actinopteri; order Notacanthiformes; family Halosauridae; genus Aldrovandia; species Aldrovandia affinis. The sequence goes on along the minus strand of JAINUG010000194.1, from coordinate 4,171 downwards.
TATATACTGGGAAAGTTGATGTGGTACTTCCTTTTTAATTTTTTTTTATTTAACCTTTATTTAACCAGAAAAGCCACATTGAGATTAAAAATCTATTTTTCAAGTGTGTCCTGGCCAAGACAGGCAGCAAGAAAACAATTAGTTGCATACATACAAAACGTATAACATATAACAGAATCAAAGTTGAAAATTGAAAGAGAGAGAAAAAAATAAAATTATAAAAAATAAATAAATAAATAAAATGTATATATATTTAAAAAATAACAGTTTTCCTAATTAAAACATTGACATCCTGATGTGCCTACCTCTAAATCCTTTAGGATAGATTTAAAAGCATTTAACGAAACCAGCTCCTTGAGATTTAAGATAGTCTGTAATTTATTCCAGTTGTAGGGAGCAGCGTATTTAAAAGCCTTTTTACCCAACTCGGTACGGGCAATTGGAACATTTAGTAAAAATAAATCCTGAGAGCGTAGGCAGTACTTTTCAACCTTTTTCTGATGTATGTAATTGCCTAAATATGAAGGAAGGAGGCCAAGAATTGCCTTATAAATAAAAATATGCCAATGATTTAGTCTGCGGGTGGTCAACGCAGGCCAACACCCCTAGTAAGCTAACAGGAATTTCCAGGATGGATGTGCAGACCACAAGCCATTTATTTCCAATGAGACGCAAACTTTCCTTCATCATATAAAAAAATTACAAATTAAAATTATTTAAATGTCTGGGGATTATGCCTTGAATTGTTTGCTGATAAGCAAACCCCATTCATTAATGTATTGGGCGATCAACGTAAACAGTTGATAAAACTAAATTAAACTACAACTGCAAGTCCCACCGGTCGCTATGTACAGTTGTGCTCACATGGGTGTTGTAGTTCAATATTCATTAATTTCCATCCATCCATCCATTATCTAAGCCGCTTATTCCTGGTCAGGGTCGCGGGGGGCTGGAGCCTATCCCAGCATGCGTTCCGGGCGAGAGGCAGGAATACACCCTGGACAGGTCGCCAATCCATCGCAGGGCAATATTCATTAATTTGATATCGATAAATTGATTGCTCAATTCCTTAATAAAAGGGGTATATTAGCAGCAAATAATTCAAAGAACAGCACCCAAGCATTTGTATTTATTTATTCATTTGTTTTTGGTTTTTCTCCCTCGGGTGGCCAATTATACCCTGTATTTATTTTGATTTGCGCACCCTACATGAGTTTGCCACTCGTCTCTACGAGGCCAGCTAATTCTCAGAGGGCAGCCTCCACCTCCTTCAAGAAGGAATTCCCCGCACCACGTTCTGGAGTTACCTTTGCGCACCTCTGGTCTGGTACAGTAAGGTTTCAAACTGCGACCGTAATAGCCAGCTCACACTCGTAAAGGACCTGCCAATTACACCGCTATGCTATTGGAGGCCCCAAGTTTACTGTCCAAGCATTTTCTTCAGCCTTTTAATGGTCACTTTCTTCAATATGACAAGGAAAGGGGTGATTCTTTGACATTTGGCAGCAGTTTCAGTGACAATGACTGCTCAACTTGCTGATGTTTCACGAGGAACAGTTGCTAAGGTGATGTTGGCATAGAAGTCTGCAGGAAAGACCTCATCAATTAGGGGCAACTGTGGTCGAAAGCACATACTCCTCAATCGTGATGTCTGTGCATTGGTTCGAGATGCAAGGCAAAACAGACGAGCAACTCTGAATCAGTTGACTGCAAATATCAATCTAGGGCCTGAGTAAGCAGTTTCATCAAGGACAGTCCATCAAAAACTTCACAGAGAGGGATACTATGGTCAGTTTGCAGGGCATAAACCCCTTATTACACCAAAAAAATGCATGTTTGCAAGTAAAGTGGTGCAAAGAACACAGACAGTGATCTACTGAGCAGTGAAAAAAAGTAATGATCAGATGAGTCATCCTTCACCCTGTTCTTGACAAGTGGGCGCATGTGCATCCCAAATGCCAAAAGAAACCAATAGGCTCAAATGCTCGTTTCCCATGATGAAAGGTTCTGGTGACTCTGTCATGGTGTGGAGTGCATCTGGCATTGTTTAGGTCCACTTAACCCCTTTGAGGGAAATGTAAACACCATGAATACAAAGCTATTCTAAATGATCACCTTCATCCTATGGTGAAGCAAATCTATCCTGATGGGAATGGTTTCTTCCAGGATGACAATGCCCCCATCCACAGGGCACGAGTAGTCACTGAATAGTTTGTTAAACATGAAACCAATGTAAATCATATGCCATGGCCATCTCAGTCACCAGGGCCCGTATTCACAAAGCATTTTATCTTACCACTAGGAGTATTTCTAAATCGCACTAAAACCTTTTAGTTAGGAGTCCCACCTTAAAACCTATTCACAAAGCTGCAAAGACAAACTCATACTAAGGAATTCCTAGAATCTTCAAGCTAAGAGTGAGGGCGGAGTTGACGTTGTTGCTAAAGATGACGTTGTTTCTCATGAACGAGCTTACTCAGAATGCCCACAGCGATTGGCTAATATAGGGGATGGGTCTCTGCCCGCGATTTCAACCTAGAGAAATACAGTTTTTCTGTAGTATTTCAATTCCCCAAATCTCGATGCAGAGTTACAGTGAAGAGACAGACAACCATGTATGTTTTGGTTTGCTTTGGTTTTCATACTAAATGCCTTTCTGGGAGGCAGGTTTTTAGAAACGCGACCGAATTAAATAAAATGTAAACATTAGCGATCTTTAAATTTTGTATAAAATTAATTCAGGCATAAGACCACCCTAGTTAAATCGCCTAAGGCGTACTGAATCTAAAAATGTATTTCATGAAATTTTCGAATAAAGATTTTGTGAAATAACTTAAATTGAAAAACTGAAATGATCATTCATTCAATTCCTTGAGAATAGTTACTGGTACTTTTTGATGGAAACGCGCCTTTGGTCCCGTTATAATTTTTTTTGCTGATCCGAAAAATGATCCGATGCACCCCTATTATATTCTAATAAAGATTCTAAAATACAAATGTAGGCTACGTGTCACTGATTTAACATGAAACCAAGAATACTGACTAGTCAATTTGTTACATGTCTGCATCTCGTAAACAATCAGCGGGTATCTATATATAATATATATAATATTATATATATAATACCCTCGCGATTGAGGCGGTACCTTTTTATGAGCTCTGTATCATTCAATATCTCCAGTGTTGACGCGATTGCGACAACGATTGCCGGCCGTAGCAGATTTTCGGATCGCCGTGAGTAGGTCTTTAGCGACTTAGAAGTCCTCTTGGCTGCTTTTAACTTCTCCTGGACTTAGGAGCTGTTTTTAGCTCTCAAACCCTTTGTGAAATACTCTTATCCCAAAAATGTAGGACTCCTAAATTTATGAGTGACACGCCCATTATTCTTCGGACTTGCTCCTAAATTGCGGAGTTAGGACCAACTTTTACCCTTAAAATGCTTTGTGAATACGGGCCCAGATCTCAACTCACTTGAAGTGAGATTCTGGAGCGGCACCCGAACCAATGTTTTCCACTACCATAAACAAAACCCCAAATTATGGAATTTCTCATGGATCTATGCCAAGGTGCATTGAAGCTCCTCTGGTGGCTCGTGGTGGCCCAACACCCTATTAAGACACTTTATGTTGGTGTTTCCTATATTTTGGAATTTACCTGCAGTTTTCTACAATAATTAATACACTATGTTCTTTTAAAAAAATGTATTTATCCTTTATTTAACCATGGAAGTCAAATTGAGATTTGCATCAGTTTTTTTCAAGCAAGCCTTGACGAAGAGGGCAGCATACAAAAAATCTATGTTCAAATTCACAGTGAGGTAAAAACAGTGCAAAATGCATAGAAGAGCTGAAGAGAGCAATAGACTTCCCTATAAGTAGGTGAAGCATTCAGTATTCAATAAAGCTCCAATTTTGGATGTAAAATCATAGATTTCAGTGAAACAATAGATCAAATACAAATTGAACAAATAGTGTGTTTATTGCAGGTAAATAATATACAATACAAGATTGAATTTAATGTAATAAAAATCTCTCATCATGCCCTGTGTCAATTAGCAGTTTTAATGAGTGATAATTGATTTATTATGATTATAATAACTTAAAATGATTTTTCCATAGTTTGCTGAGCAATATGGAGACATTTTTAGTATTCGATTGGGACAAAGGATTGT
>JAINUG010001939.1:0-7500 GCA_029706075.1 Aldrovandia affinis | reverse complement strand
CCCGCTGAATGCCGCTAGCGGGTTAATAATAATAATAATGTCAGATCCACCATAATGCGACCGTTGGGTAGAGTGGCGCACCGTTTCGCACGAAACATAGATGCAGCGGCTTTAAAGATTAAAAACAGTGTTCACGCTGGCTTGAACTGTTTAGTATCGAATCGTAATCTCGTTCCTCTATGTACCTGTATGTGGTTGAATGATAATAAAGGCAACTCAACTCAACTCAACCATGTTTTCAGTGCTGGATTCTGGGAAGGCTGTATTAATAGTGTTTATGTGCACAGTTATTCAGCAGCTGGCTGGCCACGCACGCTCACGTTCATATATATTTTGCTCTGTTTTATTGTGTGTGTCTCCATCCATCCATCCATTGTCTAAGCCGCTTATTCCTGGTCAGGGTCGCGGGGGGGGGCTGGAGCCTATCCCAGCATGCGTTCCGGGCGAGAGGCAGGAATACACCCTGGACAGGTCGCCAATCCATCGCAGGGGGACACACACCATTCACTCACACACTCATACCTACGGGCAATTTAGACTCTCCAATTAGCCTAACGTGCATGTCTTTGGACTGTGGGAAGAAACCGGAGTACCCGGAGGAAACCCACGCGGACACGGGGAGAACATGCAAACTCCGCACAGAAAGGCCCCCGGCCTGGATTCGAACCCGAGACCTTCTTGCTGTGAGGCGACAGCGCTATCCACTGTGCCACCGTGCCGCCTATTGTGTGTGTCTGTATGTTTTTACGCTGGCGTGGCATGGAGGGAGGTAGAACTGCTGCCAACAGCCTGTTAAGGATTGACAGAGAGAGAGAGAGAGAGGGGGAGAGAGGGGGAGAGAGAGAGAGAGAGAGAAAGAGAGAGAGGGGGAGAAAGGAGAGAGAGAGAGAGAGAAAGAGAAAGAGAGAGAGGGGGAGAGAGAGAGAGGGGGAAGACAGAGAGACAGAGAGAGAGAGGGAGAAAGAGAAAGAGAGAGAGAGGGCAAGAGGGAGAGAGGGAGAGAGAGAAAGAAAGAGACAGAGACAGAGAGAGAGAGAGAGAGAGAGAGAGAGAGAAAGAGAGAGAGATAGAGAGAGGGCAAGAGGGAGAAAGAGAGAGAGAGAGACAGAAAGAAAGAGAGAGAAGGCAAGAGGGAGGAGAGAGAGAGAGAGAGAGAGAGAGAGAGAGAGAGAGAGAGAGAGAGAGAGAGAGAGAGAGAGAGAGAGAGAGAGAGAGAGAGAAAGAGAGAGAGAGAGAGAGAAGGCAGAGAAGGAGAGAGGGAGAGAGAGAAAGAGAAAGAGAGGGAGAGAGAGAGAGAGAGAAAGAGAGAGAGGGGGAGAAAGGGAGAGAGAGAGAGAGAAAGAGAAAGAGAGAGAGGGGAGAGAGAGAGAGGGGGGGGAAGACAGAGAGACAGAGAGAGAGAGGGAGAAAGAGAAAGAGAGAGAGAGGGCAAGAGGGAGAGAGGGAGAGAGAGAAAGAAAGAGACAGAGACAGAGAGAGAGAGAGAGAGAGAGAGAGAGAGAGAGAGAGAGAGAGAGAGAGAGAGAGAGAGAGAGAGAGAGAGAGAGAGAGAGAGAGAGAGAGAGAAAGAGAGAGAGATAGAGAGAGGGCAAGAGGGAGAAAGAGAGAGAGAGAGACAGAAAGAAAGAGAGAGAAGGCAAGAGGGAGAGAGGGAGAGAGAGAGAGAGAGAGAGAGAGAGAGAGAGAGAGAGAGAGAGAGAGAGAGAGAGAGAGAGAGAAAGAGAGAGAGAGAGAGAGAAGGCAGAGAAGGAGAGAGGGAGAGAGAGAAAGAGAAAGAGAGGGAGAGAGAGAGAGAGAGAGAAAAGAGAGAGAGAGAGAGAGAGAGAGAGAGGGCAAGAGGGAGAGAGAGAGAGAGAGAGAGGGCAAGAAGGAGAGAGAGAGACAGAGAGAGAGAGAGGGGGAGAGAAAGAGAGAGAGAGAAAGAGAGAAGGCAGAGAGGGAGAGAAGGAGAGCGGATTTCTCATGATGATTACTCTATTCACAGTGATAACATCATATGGATTAACTGGCAGTGGGTTGAGTTATGTGTCTGGGCCCAGTGCAGTGCTGATGGAAACCCGTGGAGCTCCCCATGGTGTGGGGAGTCCTGCTGATTCAGGTGTGAGGCTGGGAAACAGCAGCAAGGGGGGCGGTGGAGTGTGTCTACCGCATCGTATCTTGGCTGGTCTGATACGAGTGTGCGCTACCTGTCAGGGACGCGCATTTTAGGCATTTAGCAGACGCTCTTATCCAGAGCGACTTACACAGTTTACATTTCTTTACATACAATCCATTTACACAGCTGGATATTTTTACTGAAGCGATTCAGGTAGGGTTCAATGGCAGTGCCCCACCTGGGGATTGAACCAGCAACCTCTGAGTTACAAGCCCAGCTCCCCTAACCACTACACCACACTGCCAGCCGTCTGGCAGGCAGTGTGGTATAATGGTTAGGGAGCTGGGCTTGTAACGTTAATGTTGCAGGTTCAATCCCCAGGTGGGACACTGCCGTTGTACCCTTGAGCAAGGTACTTAACCTGAATTGCTTCAGTTAATATCCAGCTGTATAAATGGATTGTATGTAAAGAAATGTAAACTGTAAGTCGCTCTGGATAAGAGCGTCTGCTAAATGCCTGTAATGTAATAATGTAATGTCTCTGCCAGACCGGCCCTGGTCAGCCCCCCGATCTGGGGGTGTTTGGCTGTTTGCCCCAGGGGGAGGGAGGGGAGGGTGAGCTGGCTCAAGTCCGCCGTGAAGCACGTAAGGGAGTCTCCAGAACGTGGGTGTGGGCGAATTCTGTGTTGAAGGAAACAGAGTTCGCTGCCCTCTGAGAATTAGCTTGCCTCGTAGAGACGAGCGTTTGACCTGAGTGGGGAGGGTAAATCGAAATAAATAGATGCTGCCAACTTTGGAGAAAAATTGGAAAAATATCTGAAACAAATGTATAAAAAAATAGATAAAAAGCAGCAGCACAGGAGAGCTTTTAACCGAATGGGAATTGAACCCGCAACTTAAGTGTTGTCATCGCCACGCTCTACCTACTGAGCCACACAGAACCATGCTATTCAAGTCCAGGCTAGATGTAGTACTAGATACTCTTTAGATTAGGACATGATGAGCCTAGATGGGCCGAATGGCCCGTTCTCATCATTATGCATTCTTATGTTCTTATGTTCTTATGCTCTACCTATTGAGACACACAGAACCACGCCTACCTACTGAGACACACAGAACCACGCTCTACCTACTGAGACACACAGAACCACGCTCTACCTACTGAGCCACACAGAACCACGCTCTACCTACTGAGCCACACAGAACCATGCTCTACCTACTGAGCCACACAGAACCACGCTCTATCTACTGAGACACACAGATCCATGCTCTACCTACTGAGACACACAGAACCACGCTCTACCTACTGAGCCACACAGAACCATGCTCTACCTACTGAGCCACACAGAACCACACTCTACCTACTGAGCCACACAGAACCACGCTCTACCTACTGAGCCACACAGAACCATGCTCTACCTACTGAGACACACAGAACCACGCTCTACTTACTGAGACACATAGAACCACACTCTACCTACTGAGACACACAGAACCACGCTCTACCTACTGAGCCACACAGAACCACACACTCTACCTACTGAGCCACACAGAACCACGCTCTACCTACTGAGCCACACAGAACCACACTCTACCTACTGAGACACACAGAACCACGCTCTACCTACTGAGCCACACAGAACCACGCTCTACCTACTGAGACACACAGAACCAATGGGCCCACTTGGGAACAACGAGGAACTCCACTGTGTCACGCTGCCTGTTGAGGGAAGAGGGGATTATCTCTCTGTTGTAGATGCTTGTTGGGTATCAGGCACTCAACAGCCCGTTAGCGCTGTGCGTGCGCTGTGTTAGCGCTCGACGGTCGATGAATAACCGCTGGCAGACATTAGCTTTCTCGTAAAGTGGGGTGTGCTAATTGCCTGTTCGGCAGGCATTTTGAGGGTGCCCGGCCCCCACAAATGCAATTGAATGGAGCGGAATGTTCACAGCTAGAGTGAGTGATGTCTGCCGAAGGACTCTAATTATGAACATTCCGCTCCAGCCGTGAACATTCCGCTCCGCTCCGTACACTCCAATGTTCAGGGACATCTGAACACTGTCTCTAACACACTGAGCCAACCTTACCAAACCACACCACCACACACACACACACACACACACTCTCCACACTCACACACACACACACACACACGCACAACACGCACACGCACTCTCTCTGTCACGCGCGCACTCACACACGCACGTATCTCTCTAATCCTCTCCTACACATCTGTGTGTGTGTGTGTGTGTGTGTGTGTGTGCGTTACTGCTTGTGTGTGGGGACCAGGCACCGCTGATGTCACAATGAGGTCGTGCATTCTGAAGGGCCTGACATGATGTCACAATGAGAGGTCGTGCATTCTGAAGGGCCTTACTGCGTGGCAATGCAATATTCTTTTGAACAGGATGTGAGAGATCGTAGAGCAGACATACATATATACTTATACATACATACGTACATACATATATTACATACTACGTACATTCCACAGAATCAAATCAATCAAATCAAATCAAATTTATAGCGCTTTTCACAATTGAATTGTCACAAAACGCTTGACAGAGGGGGAACCCAGGCCTAGACCACCCCACCCCCCCAAAAGCAAGCCTAAAGGCAACAGTGGCAAGGAAAAACTCCCTTGATAGAGAGAAACCTTGGGAGGAACCAGACGAAAGGGGGCATCCTCTTCTGGCTGGCACAGGGTGTGTCCAAAAAGACCGTATCATGGTCAGTCCAAAGGTGACTCAGGGCTGGCTGACTTTGCCCCTCCTGAGTTAGGTAGTCAGTGAGGGGGCTAAACCAGGAGAAGGGGGTCCAGATCCAGGAACTGGGGTAGGCGTGGGGGTGAAGGGGGTTGATGGGGGCAGCTCACACTTTGTATTTTTGTATTTGTATTTTTATTTTGCAGGGACAATGCATATTAATTAACATTACTGTAAATATGCCGGAGTTAGCCAAAAGGCTAGTTTCCATCCGTAGTCCCTGGCCAGATGTTACAATAGGCTCCCTAAAAAAAAAGAATAAAACAACAGCTTGTAAAGCATGCAGCAGCACATTAAGCAGCATTAAACAGGTATTAGTTAAAACATGCAGGCAATAGCCTAAAGTAAATATTACATGCACACAACAGGACAACATTTAACAGCATTTTTAGCATCAAGCAGGCAGTACATAAGCGTATCAATCATAAAACAAGCAATACATACAATACTGTCACGTCTCGTGTTCGTGTTCCCCGTAATTAGGTGTTTTCATTCGTTCCATGTTTTCCTGGTTGTCTGGTCCGTGTTTTCACTTTCACCTACCTGTTCCCAGTCTTGTCATTGTATTATCGTTTTCACCTGTTCCTCATGTGTCTGATTGCAGTTAGCTGCATTCGTGTTAATTCCTGATTGTTTCTCGTTATGTCTGATGTAGTTAGCTGTTCGTTTCCCATGTTCATTTCCTGATTGTCTCGTTATTGTATTATCGTTTTCACTTAATTCCTCATGTGTCTGATTGCAGTCAGCTGCATTCATGTTTATTCCTGATTGTTTCTCGTTATGTCTAAATGTATTTAAGCTGTGTGTTTTCCCATGTCGTTGCCAGATTGTCTTGTGCTTTGCGTTATGCTCACATTACTCTCCCGCGTTATCTCTGTTTCCCAGCGTTTTGTGGCTTAGTGTTCGTGTTCGTGTTCGTGTTCGTGTTCGTGTTCGTGTTCGTGTTCGTGTTCGTGTTCGTGTTCGTGTTCGTGTTCGTGTTCGTGTTCGTGTTCGTGTTCGTGCTCCAGTGTTCGTCAGTACCCCAGTCTCGTTCCCGCTCCTCCCTGTGTTCCCTGGACTGCCTTCTCGTTTTCGACCTTCGCCTGCCCACTGACCACGCCTTGCCTGCCCCTGATACCCCTGAAGCCCGCAACGAACTCTGCCTGTCCCCGACCATCCTTTGGATCCCTGCATTGCCCTGATTACTCCTGCCTGACCTTTGCCTGTTCACTTAATAAAATAAGTTTCTGCATTTCTGGGTCCGCGCCTGGTTTTCTGGTCCCTGCCTTGACACAATACATGTGAAGCAACACATGAAACACATCGAGAGAGCTACCCCAGAAGCACAACACAATGGACACACTTCTCCAGGGCTCAGAGGCCGAGGCAGAGAAGAGAACGGAAGCAGCGTATGTTTAGTTTATTAGTTTATTAGTTTATTATTTCGAGGACATTCCAGATACATGAACCATATAAAATACAGAAAAAAGGGCAGCATTAACCTAGTCGGTTAATTTTCAGCTGTAGTCCCCGGCCAGTTGTTAAAAAGCATCCTAAAAAGTAAAGTAACAAGTAAAAAGTAAAATCATTGATTAAAATAATGCATTTCGATACCCTATGGGCACGTGGCCAAGACAAGGCACACCAACATCACACTTGACAAATAAACCACAGGACGTTTACAGGCCACACCACATTAAGCACTTACAAACAGTAATACATTAAACAAAACAGGTAAGATGGAGAGGCAGCACAGAGAGGGATTTGTGTGACTTTGTGCAAACTACTCCTGAAGTAACGAAGAAGCAATTATGAAAATAGGGCCCATTGTCTTTTCCTGGTTTCCTGGGCAACTTCTGAAAAGAGGAGAAGAGCTGTAAGTTTGTCTTAATGGGTTACTAAGGTTACTAAGAGGGTAACTAAGTGGGAAACTAAGACGTAATGACTCTCATTCACTAATATGCCCAGAGAGGTGCAATCTCTTGTGCGTAGAAAAACTTCTCACGTGGATCATCGGTTTTATAAAACATGCTCAATTTCATCGTTATCCTCACGCGAATATTGATGAATCGCAGTTGTTCTTATGTGGCATAGATGGCGGGCACTGAATCTCTAATTAGCTTCTAATTAGCATGGTACAGAAACCACACAGAAGGATCTTCTGACTTCACAGTCCTGGAGACAAGACTCAAAGTCACGTAGACAAGGCTCAAAGTCAAAGCAAGGGGACAGACTCTCGTCTCTTGTCATACAGTGTGGTGGTATAATGGTTAGGGGAGCTGGGCTTGTAACGTTAAGGTTGCAGGTTCTATCCCCAGGTGGGGACACTGCCGTTGTACCCTTGAGCTAAAGGTACTGAACCTGAATTGCTTCAGTAAAATATCCAGCTGTATAAATGGATTGTATGTAAAGAAATGTAAACTGTAACTCTGCATAAGGGCATCTGCTAAATGCCTGTAATGTAATGTCATGTAATGTAATGTATTCTGATGTTCATATGCTGCCGGGAGGTATTAGAACAGGACAGGTACTCCTCACTTAACGACGAGTTCCGTTCCTACGACGAGGTCGTTAAGCCGGATTGGTCGATAAGCAAGGAGCCGCCGCTACCGATATTTCAAGCGTACCGAACTGTTAGTGGGTAGTGTAGTGAATAC
>JAINUG010001938.1:0-15402 GCA_029706075.1 Aldrovandia affinis | reverse complement strand
ATTTCGTTAGGAATAGGTACTAGTAGACTGTGACACTGGGAGAGGGAGGAGTAGAGATTGGTTGCACCTCCCTTTTGGCTGCTGTCAGGTGTTCCTGTTCCCTCCCACAGCCTGGAGAGGACTACAGGGCCTTGGACAGCAGCGGTCTCACTTACAGGCAGGGTCGCCTGAGGCTAATGAGCAATCAACTCAGCTGTGAGCCATTATAAATGCACAGCCTGAAGAGAGGTTTTTGGGGCATGGAGGCAGAAGTGTGGGTTTTTGTTGCGGTTTCCCCTCTATTGCATAATTTTTGGATTTTACTGCGTTATCTTCGTGTTTTGTTTGAATTGCTTGACAACAGGTGATAAATTGGCCGTTGGCCTATTAGAACTCAATCTTTTGTTTGGTCTTTCATCCACTCACCACCTGGCATGGTGACCACCCCTGCCACCTTGCTACATGGACCATTTACATTTACATTTTAAGCATTTAGCAGACACTCTTATCCAGAGCGACTTACAAGATGTGCATTAATACATGATAGGAACAATCATAGTTGGCGCAATAGATCAGTGCAGTAATACAGCGATAGACATTGTTGTAGGCAGCTGCATACCATACCTATAACACTGGGAAGGAAAAGGTTAGTACTTTTTTTTTTAAAGGAGGAGTAAGCAGGGATACATATACAAGAAGTATTGAGCAAGTAGGCAGTGGTGATGACAATTGGGTAGTTATACAGAATTCAGTGGTAGTGGAGTCTGAAATGGTGGGTTTTGAGTCTCTTGCGGAAAATCGTAAGTGATTCCACGGTCCTGACCAATTGCGGAAGGTCGTGAGGAGAGGCAAGATCGTGAGGAGTGGCTGCTGGGCACCCAGAGGGATGGGACAGTTAGTTTGCCAGAGGAGGCGGAGCGGAGGGGTCTGGCTGGGGTTTAGGGTGTGATGAGTGTCTGGAGGTAAGGGGGAGCAGTTCCTCTAGCCGCTTGAAAAGCAAGCAACAGCGATTTGAATCGGATTCATGCTGCGATGGGGAGCCAGTGCAGAGTGGAGAGGAGAGGGGTTACATGGGTGAACTTAGTTTGATTGAACACCAGACATGTGGCAGCATTCTGGACTTGTTGTAGTGGCTTGATGGCACAGGCTGGTAGGCTTGCCAGCAAGGATATTCAGTAGTCCAGACATGAGATCACCAGGGCCTGGACCACGAGTTGTGTGGTCTCTTGGGTGAGGAACGGTTGGATCCTCCGGATGTTGTGGAGGGAGAATCGGCAGGTCCGGGTGATTGCTGCGATGTGGCCCGAGAAGCACAGCTGGTCGTCCAGGGTCACTCCAAGGCAGACTGGGACGGAGACACTATGGAGCCTTCCACGGTGATTGAAGCATCAATCATCAGGGAGCCCTTCGCTGAGAGGAAGAGCAGCTCAGCCTTCCCCAGGTTCAGCTTCACGTGGTGGGTGGACATCCAAGCAGAGATGTCTGCTAGGAATGCAGAGATATGTACCAGAACCTGGGTTTCAGCAGGAGAGAAGGAGAGAAAGAGATGAGTGTCGTCGGCATAACAGTGATAAGAAAAACCATGAGCAGAGATAACAGAACCTAGCACTAAGGCTAGGCCTAGCACCAAGCCCTGCAGGACTCCGGTGGAGAGGGTGTGGGGAGAGGAGAGGGATCCTCTCCAGACCACCTGGTAGGACCGGTCAGCCAGGTAGGACTTGAACCATGACAGTGCAGATCCAGAGATTCCTATATGGATAAGAGATGGGAGCAGGATCTGGTGGACCACGGTATTAAATGCAGCTGACAGGTCGAGGAGGAGGAGGACAGAGCTAAGGGATTGGGACTTAGCCATTTCCAGGGCCTCAGTGACCGCAAGCAGAGCAGTCTCTGTGGAGTGGCCTGCCTTGAACTCGCCTTGAGGGGGACGACATGGGCACTTTTGAGGGGAGAGGGGACCGAGCCAGAGGAAAGAGAGGAGTTGATAACATTGGAGACAAAGGGGAGGATGTCCAAGTCCAGTTACCAGCCTTGTGGGTGGATGGGGATTCAGCCACGGTGAAGTCGAAGGACTGAAGCAGGGGGAGAAATGCGTACGACTGCGGGGTGTCCAGCAGCAGGTTGAAGTCACCAAGGAGTAAGATGGGAGTGCCATCCTCAGGGAAGGAGCTGAGTAGGGCATCCATCTCATCTAGGAAATTCCCCAGTGGACCTGGTAGGCGATAGACAACAATGATGTGAAGTTTGCATGGAACAGTGACAGTGACAGCATGGAGGAGGGTGAGAAGTGAGGAAGAGGAACAATACCAAATCTCCACAGGGGGGAGATCAGAATACCTGTCCCTCCACCTCTACCTATGGATTGTGGAGTGTGGGAGAAGGTGTAGGCAGCGGAGAGAGCAGAAGGGGTGGCCGTGTTCTGCGGAGTGATCCATGTCTCCGTGAGCGCCAGGAACTGCAGGGAGAGTAGTGAGGCCTGGGCCGAGATGAAATCGACCTTCGGACAGCGGACTGGCAGTTCCATAGTCCCCCTGCTACCACCACGTCGACACCGGAAGATCTAGGAGGGTGGATGAGATTGGAGGGGTTGTACCTGTGAGTAGAATCTCTCCTTCCAGGATATCTAGAAGAGGAGATACAGACTGGAATGGGGAAGTTGCATGTGGTGTTAGATGCGGAAGGAAGTAGAACAGGAAGAGACAAAGAGCTGGTCCCCCTCTCCCTAGCTGACCATTTTAAATAAATGTTGCAACTCTGTTAGGAACCGGATAAGGACCCAGACGCAGATCAGGCTAAGGCAAAAGAGTAGTTTAATGGGAAGCAGGGGTCAAACCAGGAATCAGAATCTCGAAGGTACAAAAACGCAAGGCAGGGGGCGCTGTTGGACGTCATGGAGTGAGGTCACGTTTCCCGAAGCTCCGCTAGGCAGTGGCAATAATAATTTGATTTATAGCACAGTTTCGCTTTATTTTTTATAAATGCTGTTTTAAGTTATACTATTAGTGCCTATCGACCCCCGTTGCTCGTTTGAATGACAACTATCGAACGCAGACCCTTTTTTTTTGTGGGATGTTGGCGTAAGCTAAGGTGAAGGCCTTGTATCCCCGGAAACAGCTTGCTGGCTTTGACCGCATTCACGGGGTTTGCGAACATAACTACCTGGGGGCTGCGCTTTCAGGTTGGGAATTGTTTTATTTTTGTGCCGTGGAAGAGACCCATGTCATACTCCTCTTTATGCCGACGAGATAAGTGAGTGTCGAGTGAACTGTGACGTTAGTAAATGCGTATCTGTCCTCGTTGTCTAGCTTTTGCTGGCATAAATTAGTTCGCTAGCTGGCTGTTACGGTTGTATATAGTTTGCTGGCCAATAGCTATCACTACGGCTGTTTGAGCTAATATAACCTTCTAGCTATTATTACGGTACTCGAAATTAACGTCCGCATACAGTTGTTTGAATGGCTGGGAAGAAAGAACCTAGGTCTGCTAGGAAGACCGCTGCAGAGACAGGCCTTGGCGGAGCCCCGACCATGTCTGGCCAAACTCCCCAGCAGAGCATTTCGCCAAGGGGGGAGGAGGACTGTGGCGATAGGGGCAGGCCACTCGACCTAGAAATCTTTATTAAAGCAATTGACGGTCTGAAGCAAGATATATACGATAAATTGGACTCAAAAATCGACTCGTTTTCCACGGCACTCCGCTCAGAAATGGCGCTGATTAGGGATGAGCTGAATTCAGCAGTAGCGACATTGCAAGTAACAGTGGACACACACGGTTCTACCATAAAGGATCTTGAACGCCGGCGACCTCCTGTAGCGACGACCTAGGCTCTCTTAACAAGACTGTGAAGGCTCTTAAAGATGAGCTCAAAGTGGTCAAGAACCAAATTAAAGGGGTCCAAGCTAAATGTGACGATCTGGAGGGAAGGTCGAGACGTAATAACATTCGCCTGGAGGGTGTTCCGGAGGGTCTGGGGGGTCCTCGCCCGAGGGAGTTTATTTCTAAATTTTTACAGGACATATTACATCTAGATGAAGCACCCCTTTGGACCGTGCCCATAGGTCCCGACGTGAAAAGCCTGGGGAGGGAGCCCCACCACGACCTTTTATCATTAGGGTTCACTATTTTCATGTGAGAGAGAAATCCTGCGCCGGGCGAGAGAGGCTGCCCCTCTTCTACATCAAGGCAAGAGACTGTCCATTTTGCTGACTTTGCCCCATCTGTGGCCAAGTTGCGGGCGGAGTTTGGGAGCGCTAAGCGCCTGCTCCGTGCATGTCCGGGGGTTAAGTTTGGTCTCTTTTTCCCGGCTGAGCTGAGGATCACTCTACCGGGCGGGGCTCTCCGTAAGTTCACTGACCCAGCTGCTGCAGTTAATTTTATTAACAGAGACCTGGGGAGTGCCGTCCCCCCTACCTCAGAGTGACGGGGTTGAGGTTACTGACATTTTACCTGTTAAGCCTGTGTTTATCTAACCCTCTCGAAGGATTGTAAGCCATAAGCTGTCATACTATTTGTGTTAGTGATTCACTGTGCTTTATGGAAAATGCCTATAGTTGCAACTGTGCTTTCTTTTTATTTTTCTTCTTTATTTTTTACTTACTCTTTACTTATTATTACATACTTGTTGTTGCCCTGGTTTAGTAGGAGCTTTCATAGGCTGCTAGGTCTTCTATGGTTCTTAGGAAGTACTTAGGGGCTTGTACAGGGGGGTGCGTGTCTTAATTGGGAAGGCACTGCAGGGGGTGGGAGTGAGTTTGTTTGTGTTTTTTATTATGTATGTTACACCTGGTCTTCTAATGTCATATAATGGGCTACTCATACCTTTTATTTTTTTTAAGGATGGCTCAACAACCTAGCTCAGGGGGCCAGTTAGCTGGGAGCGCACTGAGGTTCTGTAGCTGGAACTGTAAAGGTTTAAACCAGCCAGTAAAACGTGGTAAGGTTCTCCAACATCTCCGGCACTTAGGGGCCAAGATTGCATTCTTGCAAGAGACTCATTTGAAGGTCTCGGACCATTTTAGATTACGGAGGGGCTGGGTTGGCCAACTTTATCATTCTGTCTTCCAGGGAAAAGCCAGAGGCGCGGCCATTCTAATACATAAATCGGTGCCTTTTGTTGCCTCCAACATCATTTCAGACGCTAATGGTAGATATGTTATCGTCACTGGAAGCATTTATAACACTAAACTAATCCTTGCCAACGTATATGCCCCAAATTGGGATGACAGTAACTTTTTCCGCACTTTTTTTTCTAAGCTCCCAGACATGTCTTCGCACCTTCTGATCCTCGGGGGGGATTTTAATTGTTGGTTGGGCCCTTTAGATCGTTCCTCCCACAAGCATACCATCCCATCTAGATCCTCTAGGGTTGTCAGTGGGTTTCTGCAGGAATTCTCAGTTATAGACTCTTGGCGTTTTCTTAACCCCACAGGCAGGGAGTATTCTTATTTCTCATCTGTCCATCATACTTATACCCGTATTGATTACTTTCTCCTAGATAAGAGACTTATACCCTCTGTTCGCTCATGTTCTTATAGTTCTATTGTTATATCAGATCATGCCCCTCTGACTTTAGATCTAATAGTGGGTGGTGGACCGGACTCACGCGCCCCTTGGCGTTTAATACACGTCTTCTTTCAGATGAGAAATTTGTCTCATTTTTGAGGGCTCAGATTGATATCTTCAGGGCCACGAATGAGACACCGGGTATTTCACCATCTCTTCTTTGGGAGACCTTTTAAGGCTTTTATCAGAGGACAGATCATATCATATACGTGTTATGATAGTAAAAGAGGAAAGAGAAATTGTCTGAGCTGATGACTAGGATATTACAGTTGGACAATTTATATGCAACCTCACCTCCCCGATGGTATACAAGGCTCGTATCGCTTTACAGGCGGAGTTTGATAACTTGTCGACTACTCAGGTTGAAGACATGCTACTCAAATCGCGACACGCTCAGTTTGAGTATGGGGACAAGGCAAGCAAATTACTTTCCCATCAACTTCGCCAGGCATCCTCAACCCACCAAATCCCCAAATTCAAACCCCTATGGGTGTAACTACCGATCCTCAGCTAATCAATGATCAGTTTATGAGCTTTTATACTTCCCTGTATACCTCAGAACAGTCAGAGGACCCTTTAATTTTTTATTCTTTTTCAACACATTTACTGTCCCCACCGTAGATGCAGCCTCCAAACTTCGATTGGAGGAGCCTATAACAAATGAGGGGGTTTTGAGCGATAGGCGCAATGCAGTGCTCCAAATGTCCTGGACCAGATGGATTACCGGTTGAATTCTACAGGAAGTTCATGGTGGAGGTGGCCCCACTCCTTGTTAACATGTTTCATCACTCGCTAGATGAGGCCTCTTTCCGCAATCCCTATCACAAGCTTCCATTTCATTAATATTAAAAAGAATAAAGACCCCTTTCCTGTGGATCTTATCGCCCAATTTCATTACTCAACGTAGATTATAAAATATTAGCAAAGCTATTGGCCATGCGTTTGGAGCCAGTTCTACCATCTGTGGTTTCCCGGATCAGACAGGTTTTATTAAAAATAGACACGCCTTTTGAATATAAGACGTTTGTTCAATATCATATACAATCCTTCGGATTTAAAGGACCCCGAACTAGCTATTTCTTTAGATGCCGAGAAGGCTTTTGACCGAGTGGAGTGGGGCTACCTTTTCCATACCCTGGGGAGATTTGGTTTTGGGACCGGTTTATTGCTTGGATGAGACTGCTGTACTCCTCCCCGCTTGCGTCTGTCAGAACGAACAATATCCACTCAGTCTACTCTCCTCTCTTTAGGGCACGAGACAGGGTGCCCGCTATCACCTTTGCTCTTTGCTGTCGCCATTGAGCCTCTCGCCATTGCGCTACGATCTAACCCTCATATCTTGGGCGTGACTAGGGTGGCATTGAGCAGAGAGTTTCGCTTTATGCGGATGACTTGCTTCTCTATGTCTCCAGACCGACACGCTCTATGCCTGCTGTGCTGTCTGTTCTCAATACGTTTGGCCGCGTCTCTGGCTACAAGTTGAACCTTGACAAAAGTGAACTTTTCCCTTTAAATGCTGCAGCCCGCGAATATCCACTTCACACATTGCCATTTAAGACAGTCAGGGACAAATTTACGTACCTTGGGGTCCAGGTTACTGACAAATTGAGAATCTTTTAAATTTAATTTGCCCCTCTCCTCACCCGTGTACAGCAGGACTTTGGGAGATGGTCTCTGCTTCCTCTGTCTCTTGCCGGTCGAATCAACTCGGTGAAAATGAATGTCCTACCTAAATTCTCTTTCCTGTTTCAGTGCATCCCTATCTTTATCCCAAAATCATTTTTTCAAAGACTAGATGGGGTTATCTCAGAGTTTATTTGGGATAAGAAGAACCCAAGAATCCGTAAAGTATATCTTCAGAGGCCAAGGAGGTGGGGGGTATGGCCCTACCAAATTTTAATTTCTATTATTGGGCGGCCAATTTTCGCATACCCAGCATTGGCTCCGTGCAGATCGAGATGGCCTCCAGAATGCCCCAGCTTGGCTGAGGATGGAGGCGGCATCCTGTATCCCATCCTCTTTGGCTGCTCTGGTGTACACACCTGATGGCCCGTCAGCTTAGATTACCGCAAAAACATCTTGGTCAAGACGACTCTCAAGATTTGGAATCAACTCAGGCGGCATTTCAGGCTCAAAGCCTTTTCATTGCAAGCCCCTATTTATAGAAATCACGCATTTCCTCCTTCTCTAATAGATGGAGCTTTCTGCATGTGGTCTAACTTTGGTCTAAGGACATTTAATGATTTGTATATCAGGGGTAGCTTTGCATCTTTCCAGCAGATCTCAGCTAAATTTGGTATACTAAGCAGTCATTTCTTCCGATATCTGCAGATTCGTAGCCAAATCCGGGCATGAGCCCCCAATTTCCTTCTCAGTTAAGCCCCCATTGACGCTTTTCTAATATCGCCCCTCACATCAAAGGGTGTCATATCATGTGCATATGAGAGAATTTTCTCTCTTCGTAGCACCTCATTGCTAGCTATCAGGGCAGCATGGGAACAGGATTTGGGGGAGGAATTTGACAATGATGTATGGGATAGGATTCGTCTCCGGTCCACTCCTCTTCTGCATGTGCCAAGCATGGCCTAATACAATGTAGGATTATGCACCGCACTCACTGGACAAAACTTAGGCTCTCTCAAATTTACCCTGATGTTGATCCTCTTTGTGACAGATGTCGACAGTATCCTGCCTCATTGACCCACATGTTGTGGTCTTGCCCGGCTCTTCATAATTACTGGTCTAATATTTTTAAACACTGTCTGAAGTGCTACAGGTGTCTCTTGAGCCAGCCGCGCTGACAGCAATTTTTGGGGTAATACCGCTGCGTGCAGTGGTTTGCCAAAAATTAGGCAGACCTTGTGGCCTTTTTGACTCTATTGGCTAGACGACTGATACTACTTCGTTGGAGGTCATCCTCCCCTCCGTCCCACGAGGCCTGGATTAGAGATGTCCTTCATTTTAGTAAACTGGACAAGATCAAGTACACTCTGCGTGGGTCTACGGGCAAATTTTTTAAAATATGGCAACCTCTCTTCAACTATATAGAGACGCTGCAGTTCCTGGTTGTGCCCCAGTGAGACTGGTTTGGCTTCCTGACTTTTAAATGCCTGACAGGTGACTATAATGTAGCACTGATTATTTGTTATTTCTTTACATTTATCTATGAAGACCAGGGTTTATTTTATTTGTATCTTTTTAACACTGATCTTTATATATATATATATATATATATATATTTTTTTTTTTTTCAGCTTTGTTATTTTTATTTATTATTTAATTATTTATTATTTATTTATTTTTTAATTTTTTGTGTGAAAATGTACCTTTTCCCTTTTGGCTAACCTTTGTGTAAATGTGTGGGTGGGAAGATGGGAGCGTGGGTGGGAGGGAGGTTGTTATGTGTATGTTTAATGATACAGGCAATCACTTATTAATGTTTAGTACGGCCTGGTTTGTATTACAGATGTGTCTGCCTTTTATATGCCATTGTTATGGGCGCCTGTTACGGGAGAAAATATGTAAAAAACTTGTCAAGATGCCTTTGTTCACATTTTACAAAATAACCAATAAAAAGAATTTTGAAAAAAAAAAAAAACGCAAGGCAGAGAGAAGTCAAAAACAGGCAGTCCAAAAGTAAAAACAGGAAGACAGATAGGCAAACAAAACAGAATCGCTAGGCAGGCTCGGGGTAGTCAACAGAAGGGTAGTCTCGGAAAAATCAATATACACTGGCTTCGGAAAAGTAGGCTCAGGGAATAAGGATCAAAACTGACCCGGGAAAGAACAAGAACACAGAACAGATATACAAGGAACGTAACAGTACCTCCTCCCTAAGAAACGCCTCTAGGCGTTTCAACCCGAAAAGGCACACAAAGACAGAAAAACACAGTCCAGGAAGTAGATGGGGGAAAGCCAGGCAGACAAGGGTCAAAACACAGGGTGGGAACTAACAGGTCAGGAATAGGCTAGGCGGAGGGAACTCAGGCAGGCAAGGGTCAAAACACGGGACGGGATCTCAGACAGCCAGGGGCAAAACACGGGACGGGATCTCAGACAGGCAGGGGGCCAAGCACGGGACAGGAACTCAGACAGGCAAGGGGCAAAACACGGGACAGGATCTCAGACAGGCACAGGGTTCTACTCGGAAAACAAGGGAAGGGAACTCGGAACGGAACTCGGAACAGAAGGGATGCAACAGGGGAGAAGGGGGAACAAGCAGGAGGCTGGCACAGGACTTAGGGAACAGGGGACCCGGGGGGAAAAGCAGACAGGTCCGTTGTTTAGGAGCGTTCAATCGGAATGACACCCACTAGTGCTCCTCTCTTAAGTAGTGGGCGTTCGCTTTTTAAAGGACAGTTGGGGATGAAGTGCCCTGACTCCCCGCAGTAAAGACAGGACCTGGTCGCCATCCTGCGGTTACGCTCCTGACGGGAAAGACGGGCTCGATCCAGCTGCATGGGCTCATGATCTGGGCTAGAGAGGGAACTGCTCTGGGATGGCTGTTGACCTTGGGAGATGACCTGAATCCGACAGTCTCAGGTCCTGGAACAGCCCCGGAGATATGCAAACGGCGATGCTCCTGAAACCTGGAATCAACCCGGATGGCCAGGCTGACGAGGTCGTCGAAAGACTCAGGAAGATCACGGGTCAGGACCTCATCTTTGAGATGTTAGGACAATCCAAAAATGAACGCTGGTCATACAATGCCTTGCTTCCCCAGCCACAGGAGTTGGCCAAAGTCTGGAACTGGATGGCATAGTCCGAGACCGACCTCCTCCTGGCGTAGATGGAGCATCTCCCGGGCAGCTTCGTGACCATGTTTGGACCCGATCAAGACCCTCTTCATCTCCTCGAAAACGGACCGAACCCCTGGCAGTAGGGGAAGGATCCCTCCCACGCAGTGGTGGCCAGGTCTTGGCGCGACCGGTCAGTTGCGTGATGACGTAGGCAACCCTGGAGATGTCGTTGGGAAACGTAGATGGCTGCAGACGGAAGATGAGCTGGCACTGAGTCAGGAACGCACGACAACCGCCCGGTTCACCTGCGTACCTCTCCGGAGGGGGCAGACGGGGCTCGTGCACCGGCGCAGAGGGAAACCCGGGTTGAGGTGTAGCAGCGGCATACTGAGGTGCGGGTTAGGAGTCGGAGCTCGCAGCGTCAGGGTGAGTTCCGCCAAACTGGAGGTGAGGTCTGCAGATGTTCGGTGACCGTCTCAGATGGTGTTGATGCCGTCCGAGCATGGCACCTTGCTGCTCGAGAGCAAAACGCATCTGGTCTGGATCTGCTGGGTCCATCTTTGGTCAGTACGTTCTTTTAGGAACCGGATAAGGACCCAGACGCAGATCAGGATAAGGCAAAAGAGTAGTTTAATGGGAAGCAGGGGTCAAACCAGGAATCAGAATCTCGAAGGTACAAAAACGCAAGGCAGAGAGAAGTCAAAAACAGGCAGTCCAAAAAGTAAAAAACAGGAAGACAGATAGGCAAACAAAACAGAATCGCTAGGCAGGCTCGGGGTAGTCAACAGAAGGGTAGTCTCGGAAAAATCAATATACACTGGCTTCGGAAAAGTATGCTCAGGGAATAAGGATCAAAACTGACCAGAGCAGAAAGAACAAGAACACAGAACAGATATACAAGGAACATAACAAACTCTGGGTCTTTGAGGGTTAAACCAGCAGCATCCAGGCTTTCTGCCTCTTGCAACTCTAAAAACCTCTCATGCACTACACCATTATAGTAGTACCTAAGAACAAAGTACATTTGTTATTTTTTTGACATCTTTAGTTTCATCAACTATGATAGAAAATTGTGCACCTTCTTTGACCTCTTTAATGATCTCATCTATGACCATCCCTGCTACAACACTGAGCATTTCATTTTGTACAAGGCTGTTGGTGTATTTAGCACTTTTGGCTTGCTGTTCTAATCTTGTCTTCACTAGTTACTTAAGAAATCTAAAATCTAGAGAAAATGTCCCCTGTTTTCTGACTCAGAAGACTCACTATGACCCCATTGGGCAATGTTTGGGGTTTCTGTTAGAAGCAGTATTTCACCTAATGATTGAATGTATTTGATTGCACACACGCAAAGATACACAACACAAGACTACCCCTTAATAAACCAGTGCAAAGAGGCCATGGGAATATACACACCATACAAAAGAACGCAAATTATAGTCATATTGCAAACACCACGGCAGGATAATCAAAATTCGAGCAGTTTTATCACACGGCAAACTCAATTTGTATGAGAAATACACTACCGGTCACAGTGGTGGTCCGTCAGGGCCTTCAAGGTATTCTCTGAATACCCTGGTAGATTAGAGAAGTCAATGCAATTTTAATAATAAAAATAGTTATGATTCTTGTAAACAATATTCCTTATATCAATTATTTTTTTCTATTTCTATTGCTATTTCACTAGATTTTTTGAACTGTTTGACTAAACTATGCCTCCCTCCTTTGGTGGATGATGGTAATTATAGCAGTTACAGCGATCTCATTCAGCCCAGGGGATTCTCTGAGCATAGCAGAAGACCCTTGCTGTACAGTATAATGCAGAGTGACAATAAAACCAACCAATCAAAATGCGTTATATGGTGGGCGGGAATGCCGCGGGGTATTCAGGATGTTCTATGGAAGGTCCTGTGATATTAGCCAATTATAAACGTTAGCCCATTAAACGTGATGTTTCGCCAGCAAGGGTTGGCTAATTTGGAAAATGGCAACTGGTGGCGGAGATGTCGAGATAGAGATCGATCTGGTAAGTGACTTGTTCAGCGTGCCATTTAGTCAACGAAATTTCACTGAAAAAAGTGAAATAGTTGACAGGGCTCGACTGAAACCAAAGCTTGGACTTCAGCAGCCAGGCAAAGGCTGCACAAGACACTTTAGTGAGGCAAATTATAGCCGCTACAAATGGCTAACAGCTAGCGCACAGTTGAACAGGTTGTTTTGCTGGGACTGTTTGCTATTCAATTCAGACAAGGGGCCATGGAATAGCACTGGCTACAGCAACTTGAGCTCTCTCACCAAAGCTGCCAATAAGCATCAGGAATCCGAACGGCACATTATTGCTGCTGTTCATTTGAAAACCTTCGGCAGCACACGGGTGGATTTACAGTTACAATTTTTCACAATGAAAATGTGCGCAAGAACAGAGAAATACTCAAGCGCCTCATTGATTGTGTCGTTTTTTTGGGGCAACAAGAACTGCCACTTAGAGGCCACGACAAAGGCACGGATTCATTAAATCGGGGCAATTACTTGGAACTGCTTTCCCTGATATCGGAATATGACGCCGAGCTGCGCCATCATCTGGCCACGGCTACTGTTTTCACTGGGACCTCAAAACGATCTCATTAACGCAATTGGAAATGTACTGGATGATGCCATTAAAGAGGAGATCAAGAAAACGAAGTATGTTGCAATCATGGTGGACGAGACCACAGATGGGAGCAATGCCACTCAGATGTCATTCGTCCCCAAGGTACGTGAGTGACAGTGGTCTGAAAGAACGGTTTTGAAATTTGAGGATGTCACAGAAAACAAACGTGCACAGGACATTGCACCACGTATTATAGATTTTTTAGATAGCTACGAATGCAAGTCAAAAGTAGTTGCTCAGTGCTATGACGGTGCTGCCGTTATGGCTTCGGGAATAAATGGAGTTCAAACACGAATTAAAGAATCAGTTCCACAGGCACTGTTTGTGCATTGTTATGCACACACCTTGAATCTTGTATTGTCTCAGGGAGCAGCAAAAATCAAGGAGTGCAAAATCTTTTCGCTCACATTAGTGGATTGGTGGCTTTTTCTCACGTTCACCGAAGCGTACAAAATTATTAGACGATTTATGTGCCAAACGCTTCCGCGCGTTGCCCGACAAGATGGAATTTCAGTTCAAGGTTAGTGGGTACTGTTTTTGAGCAACGGGCAGAGCTGGTTGAGGTCTTCGATCACATTATAGATCACGCAAATGATTTTGACGCAGATTCCATCCACTGTGCAGCGGGACACGTCTCACAACTAAGAAGCTTTGATTTTTGTTTTCTGCTGTTTACTTTCAATAGCATTTTTGCCTATGCTGATGTACTTTTCGGAATTCTACTAAATAAATCTTTAGATGTACAATTTTGCCTCGCGAGGATTGAAGTGTGAGGTACAGGATAAGGACCCAGACGCAGACCAGGATCAGGCAAAAAGGAACGTTTAATTCAGGCAGGGGTCAAAACCAGGAGTCAGGGTAGCGAAGGTACAAAATCACAAGGCAGAGAGTAGTCACAAAAAACTATCCAAAAAGTCAAAACAGGTAGGCAGACAGGCAAACAGACAGAATCACTAGGCAAGCTCGGAGTAGTAAACAGAAGGGAAGTCTCGGATAAATCAATAAACACTGGCTGAATAAGGGTAGGCACAGGGAATAAGGATCAAGTACAGAACAGGAAAGAACATAGACACAGAACTTATATACAAGCAGGGAAGGGAACACAATAGGACTCAGGTGTGACTGGGAGGAGAGAGGGGAGGAACACAGGTGTAAACAATGGGAATCGTTAATCTAATAACGAGGGGATTCGCTAATAGAATAACGAGGGGAAACGAAAGACACGGACTGGGAATAACACAAACACATAGACAATAAACGACCTGGAAGAACAGGCAGACACGTGCATAGTTAGAATGGGAGGAATGCAAAGAGAATCTGCGTGCGACTGAAGTGAAAACGTGAGAAGTGTACAGGGATAGGACAATCGAGAGAGAATGATAGCGATAGTTAGAAGCGTGAGATAATTAGTGATTAGTAGTGTTAGTAACTTAATCTAAATCCCTAATGTTAGTAGATTAGTTGGTTAGTACTATATACATCTAACTAATATATACAAAGTGTAATTAGAAAGTAAGAAGGAAGTAAAACGAGATTAGAAACGAAGACGGAAAAACTGAAACATAGAATTTCCCGAAGTGCAAATGACAAAGACAAGGAGTGGATCTAGAACAGGAACAATAACAGACAGGGAACAGAACGTGAAAGAAACATGACTCGAAGAATGAAAAATAAACAAAGTACAAAAACAAACCGAACAGACACTCAGAACGTAACATGAAGAATTCCGACAGAGCATTGAACAGGAGCGCACAAAATTTGACAGCTTCTACGAGGATACTGTGAAGGCCGTTGGTGAGCCACCCAATTTGAGGGGAGAGGGGCAGAGATGTCCGTTGTCACTACAGAAATCACTGTATGGGTGATCGGAAACATTCTCACTAAAATAACCAACCCGGTTCAAAGACCACGAAAGACTGTCCTTTGTTGCACTGCTCGAACCTCAGCTGTTCTCTGATTACAAGACTTCTTTCCCAGAAACTGCACTGGCGAGCCTGGGCCAAAGCAACAGACACTTTGACTTGACAAGGCTCAAGACTGAACTGCATGTGATGTATGCGATGTCTGATTTCAAGGAAAGGGTCAGGCGATCTACGGCCTTCCTTCAAACTAAAGGGCTTTGTGAAGCCATGCCTCAACTGTATTCAGTTACTTGTTTAATTTTAACAATTCCTGTTTTCACCGCTTCTGTTGAGCTTTCGTTTTCAGCTCTTAAAACGGATTAAAACCTACAGCAGGAATAGAACTGGACTAAATCGACTTTCATCACTGGCATTTTATTTCAATAGAGAAGAGCTTATTGTACAACTAAAAATCGAGAATAAACTGCTCGATGGGTCATTAATCAGTTCATCAAAGGAGAGGAGGATGGACTTCATCTACAAATGAGTGAGTGCAGCTGGGTTGTTTAAAATTGAATTTCAATGACACTAGTTTCAGTTGTGGATGTAGGCCTAATTGTAAAATAAATAT
>JAINUG010001937.1:0-15405 GCA_029706075.1 Aldrovandia affinis | reverse complement strand
CAGCCCGAGCGGACCCACCGCTCCCAGATGCAACCGTCTTGCAGATTTTTTTAAATAGGCTCTTGCTTACCTTCTTCCTTCGGCCAAGGTTGCCTTGGCGAAAGCAGCGGTCCCGCTCAGATCTCCGTGTCTCGTGCCTCTCCGCGCTGGCTCGCCATTAAATGTTGTAGGGTGGAACGCTGCCCCAAAACAGCACAATCGTCAGAGTTCGAGGTAAATACGGTTTTATTGTATATAACACAAGTTTAGATACAACAACCTGGCTGAATTTGGCAAAAACAGTTCCCTCCCTCTTCCGTGCACATTTTTAATCTCCTCCATTTCCTCTTGGAGGTTGGCCACCGCCCCTGGCTCGACCCTCCCCTGACTTCTCGTAGAGGCCCATCCTTCTGAAGCCCCTTCAACTTCGCCTTTTCATCCTTTCCATTTAACAGATTAATAAAAGGATAAACAGACATAGCCAAATCCTGAGCAAACATACAGACTTAGGCAGAAATGACCAGCCTTGGGCTGGCATACACGGCCCTAAACAAATATAACCAACCTTGAGTTGCCC
This sequence comes from Aldrovandia affinis, assembly GCA_029706075.1. Lineage (NCBI taxonomy): Eukaryota > Metazoa > Chordata > Actinopteri > Notacanthiformes > Halosauridae > Aldrovandia > Aldrovandia affinis. The sequence continues at coordinate 14,849 of JAINUG010001937.1, read as the reverse complement.
CAACTGTGTATTATGCCTTTGCTTAAATTGTTTAACTTAATAACAGCTTTATTAATACAGGAATACATTTTTGCCCATACTTTATTCAATGGCCTAATGCCAGTGATCTATAATTTTAATATGCTTGTTATGCAACTCCAAATGCTGGCAAAATATGTATATACAGGATCTCTATTACAAAGTTAAACATTTAAAGTGTGGTGGAATTTAGCTCTGTCCCTCTCTGCTTAAGAGCAGCGCGGCCGGAGCCCATAAATTCGAATGACAGGAGCCCCGTCTTTTGACAGCCCCATCTGGTGGGGTGGGGGTTCTGATTGATTAAATCGTGAGTGGGCGCAGTCCAACTTCAAGTCTCGGACCTCCACGTGCACATACTTTGTTAGACAGGAATAATTCTGGCTGTACCAATGGGTCCGTGGATCTCCAACTCAGATTTACATTTGGTCTCCTCTCTGTGTTCATTGTATTTAAGGCCTGTGATCTGTGCCGCCTGCTCGTGTTTACGGCCTCAACGTGTCACCCCACCTTATCTACAGACACTATTTATGTTTGTGTGATACTAAAACATCATGCTGGCGGTTATCTGCAGTTACCGGCCATACAACTCAGCCCCAAACAATCCCCCTAGAATCACAGAGCCAGAGTGTGACCAATGATCTCATACCCTTCAGCAGGCTTCCATCCAAAAGCACACACTAAACTATAGTGACGAATTGTTTTGCCAATATGCGTTTGTTCATCAAGGTCTTGTTTATGTAAGGGTGTGAAAATAGTTTAGCACATCTGAGATCTAAATAGCTAAAAACCTGTTTTTATCAGAACTGGTCACATTTATTTCAGGCTGTGGGAGGGCTATATGCTAATTTCAAGAATATTCATGATCCACACCTGAGGCTTGTCCACACCTGTAAAATCTGTCAGATGGGCCATCTCTCTCTCAAAGGCCGTCAGACAAAGAGAAAAGCCATCAGAGTAAGCAATAGTCAGTGAGCCATGCAGAAAGTTTTTTTCATTTGGGAAGATTCATTGAAAAACAAACTATATACAAAACATTCCAAATTAAAACATGGTGAGACAATCTGTTCTTTCACAGTCTTTGGTGCCACTTCTCAAAACAGTTTCTGGTCAACTGTAGACACAAGGGAACGTCACAAACCGCTGTTTCCCCGACATCTTGCAGAGTACACATTTATTGCAACCAACAGAAGCCAATTTGACAACATCCAGAGTGTTTGGCAGTGGACACAGGCACATGATCAAAAGTAGCCCGTTTTCTGGGTTTAAGATATTTATCGTTAAACGCCTGTCGGAAAACGAAAGCAAAATCCGTGTCTGCGAAGACACGGAAAGACAAACAAAACAAAACCAACGAACAGGAACAAACAAATCAAAGTAAACAGGTAAATCCACGTATCCAAAAACGTGGTATAAACTAAACGCTGGGAATCTAAACAACAACAAGCACACGAACAAACAAGTTCTCGAGAGGCAAGAAACATTAATCACAATAGGTACTATCAAGCTAAGCTAGATAATGTCCAAGCGCCGAAACAGAATGCCAGCTGGTTAAATATCCTCCTGTTAATTATTCGCAGTAGTTCGCAATGATTCAGTATAGCGTCACAAGACGACAAGATCCGAATTCATATATTTGGAAATAAAATAAATATCAGCATACACCGTTACTTACTCTGTTGCTGGCAGATCGCAACCGTAAACACAGACAAAGATGCGATAAAATAATGTCGGGACATTGTTTACGCTGCGATTTCACACATGGCCCCACGCCTCCACACCTCGAGACTAGCACCTAGTTACCATGTCAATAGAAGGGGGACGGTACTAACAGGTAAAAACAGAGTAAAAGGCAAGGTTTACTTTTGGTCTAATTAACCGAATTTAAAAATCTCATATTATTTGCCAGTGCTCAAATCTGAAAGTCACGATTCTAAGGTTTCTGTCAATGTTTTTGCAGCGTGTGTATGATAAAATCTTGCGGCGTTAGAAATAGTAATATACTTTTATTGCTGCTGGGAGCGGCGCCGCTCCCGTCGACCTCAGGGGTTAAAACAAGTCGGAAACATGCTAACTGGCTATCCATTCAATTCAATGGCAGCGATAGCATCGGCATGACATTTTGTAATGTAGCGGCGAATCTAGTGGTTTAGTCAGTGTAAAGCATCGCTAGGTATTGGCTTTGACACTCCCCTCATTAACCAGGCCGTTTCCCGGTCCAAATCGGTCGGAAAAGTCGTTTAAAACAAGTCGAAACATGCTAACTGGCTATCCAATCAATTCAATGGCAGCGATAGCAGCGGCGTGACATTTTCTAATGTAGCGGCGAATCTAGCTGTTTAGTCAGTGTAAAGCATCGCTAGGTATTGGCTTTGACACGCCCCTCATTAACCAGGCCGTTTTCCGGTCCAAATCGGTCGGAAAAGTAGTTTAAAACAAGTCGGAAACATGCTAACTGGCTATCCATTCAATTCAATGGCAGCGATAGCAGCGACGTGACATTTTCTAATGTAGCGGCGAATCTAGCGGTTTAGTCAGTGTAAAGCATCGCTAGGTATTGGCTTTGACACGCCCTCATTAACCAGGCCGTTTTCCCGTCCAAATCGGTCGGAAAAGTCGTTTAAAACAAGTCGGAAACATGCTAACTGGCTATCCATTCAATTCAATGGCAGCGATAGCAGCGACGTGACATTTTCTAATGTAGCGGCGAATCTAGCGGTTTAGTCAGTGTAAAGCATCGCTAGGTATTGGCTTTGACACTCCCCTCATTAACCAGGCCGTTTTCCGTCCAAATCGGTCGGAAAAGTAGTTTAAAACAAGTCGGAAACATGCTAACTGGCTATCCATTCAATTCAATGGCAGCGATAGCAGCGACGTGACATTTTCTAATGTAGCGGCGAATCTAGCGGTTTAGTCAGTGTAAAGCATCGCTAGGTATTGGCTTTGACACTCCCCTCATTAACCAGGCCGTTTTCCCGGTCCAAATCGGTCGGAAAAGTAGTTTAAAACAAGTCGGAAACATGCTAACTGGCTATCCATTCAATTCAATGGCAGCGATAGCATCGGCGTGACATTTTGTAATGTAGCGGCGAATCTAGCGGTTTAGTCAGTGTAAAGCATCGCTAGGTATTGGCTTTGACACTCCCCTCATTAACCAGGCCGTTTTCCCGGTCCAAATCGGTCGGAAAAGTAGTTTAAAACAAGTCGGAAACATGCTAACTGGCTATCCATTCAATTCAATGGCAGCGATAGCAGCGGCGTGACATTTTCTAATGTAGCGGCGAATCTAGCGGTTTAGTCAGTGTAAAGCATCGCTAGGTATTGGCTTTGACACTCCCCTCATTAACCAGGCCGTTTTCCCGGTCCAAATCGGTCGGAAAAGTAGTTTAAAACAAGTCGGAAACATGCTAACTGGCTATCCATTCAATTCAATGGCAGCGATAGCAGCGACGTGACATTTTCTAATGTAGCGGCGAATCTAGCGGTTTAGTCAGTGTAAAGCATCGCTAGGTATTGGCTTTGACACTACCCCTCATTAACCAGGCCGTTTTCCCGGTCCAAATCGGTCGGAAAAGTAGTTTAAAACAAGTCGGAACATGCTAACTGGCTATCCATTCAATTCAATGGCAGCGATAGCATCGGCGTGACATTTTGTAATGTAGCGGCGAATCTAGCGGTTTAGTCAGTGTAAAGCATCGCTAGGTATTGGCTTTGACATTTCATTAACCAGGCCGTTTTCCCGGTCCAAATCGGTCGGAAAAGTAGTTTAAAACAAGTCGGAAACATGCTAACTGGCTATCCATTCAATTCAATGGCAGCGATAGCAGCGACGTGACATTTTCTAATGTAGCGGCGAATCTAGCGGTTTAGTCAGTGTAAAGCATCGCTAGGTATTGGCTTTGACACGCCCCCTCATTAACCAGGCCGTTTTCCCGGTCCAAATCGGTCGGAAAAGTAGTTTAAAACAAGTCGGAAACATGCTAACTGGCTATCCATTCAATTCAATGGCAGCGATAGCAGCGAGTGACATTTTCTAATGTAGCGGCGAATCTAGCGGTTTAGTCAGTGTAAAGCATCGCTAGGTATTGGCTTTGACACGCCCCTCATTAACCAGGCCGTTTTCCCGGTCCAAATCGGTCGGAAAAGTAGTTTAAAACAAGTCGGAAACATGCTAACTGGCTATCCATTCAATTCAATGGCAGCGATAGCAGCGACGTGACATTTTCTAATGTAGCGGCGAATCTAGCTGTTTAGTCAGTGTAAAGCATCGCTAGGTATTGGCTTTGACACGCCCCCTCATTAACCAGGCCGTTTTCCGGTCCAAATCGGTCGGAAAAGTAGTTTAAAACAAGTCGGAAACATGCTAACTGGCTATCCATTCAATTCAATGGCAGCGATAGCAGCGGCGTGACATTTTCTAATGTAGCGGCGAATCTAGCGGTTTAGTCAGTGTAAAGCATCGCTAGGTATTGGCTTTGACACTCCCCCTCATTAACCAGGCCGTTTTCCCGTCCAAATCGGTCGGAAAAGTAGTTTAAAACAAGTCGGAAACATGCTAACTGGCTATCCATTCAATTCAATGGCAGCGATAGCAGCGACGTGACATTTTCTAATGTAGCGGCGAATCTAGCAGTTTAGTCAGTGTAAAGCATCGCTAGGTATTGGCTTTGACACTCCCCTCATTAACCAGGCCGTTTTCCCGGTCCAAATCGGTCGGAAAAGTAGTTTAAAACAAGTTGGAAACATGCTAACTGGCTATCCATTCAATTCAATGGCAGCGATAGCATCGGAGTGACATTTTGTAATGTAGCGGCGAATCTAGCGGTTTAATCATTGTAAAGCATCGCTAGGTATTGGCTTTGACACGCCCCTCATTAACCAGGCCGTTTTCCCGGTCCAAATCGGTCGGAAAAGTCGTTTAAAACAAGTCGGAAACATGCTAACTGGCTATCCATTCAATTCAATAGCAGCGATAGCAGCGGTGTGACATTTTCTAATGTAGCGGCGAATCTAGCTGTTTAGTCAGTGTAAAGCATCGCTAGGTATTGGCTTTGACACGCCCCCATTAACCAGGCCGTTTTCCCGGTCCAAATCGGTCGGAAAAGTCGTTTAAAACAAGTCGGAAACATGCTAACTGGCTATCCAATCAATTCAATGGCAGCGATAGCAGCGGCGTGACATTTTCTAATGTAGCGGCGAATCTAGCTGTTTAGTCAGTGTAAAGCATCGCTAGGTATTGGCTTTGACACGCCCCCTCATTAACCAGGCCGTTTTCCCGGTCCAAATCGGTCGGAAAAGTAGTTTAAAACAAGTCGGAAACATGCTAACTGGCTATCCATTCAATTCAATGGCAGCGATAGCAGCGACGTGACATTTTCTAATGTAGCGGCTAATCTAGCGGTTTAGTCAGTGTAAAGCATCGCTAGGTATTGGCTTTGACATGCCCCCTCATTAACCAGGCCGTTTTCCCGTCCAAATCGGTCGGAAAAGTAGTTTAAAACAAGTCGGAAACATGCTAACTGGCTATCCATTCAATTCAATGGCAGCGATAGCAGCGGCGTGACATTTTCTAATGTAGCGGCAAATCTAGTGGTTTAGTCAGTGTAAAGCATCGCTAGGTATTGGCTTTGACACTCCCCCTCATTAACCAGGCCGTTTTCCCGGTCCAAATCGGTCGGAAAAGTAGTTTAACCCTCTGAGGTCCGTGCTAAGCTTAGAGGAGGTTTTTGATTTTGGCATGGTCTGATATTTATCTCAATTTCATCAACTTAACACACTTACTCCAAAGTGTTTGATATTTTTATTTGAAGGACAATCACAGCTACATTTATATGCCATCAATAGTTTGGTCAGTATCATATGCAGCTTGTAAATAGATCTACAAACACACAAGTTATAAAGAGTAAATTTTTCTGCCGTCACAAAAGTTGTGAAAGCACACACTAAACTATAGTGACGAATTGTTTTGCCAATATGCGTTTGTTCATCAAGGTCTTGTTTATGTAAGGGTGTGAAAATAGTTTAGCACATCTGAGATCTAAATAGCTAAAAACCTGTTTTTATCAGAACTGGTCACATTTATTTCAGGCTGTGGGAGGGCTATATGCTAATTTCAAGAATATTCATGATCCACACCTGAGGCTTGTCCACACCTGTAAAATCTGTCAGATGGGCCATCTCTCTCTCAAAGGCCGCCAGACAAAGAGAAAAGCCATCAGAGTAAGCAATAGTCAGTGAGCCATGCAGAAAGTTTTTTTTTTCATTTGGGAAGATTCATTGAAAACAAACTATATACAAAACATTCCAAATTAAAACATGGTGAGACAATCTTGTTCTTTCACAGTCTTTGGTGCCACTTCTCAAAACAGTTTCTGGTCAACTGTAGACACAAGGGAACGTCACAAACCGCTGTTTCCCGACATCTTGCAGAGTACACATTTATTGCAACCAACAGAAGCCAATTTGACAACATCCAGAGTGTTTGGCAGTGGACACAGGCACATGATCAAAAGTAGCCCGTTTTCTGGGTTTAAGATATTTATCGTTAAACGCCTGTCGGAAAACGAAAAAAATCCGTGTCTGCGAAGACACGGAAAGACAAACAAAACAAAACCAACGAACAGGAACAAACAAATCAAAGTAAACAGGTAAATCCACGTATCCAAAAACGTGGTATAAACTAAACGCTGGGAATCTAAACAACAACAAGCACACGAACAAACAAGTTCTCGAGAGGCAAGAAACATTAATCACAATAGGTACTATCAAGCTAAGCTAGATAATGTCCAAGCGCCGAAACAGAATGCCAGCTGGTTAAATATCCTCCTGTTAATTATTCGCAGTAGTTCGCAATGTTTCCGTATAGCGTCACAAGACGCGAAATTCATATATTTGGAAATAAAATAAATATCAGCATACACCGTCTGTTGCTGGCAGATCGCAACCGTAAACACAGACAAAGATGCGATATAATGTCGGGACATTGTTTACGCTGCGATTTCACACATGGCCCCACGCCCCTCCCTCGAGACTAGCACCTAGTTACCATGTCAATAGAAGGGGGACGGTACTAACAGGTAAAAAACAGAGTAAAAGGCAAGGTTTACTTTTGGTCTAATTAACCGAATTTAAAAAATCTCATATTATTTGCCAGTGCTCAAATCTGAAAGTCACGATTCTAAGGTTTCTGTCAATGTTTTTGCAGCGTGTGTATGATAAAATCTTGCGACGTTAGAAATAGTAATATACTTTTATTGCTGCTGGGAGCGGCGCCGCTCCCGTCGACCTCAGGGGGTTAAAACAAGTCGGAAACATGCTAACTGGCTATCCATTCAATTCAATGGCAGCGATAGCATCGGCATGACATTTTGTAATGTAGCGGCGAATCTAGTGGTTTAGTCAGTGTAAAGCATCGCTAGGTATTGGCTTTGACACTCCCCCTCATTAACCAGGCCGTTTTCCCGGTCCAAATCGGTCGGAAAAGTCGTTTAAAACAAGTCGGAAACATGCTAACTGGCTATCCAATCAATTCAATAGCAGCGATAGCATCGGCGTGACATTTTCTAATGTAGCGGCGAATCTAGCTGTTTAGTCAGTGTAAAGCATCGCTAGGTATTGGCTTTGACACGCCCCCTCATTAACCAGGCCGTTTTCCCGGTCCAAATCGGTCGGAAAAGTAGTTTAAAACAAGTCGGAAACATGCTAACTGGCTATCCATTCAATTCAATGGCAGCGATAGCAGCGACGTGACATTTTCTAATGTAGCGGCGAATCTAGCGGTTTAGTCAGTGTAAAGCATTGCTAGGTATTGGCTTTGACACGCCCCCTCATTAACCAGGCCGTTTTCCCGGTCCAAATCGGTCGGAAAAGTCGTTTAAAACAAGTCGGAAACATGCTAACTGGCTATCCATTCAATTCAATAGCAGCGATAGCAGCGGCGTGACATTTTCTAATGTAGCGGCGAATCTAGTGGTTTAGTCTGTGTAAAGCATCGCTAGGTATTGGCTTTGACACTCCCCCTCATTAACCAGGCCGTTTTCCCGGTCCAAATCGGTCGGAAAAGTAGTTTAAAACAAGTCGAAAACATGCTAACTGGCTATCCATTCAATTCAATGGCAGCGATAGCATCGGCATGACATTTTGTAATGTAGCGGCGAATCTAGTGGTTTAGTCAGTGTAAAGCATCGCTAGGTATTGGCTTTGACACTCCCCCTCATTAACCAGGCCGTTTTCCCGGTCCAAATCGGTCGGAAAAGTAGTTTAAAACAAGTCGGAAACATGCTAACTGGCTATCCATTCAATTCAATGGCAGCGATAGCATCGGCATGACATTTTGTAATGTAGCGGCGAATCTAGTGGTTTAGTCAGTGTAAAGCATCGCTAGGTATTGGCTTTGACACTCCCCCTCATTAACCAGGCTGTTTTCCCGGTCCAAATCGGTCGGAAAAGTCGTTTAAAACAAGTCGGAAACATGCTAACTGGCTATCCAATCAATTCAATAGCAGCGATAGCAGCGGCGTGACATTTTCTAATGTAGCGGCGAATCTAGCTGTTTAGTCAGTGTAAAGCATCGCTAGGTATTGGCTTTGACACGCCCCCATTAACCAGGCCGTTTTCCGGTCCAAATCGGTCGGAAAAGTAGTTTAAAACAAGTCGGAAACATGCTAACTGGCTATCCATTCAATTCAATGGCAGCGATAGCAGCGGCGTGACATTTTCTAATGTAGCGGCGAATCTAGCGGTTTAGTCAGTGTAAAGCATCGCTAGGTATTGGCTTTGACACCCCCTCATTAACCAGGCCGTTTTCCCGGTCCAAATCGGTCGGAAAAGTCGTTTAAAACAAGTCGGAAACATGCTAACTGGCTATCCATTCAATTCAATAGCAGCGATAGCAGCGGCGTGACATTTTCTAATGTAGCGGCGAATCTAGTGGTTTAGTCAGTGTAAAGCATCGCTAGGTATTGGCTTTGACACTCCACCTCATTAACCAGGCCGTTTTCCCGGTCCAAATCGGTCGGAAAAGTAGTTTAAAACAAGTCGGAAACATGCTAACTGGCTATCCATTCAATTCAATGGCAGCGATAGCATCGGCATGACATTTTGTAATGTAGCGGCGAATCTAGCGGTTTAGTCAGTGTAAAGCATCACTAGGTATTGGCTTTGACACGCCCCCTCATTAACCAGGCCGTTTTCCCGGTCCAAATCAGTCGGAAAAGTAGTTTAAAACAAGTCGGAATCATGCTAACTGGCTATCCATTCAATTCAATGGCAGCGATAGCATCGGCGTGACATTTTGTAATGTAGCGGCGAATCTAGCGGTTTAGTTTGGGGTTTTTTTGGTCAAATTTTTTTGTAGTTTAAAAAATATATATATATATTTTTCCTTTATATATAAATTTTATATATATTTTTTTTTTCAAAAATTTTTGTAGTTTAAAAAAATATATATATATTTTTTTCCTTTATATATACATTTTATATATTTTTTTGTTGTCAATTTTTTTTTTTTTTTATATATATATTCTTTCCTTTATATATATTTTTTTGTCACATTTTTCTTGTACATTTTTTTGTACATTTTTTTAATATATATATTTTTCCTTTATATATATATTTTATATATTATTATTTTTTGTCAAATGTTTTAGTATTTTTTTAAAAATATATATACTTTGTTTCTTTTTACATTTTTATATATTTTTTTTTTTGTCAAATTTTTAGTACTTTTTTTTAGATATTTTTTTTTTCTTTATATATATATTTTATATATATTTTTGTTTTTGTCAAATTTTTTAGTACATTTTTTTTTTTTTGTATATATATATATTTTTTCCTTTATATATATATTTTATATATTTTTTTGGGGTCAAATTTTTTAGTAATTTTAAAAAATATATATATATATTTTTCCTTTATATATACATTTTATATATTTTTTTGTTGTCAATTTTTATTTTTTTAAATATATATATTCTTTCCTTTATATATATTTTTTGTCACATTTTTCTTGTACATTTTTTTATATATATATATATATTTTATTTTTTTTTTTTGGTCAAATGTTTTAGTAATGCTTTTTTTAATATATATACTTTTTTTGTCAAATTTTTTTGTACATTTTTTTATATATATTTTTTTCCTTTATATATATATTTTTATTAAAAAAATATATATATATATTTCCTTTTTATATATATATTTTATATATATTTTTTTTTTTTTTTCTTGGTCAAATTTTTTGTAATTTTTTTTATATATATATATTTTTTTTCCTTTATATATATATATATATTTTTTTTTGGTCATATTTTTTAGTAAAATTTTTTTAATATATGTATATTTTTTTTTTTCGTTATATATATTATTATTTTATTTTTTTGTCACATTTTTTTGTACATTTTTTTAATATATATATATTTTTTCCTTTATATATATATTTTATATATTTTTTTTTGGTCACATTTTTTTAAATTTACATTTTTTTATATATATTTTTTCCTTTATATATATATTTTATATATTTTTTTTTTTGGTCAAATTTTTTAGTAGTTTAAAAAAATATATATATATTTTTTTCTTTATATATACATTTTATATATTTTTTTTTGTTGTCAATTTTTTTATTTTTTTGAATATATATATTCTTTCCTTTATATATATTTTTTTGTCACATTTTTCTTGTACATTTTTTTATATATATATTTTTTCCTTTATATATATATTTTATATTTTTTTTTTTGGTCAAATGTTTTAGTAATTCTTTTTTAATATATGTCCTTTTTTTGTCAAATTTTTTGTACATTTTTTTATATATATATTTTTTTCCTTTATATATATTTTTTATTAAAAAATATATATATATATTTCCTTTATATATATAATTAATATATATATTTTTTTTCTTGGTCAAATTTTTTGGTAATTTTTTTATGTATATTATTTTTTCCTTTATATATATATATATATTTTTTTTGTCATATTTTTTTGTAAATTTTTTTAATATATGTATATTTTTCCTTTATATATATATTATTATTTTTTTTTTGTCACATTTTTTTGTAAATTTTTTAATATATATATATATTTTTCCTTTATATATATATTTTATATATTTATTTTTTTTTGGTCACATTTTTTTGTACATTTTTTTATATATATATATTTTTTTCCTTTATATATATATTTTATATGTTTTTTTTTCCTTTATATCAAATTTTTTTGTAATTGTTTTGTAAAAAATATATATATATATTTCCTTTATATATATATATTATATATATTATTATTGTTTGTCAAATTTTTCTTTATATATATATATTTTATATATTTATTTTTTTTGGTCACATTTTTTTAGTACATTTTTTTAAATATATATATATTTTTCCTTTATATATATATTTTATATCAGTGTAAAGCATCGCTAGGTATTGGCTTTGACACTCCCCCTCATTAACCAGGCCGTTTTCCCGGTCCAAATCGGTCGGAAAAGTAATTTAAAACAAGTTGGAAACATGCTAACTGGCTATCCATTCAATTCAATGGCAGCGATAGCAGCGACGTGACATTTTCTAATGTAGCGGCGAATCTAGCGGTTTAGTCAGTGTAAAGCATCGCTAGGTATTGGCTTTGACACTCCACCTCATTAACCAGGCCGTTTTCCCGGTCCAAATCGGTCGGAAAAGTAGTTTAAAACAAGTCGGAAACATGCTAACTGGCTATCCATTCAATTCAATGGCAGCGATAGCATCGGCGTGACATTTTGTAATGTAGCGGCGAATCTAGCGGTTTAGTCAGTGTAAAGCATCGCTAGGTATTGGCTTTGACACGCCCCCTCATTAACCAGGCCGTTTTCCGGTCCAAATCGGTCGGAAAAGTAGTTTAAAACAAGTCGGAAACATGCTAACTGGCTATCCATTCAATTCAATGGCAGCGATAGCAGCGGCGTGACATTTTCTAATGTAGCGGCGAATCTAGCGGTTTAGTCAGTGTAAAGCATCGCTAGGTATTGGCTTTGACACTCCCCGTCATTAACCAGGCATTTTCCCGGTCCAAATCGGTCGGAAAAGTAGTTTAAAACAAGTCGGAAACATGCTAACTGGCTATCCATTCAATTCAATGGCAGCGATAGCAGCGACGTGACATTTTCTAATGTAGCGGCGAATCTAGCAGTTTAGTCAGTGTAAAGCATCGCTAGGTATTGGCTTTGACACTCCCCTCATTAACCAGGCCGTTTTCCGGTCCAAATCGGTCGGAAAAGTAGTTTAAAACAAGTCGGAAACATGCTAACTGGCTATCCATTCAATTCAATGGCAGCGATAGCATCGGGAGTGACATTTTGTAATGTAGCGGCGAATCTAGCGGTTTAATCATTGTAAAGCATCGCTAGGTATTGGCTTTGACACGCCCCTCATTAACCAGGCCGTTTTCCCGGTCCAAATCGGTCGGAAAAGTCGTTTAAAACAAGTCGGAAACATGCTAACTGGCTATCCATTCAATTCAATAGCAGCGATAGCAGCGGCGTGACATTTTCTAATGTAGCGGCGAATCTAGCTGTTTAGTCAGTGTAAAGCATCGCTAGGTATTGGCTTTGACACGCCCCCTCATTAACCAGGCCGTTTTCCCGGTCCAAATCGGTCGGAAAAGTAGTTTAAAACAAGTCGGAAACATGCTAACTGGCTATCCATTCAATTCAATGGCAGCGATAGCAGCGGCGTGACATTTTCTAATGTAGCGGCGAATCTAGCGGTTTAGTCAGTGTAAAGCATCGCTAGGTATTGGCTTTGACACGCCCCCTCATTAACCAGGCCGTTTTCCCGGTCCAAATCGGTCGGAAAAGTAGTTTAAAACAAGTCGGAAACATGCTAACTGGCTATCCATTCAATTCAATGGCAGCGATAGCAGCGGCGTGACATTTTCTAATGTAGCGGCGAATCTAGCGGTTTAGTCAGTGTAAAGCATCGCTAGGTATTGGCTTTGACACTCCCCCTCATTAACCAGGCCGTTTTCCCGGTCCAAATCGGTCGGAAAAGTAGTTTAAAACAAGTCGGAAACATGCTAACTGGCTATCCATTCAATTCAATGGCAGCGATAGCATCGGCATGACATTTTGTAATGTAGCGGCGAATCTAGTGGTTTAGTCAGTGTAAAGCATCGCTAGGTATTGGCTTTGACACTCCCCCTCATTAACCAGGCCGTTTTCCCGGTCCAAATCGGTCGGAAAAGTAGTTTAAAACAAGTCGGAAACATGCTAACTGGCTATCCATTCAATTCAATGGCAGCGATAGCATCGGCGTGACATTTTCTAATGTAGCGGCGAATCTAGCTGTTTAGTCAGTGTAAAGCATCGCTAGGTATTGGCTTTGACACGCCCCTCATTAACCAGGCCGTTTTCCGGTCCAAATCGGTCGGAAAAGTAGTTTAAAACAAGTCGGAAACATGCTAACTGGCTATCCATTCAATTCAATGGCAGCGATAGCAGCGCGTGACATTTTCTAATGTAGCGGCGAATCTAGCGGTTTAGTCAGTGTAAAGCATCGCTAGGTATTGGCTTTGACACGCCCCCTCATTAACCAGGCCGTTTTCCCGGTCCAAATCGGTCGGAAAAGTAGTTTAAAACAAGTCGGAAACATGCTAACTGGCTATCCATTCAATTCAATGGCAGCGATAGCAGCGGCGTGACATTTTCTAATGTAGCGGCGAATCTAGTGGTTTAGTCAGTGTAAAGCATCGCTAGGTATTGGCTTTGACACTCCCCCTCATTAACCAGGCCGTTTTCCCGGTCCAAATCGGTCGGAAAAGTAGTTTAAAACAAGTCGGAAACATGCTAACTGGCTATCCATTCAATTCAATGGCAGCGATAGCATCGGCATGACATTTTGTAATGTAGCGGCGAATCTAGTGGTTTAGTCAGTGTAAAGCATCGCTAGGTATTGGCTTTGACACTCCCCCTCATTAACCAGGCCGTTTTCCCGGTCCAAATCGGTCGGAAAAGTAGTTTAAAACAAGTCGGAAACATGCTAACTGGCTATCCATTCAATTCAATGGCAGCGATAGCATCGGCGTGACATTTTGTAATGTAGCGGCGAATCTAGCGGTTTAGTCAGTGTAAAGCATCACTAGGTATTGGCTTTGACACGCCCCTCATTAACCAGGCCGTTTTTCGGTCCAAATCAGTCGGAAAAGTAGTTTAAAACAAGTCGGAATCATGCTAACTGGCTATCCATTCAATTCAATGGCAGCGATAGCATTATGACATTTTGTAATAAATCTATATTTAGTTTGGGTTTTTTTTTGGTCAAATTTTTTTGTAGTTTAAAAAAATATATATATATTTTCCTTTATATATACATTTTATATATTTTTTTGTTGTCAATTTTTTTTTTTTTATATATATATTCTTTCCTTTATATATATTTTTTGTCACATTTTTCTTGTACATTTTTTGTACATTTTTTTAATATATATATTTTTCCTTTATATATATATTTTATATATTATTATTTTTTGGTCAAATGTTTTAGTATTTTTTAAAAAAATATATATACTTTGTTTCTTTTTACATTTTTTATATATATTTTTTTTTGTCAAATTTTTTAGTACTTTTTTAGATATTTTTTTTCCTTTATATATATATTTTATATATATTTTTGTTTTTGTCAAATTTTTTAGTACATTTTTTTTATATATATATTTTTCCTTTATATATATATTTTATATATTTTTTGGGTCAAATTTTTAGTAATTTTAAAAAATATATATATATATTTTCCTTTATATATACATTTTATATATTTTTTGTTGTCAATTTTTTATTTTTTTAAATATATATATTCTTT